>WNWU01000166.1:775714-811967 GCA_012654045.1 Ptyas mucosa | reverse complement strand
ATAGAATAGAATAGAAAATAGGGAATGGAATGGAGTAGAATAGAGTAGAATAGAGTAGAGTAGAATAGAAAATATGGAACAGAACAGAACAGAATAGAACAGAACAGAACAGAACAGAACAGAACAGAATAGAAATAGAATAGAATTATAGAATAGAATAGAATAGGGTAGGGTAAGGTAGGGTAGGGTAGAATTCTTTATTGGCCAAGTGTGATTGGACACACACAGAATTTGTCTTAGGTGTATATGCTCTCAGTGTCCGTAAGGAGAATAAAATACATTCATCAAGAATAAAAAGATACAACACTTAGTGATAGTCAAGGTTACTAATAAGCTATCAAATCGTACTAGGAAACAAATAAAAATGATATAAGTTGTAAAGATCCAAGCAACATGGATATCGTCATGAGTGGGAAGAGATAGATACTAGTAAGGAAGAGAAGAATAATAGTAATACAGTCTTAGTAAATTATTTGACAGTGTTGTGGGAATTAGTTGTTTAGCAGAGTGATGGCGTTCGGGGAAAAACTGTCCTTGTGTCTAGTTGTTCTGGGGTGCAGTGCTCTATAGCGTCGTTTTGACGGTAGGAGTTGAAACAGTTTCTGTCCAGGATGCGAGGGGTCTGTAGATATTTTCACAGCCCCCTTTTTGACTCGTGCAGTAGACAGGTCCTCCATGGAAGGCAGGTGGGTAGCCATTGTTTTTTCTGCAGTTCCAATTATCCTCTGAAGTCCGTGTCTGTCTTGTTGGGTTGCAGAGCCAAACCAGACAGTTATGGGGGTGCAGATGACAGACTCAATCATTCCTCTGTAGAACTGGATCAGCAGCTCCTTGGGCAGTTTGAGCTTCCTGAGTTGGCGCAGAAAGAACATTCTTCGTTGTGTTTTTTGGATGACATTTTTGACGTTAGGGGTGCATTCTAAGTCTTGAGATATGATCGAACCTATTAATTACATTAAGGGACGCTGCCGCTGGCGAGGAAACTCCTGCCTGGGTTCTCCTGCCAATCGCCAATTCTTCCTTCCCCAGGAAGTGAAGGGTTACCAGAGGAAGATATGGAAGACGTTCCTCTGCCACTCGGTCTCCGTGCTCACTCTGGGGCTCCCCCTCGTCATCTTCCACTGGAAGCCGCACCTGGAGATCTACGCCAAATGCACGCCCTGCCCCTTGCGCCAGGCAGACTGGGTGCTCATCCGAGTAAGTGCCAGAAGGCAGAGCTGGGCAGGAGGGGCCCCAGCCGGCTTGGGCACTACAACGGGACCCTGGCAGCTCCCACGGCTTTGGACCCATCTCCGCCTCTCCTCGGGAGTGGGCTTCAAAAATTTTAGCAGGGGGTTCTCTGCTCGGTTGCTGGGTGGGGGTGGCCATGGTGGGCGTGGCTCCTGCACCACGGCTGGGGGCGGGGGCGTTTTTGTCCTTCCTGGGCTCTGGAGGCTTTCCTCAATTTATTTTTTAATTTAATTTTATTTATATTTATATGCCGCCCTTCTCCGGAGACTCAGGGCGGCTTACAATGCGTTAAGCAATAGCCTTCATACTTTTGTATATTTTTATACAAAGTCAGCTTATTGCCCCCACAAACCGGGTCCTCATTTTTACCTACCTTAGAAAGGATGGAAGGCTGAGTCAACCTTGAGCCTGGTGAGAATGGAACTCGCAGTAATTGCAGGCAGCTGGATGTTAAATGCTGCCTTAGTAGAGGCATTAGCCTCCTACGCCACTCAATCTTCCGGGAAGGCGAAAACGGCCTCCCCAGGCTCCGGAGGCCCTCTGGAGGCTGGAAACGGGCCTGTTTCTGGCCTTCCCAAACTTCCGGTCGGCCTGTTTTTCGCCCTCCCTGAGCCTCCACGCGTGCCCTGCACTTACCTGCATCCAAACTGGGCTGTGTGGTGACTCCTGGGTGGAGCGGGGCGGGGCGGAGTGGGTAGGACCAGCCAAGAGTGGGATTTGGGGATTCTCCGAACTGCACAGAATCTTAGCTAGAGGTTCTCCCGAACCCTCTGCGTACCCCCAGCAGCCCCACCCCTGCCTCTCTGCAAAGCCACTGGCTCTTCCCCGGGCAAGAGGCACTTCTGCCCATCAGCTGTTCCCGCCCTCTTCTTCCAGGATCAGCCGGGAAGGTGTTTCGTATCCAGGGTCCAAACAGAGCAGATCGAAGATGGCAGGTAAGCAGCCCTTCCTGTGTGTTTCCCTGATTGGCAGAAGGTGTTGAGGGGGCTGGGGGGGGGGGTCGTCCATGGCTGCACGTGGAGTCGGTAGGGAGAGAGAGAGAGAGAGAGAGAGAGAGGTGCCTACTGCCAAGAGGGAGGATGACCAGGTACTCTGTGCAGGTAAGAGGAAGGATGGGGACGCAGCCCTTAGTCCGGGTATCAGCAACCTATGGCTCTGGAGCCTCATGCGGCTCTTTGGGATCTCTGCTGTGGCTTCCTGTCAGGTGATGCCACCACTGGCTGGCCCCACCCATCACCCTCCCCTCCCAGTCATTCCTCACCTGGCCTGAGAAGGTAAGGGCGATGGCAGGGGATGGAGAAGTGGCCAGGGCAGAGACAGAGAGATACAGAGAGAGGGGGAGAGAGAGAGAGAGACGTAGAGAGAGAGAGGGGGGGAGAGAGAGAGGGAGGGAGAGAGAGATGTCAAAAGGGTTTTGTGGTTTCCAGTGTTTTTTAAGCTGCCTTAATGACTAGCTGGGTAGGTGTGGCTAGGAGGTCATGTGACTGGTGGAAGTGAGTGATGTCGAGTTGGCTACGTCCACCCAGGTTTTGTGGCTCCCGGAGTTTTCTTTTCTGTGGGAAACAAGTCCAAATGGCTCTTTTTTGAGTGTTTTAAGATGTGCAGACCCCTGCCTTAGTCAGATGCAACCTTCCTGATTTCCAAAACATCTTGTCCTCTCCTCTCTCTTCCTGGGAAGCCTTGAATCCAGAACAGATGAGGGGAGGAGCGCTATCGCCGTGGGCGTTTCGGATGACCAAGCAAGAAGCCGGGACACCATACAGCTACACCAGAAGGAAGAGGTCAGCACCCCAGGATGGGCGATCCTGGCTCCATTCTGAACAGCTCACCGATGGGGGGGTCTCCTGATGGGGCTGCTCTGCAAAGGGCCACATTTCCCTGAAGGCAGGCAGGGTCCCAGTCCTTTGGGGCACAGACGCCGTCTCTGCCATGGCACAAAGCAGGCTAGGCAGAGGAAGCTCCTCCGGCCAGAGCCAGCTGCTGCTGGTGGTGCTATTGCTGCCACCTCGGAGACCTTAACTCGCTCCCCTTTCCTCTCCTCTTCAGAAAAACGTTCTTCGCTATTACTCCTTCGAAGGCGTGCACTATTTGTGGGTGGAAAGACAGCAGGCCTACTGCAGGGCCAGGTGAGATGTTCTCCCTGGGGGCTCTCTACAGGCTGTGGGGCCTGGCCAATGCTGGCTAGCCTAACCGGCCTCTGGACCTTTCGGATTTTAATCCGTCCGAGAAGAAATGCAACCCGCCCGTTTTTTTCTCTGTGTTTCCGCAGCACGTTGGATGAAGGCTGGACGTGTTCCGATCTCCACCTCTCCTGCCGTGGCCTGAGCGTCCAAGAGCAATCTGCCAGGCACGTCCTGCCCTTTAGGGAAAGACTTTCCCTGCTTTAGCACCAGTGGTGGGATTCAAATAATTTAACAACCGGTTCTCTGCCCTAATGACCGACTGGGTGGGCGTGGCCATGGGGTGTGACAGGCAGCACTCGGCCTCCTGCACCCCCCATGGAGCAAAAATGGGCTGTGGGTGGGGGGAATACACCGCCCCCCCCCCCCCTTTTTGGCCTAGTAGGCGCCCCTGCAGCCTCCTGGGGGAAAAAAGGGGGGGGGGGGGGGGGGGGGGCGGGGTTGCCACACACCCTCGCACCCCATTTTGGGTCTAGTAGGTCTCCCTGCACATACCTGGGAGCCATAATGGGGCATGTGGGGACTCCTGGAAGGGGCTGGGAGGGGAAGGGCCAGCCAACAATTTAATTATCAGTTTGCACGAACCGGCTGAATCCCACCAATGTTTAGCACTGTAGTAAACCGGGTTTTTTTGGGGGGGGGAGGGACTTGTTTGGGGGGGAAAAAAGATCAGATCTTGCAAGGCCACCTTCTTCCCTTCTTGCTTTCCACCTCAGTTAAAAGGAGAGTTGTATCAGGCCTCATTAAAGAGGCTTAACGTCTCTCGGCCGAGCTGCACAAAATCCACCAGCCGTTCCCAGAGGGGTCTCCTCTCGTCGGTGGCCTCATTCTTCCAGCACGGCTTTGGGGAACAGCTGGCTCCAAGGGGACTGGCATGGTCTCATCCCCTGCATCAGGTTTACAGAATGAGCTGTGGTGGCGCAGTGGTTTAAATGCAGTACTGCAGGCAAATTCTGCCGACTGCCAGAAGTTCGGCAGTTCAATCCTGACCGGTTTAAGGTTAACTCAGCCTTCCATCCTTCAGAGGTCGGTAAAATGAGGACCCAGATTATTGGGGGAAGATATTCTGACTCTATAAGCCACTTAGAGAGGGCTGTAAAGCGCTGTGAAGCGGTATATAAGTCTTAAGTGCTATTGCTATCAGGGAAGTGTTACTGGGATGTCAAGCCAGCCAACATTTCACACCAAGCTCCGTAAGAGCTGGTTGTCGACTAGCAAATTCTCCGCCACACACTCTTATGTTTAAACTCTCTTTAGTACAAGAAACTAGCAGGAGGCTGATGGGAAAGGGAGTCCACATTTTCTACACTGACGCTCTGATTCCTGAAGACACTGGCTAACTGAAGTGGGCTTTGGGGATGGTTGCGGCTTTCCTAAAACTGTGTGCTCCTTGTACCCCTCCCTCCTTTGACAGAAAGGTGATTTACGGCCCAAACCTGATTGACGTGCCGGTGAAGTCGTACCTCTGGCTGCTGATGGATGAGGTAAGCTAGCGGTTGAGCCGGCGGCCTAGCCCGTCTTCGGCAACATGAGTGAGTGAGCAAGGAAGGGCCAGTTGCTGGGCTCTGCTCCTTGGTCAGAAGAGCTTCTGCTTCTGTCTGGCTCTGAAACAGGGAGAACAGGAGAAATGATAAGGGATTAAACTCGTATGCCATCTGACTCTCGGCACCTCTGGTCGGCCCACATCAATCAAAGTCAGAAGTTACAAACATAAAAAAAGAAAAAGAAAAGGAGCAACTGTAAACTCTTGGGTGCTAGAGCAAATTAGGATGCAGCATTGCAGGCTAATTCTGCCGACTGCCAGCAGTTCGATCCTGATCGGCTCAAGGTCGACTCAGCCTACCATCCTTCCGAGGTGGGTCAAATGAGGACCCAGATTGTTGGGGGCGATAGGCTGACTCTGTAAACTGCTTAGAGAGGGCTGTAAAGGCACGGTAAAGTGACATATAAGTGCTAAGTGCTATTTCGGAAGGAGTTATGTCGTTCTGCAGAGAGGCAAGCGTGAGGCCCCTCTGCAGAACCTTCGAGGCAGGGGGATTCCTGGCTTCTCCTCTGAATCATAGGCCCATTAGCTAAGGGGCGGGGGGGGTGTCAGGGTTCCGACGGATGCCCTAATTAAATCATGAGCCTCGAGCCACGCTTCAAAATAAATCCAGTTATTTATTAGGAGCTTCATGTCGGCACGTTCCAAGTGAAGCCAACTCTGACCCCCATGTAATTTACGGCCCAATCTTGACCCTGTTTCGCCCCTCCCCCAGCGTGTGTCATCAGTCACATTCACCAACGGAGCAATTTCACGGGTTGTAGAAATCACTCCCCTCCGGCTGCTGTGTGCAACCCTGGGAGACAGCCTTGAGAGAGATATGTCTGGAATGTGCTTTCGTTTTTGGCTGCCATGCTGCTTCACCGGTTTCCCATCTCCCTTGCCTATGGCAACTCGAGAGCAGGCCAGAGATGCTTTACGAGTTGACACTGGGAAGGCTCTGCAGAGACCCAAACTGTGAAGGCGGAAGTACCGATGAAGGGCTAAACGTACCCGCTTCCTCTCCTCCCTTGCAGATCTTGAATTTATTCTACCTCTTCCAAGTGTTTAGCATCACCTTATGGATCTGTGAAGAATATTACTCCTACGCGGCCTGCATCTTTATCATTTCCACCATCTCCATCGGACTCTCTCTCTACGTCACCAAAAAGGTGGGCACTGGCCACAACTTTCCCCCTCCCCACTGAACTTGTGCATCCACCCTGCCAGTGGCGGGATGCTGCCGGTTTGACAACCGGTTTGGTGAGTGCGCGCTTTGCGTGCATGCCTAAGGTGCTTGCACGCAGCGCTGAAAATGGAGCATTGAGAAGCTCAGCTGCTTACTTTCCAAGTCAGCAACGGTAAGTAGAACAGCAAGGGAGGGGGAATCAGATGTGCTGCGTGATTGAGATGAGCTACAAAGCAGGAAAAATAAAGGACAGGATAGAGCGAGGGTGGGGCCAACTGATCGTTGGAACTACCGGATCACCCGAACCGGTCTGAACTGGCTGAATACCATCTCTGCACCCTGCCCCTCAAGCCGATCATTGCAGTGGGACAAGGGACTGGAGGTACCCCAGAGATGCCACACCACTATTGCTTAGCTCTTGACCAAGGCCTTGGTTCCTTTCAGCAAAACAGGACTCTCCGGGACATGGCCAAAGTGGTGAGCAGCGTGCAGATCTGCCGACCTTCTGGAGGTGAGTAATCACGTGGTGACCTCTTGGGCAGCAGCCTGGTGGATCTCAAGAGCAGCTCCAGCCTGAAGCTGGACTCTCCTTCTCAACTGGGTCATTCACCAGAACAGTTTCCCTTGTTCTGCACGTCATGGCATCTTTCTAGTAGATTGGGCTTCTTCCTTCCCGCTGCACACAGTCTTTCTGGGTTCCTTCTTGGGACGGGGGGGGGGGGGGGGCAAGGAAAAGGCATGTCGAAGCAGCCTCTTGCTCCTGAGAGCAACAGCAAGGGCACCTGCTCCTTCTAGACTATGGCGCCCAAACAGGGCAGTCAGATTCAGCTGTCCACAAAGTGTCTGCATCCTCCCTTCCAGGAGAAGCTGGGAAAGGAAGATGCCCCTCCAAGGTCAAAGAGGGCCTGGCACAAGTCTCAACCCAATTCTTCCCGGGGCGGGATGGGGGCATGGTCTGAGTTCCTTCCTTTCTTGGTTACCAGAGAGAGTGGTGGTGAGCTCCGTGGATCTCGTGCCAGGAGACGTCCTCGTGGTCTCTCCAGAGGGGATGCTGGTTCCCTGCGACGCCGCATTGCTGAACGGCGAGTGTGTGGTCAATGAAAGCCTTCTGACCGGTGAGTTGGTGGGAGGGGGTGACATGGGCAGGGACCCCCAAGGCTGCTCATTGTTTTAAAGCCCCCATCAGCATCTGCCTGCCTGGATCCCCCAACAAATGCTTGACCATAATCCTGCTTGCGGCAACTTCAGTGGCACCCTGACTGACGTGGCTGCTTTCAAGTTTTTCTTGGAGCTCCCCAACAAGCCTTCTGCTTTTTCCCAGGGGAGAGCACGCCAGTCCTGAAGACCCCTTTGCCTAAAGGCCCGGAAGAGGCCAACATCATCTATTCCTCCGAAGATCACAAACGACACACCCTGTTCTGTGGGACACAAGTCATCCAGGCTCGATCCCACGGAGACGCTGACATCCTGGCAGTTGTGACCCGCACTGGTGAGGGCATTTCAGGGTGTTTCTTCTCTCCCCAGCCAGTGTTGAGACTGTCCGGTCTCCCTACAGCATCTGCTTGCCCTGCAGCCCTGGTCTCACGCCCAGCCTTGCTCCCTCCCTTCTCTTCTTCCAGGCTTCTACACGGCCAAAGGGGATCTCATCAGCTCCATCCTTCACCCCAAGCCACTGAAGCTCAGGTTTCATAACGATGCTTGGAAGTTTGTCACCTTCCTTGCCATCTTGGGTAAGTTCACACGTGGTATCAAAAGCAGAAAAGGCACCCACTGTCTCTTGTAGGGGCTAGAGTTTTAGACCTGGGGAAAGACACCATCTGCCATGGGTTCAAAATACTTCCATTAAGAATCTGGACCAGCTGAGGGTGCTTAACCACTATCGCTAGTTTGAGCCAAAAAGTTCAGGGACATACAAGTGGAGCCTCTTTTAGACAGGGCAAAGTTACAGACGGTACTTGGGAACGTTATCTCTTTCCCCAGCAGCCCATTGGGAGCTTGGCTGGCCCTCTGACATCCTTAGACAATTTGTTTCTGCTGGGAGAAGGAGCCTTGTTGCATCAGTAGAAGCTGGAATGGAAACCATCCTTGGTCCCCAGCACATCCCATGTAGCTCCGAAACATGTCCTGCCTCTACGCAGCTGAGGAGCTGCTGGGCCCTGCCACCTCTGGGCACTTCTGTGCAATATATCCTGCCTGTGGGTCTCTTTGGAGTCTCTTTGGCTGACCTCCTTCTGCAAGGCCTTGCCCGATAATGCCGCCAGCTTCGTCTCTCTCGTGGGTTTGCTCTGATACTCACTTAGCCTTGTTTGCTGGGATTCAGGGGTGAAATCCAGCAGGTTCTGGAGAACCGGTAGCGGAAATTTTGAGTAGTCTGGAGAACCGGCAAATACCACCTCTGGCTGGCCCTTCCCCTGGAGTGAGGTGGGAATGGAGATTTTGCGGTATCCTTCCCCTGCCATGCCCACCAAGCCACACCACGCCCACCAAGCCACGCCCACAGAACCGGTAGTAAAAAAAAATGGGATTTCACCACTGCTGGGGTCCCAAGACTTTTATTCCTCTTTCCTCCAGCCGTCTTTGGGACCATCTACAGCATCATCATCTTAAAGAGAAACAAGGTAGGTTCAGTGCTTGGGGGCCTCAGAGTCTCTCTCACCACTTTCCCCCTCTCCCCCGCCCCCCAGGTCTCCAGATGAGAACTACTCCAAAGGTCCTTTGCACCGGAACACACAGCCCTCACCTGTTGGGTGACAAAATTCCTTCAACTGGTGGCCTCTTTGGCCAGCCACTCATTGGGTCTCTCTTATTGGGGGCGCATGGAGTCAGTGTTGTGACCTAGACCCAAGTTTAGATTGTGTTTAGGACACAATCAGTCCTAAATAAACATATTTTATTAAAACAGCTGAGAATTACTTCATTCTCAGCTTAGTCCAAATTAATTCCAAAACAAATCCTTCAGAAAAAGTCCTTTGGCCTTATCACCAACCTTTGTCTTCTGTGCCCCCTCCCCCCCCCACCCCCAAAGGCTTTTCTTGGCAAAGCCCCATGAAGTTCAGAAAACAAGAGATGCCGACTCAAAACAGATGTAGCAACGTTGCTTTCCTACAAAGAGCCCAAGAGCCTTTGCTGCTCTTTTAAGCCTTCTGGGAGGGGCCAATCATCTCCTGGCCTTACTCCCGAGTCGTCCTTTTTGCTTCAGCTGCTCTTGCCTTCTGGCAGCTCTTCGCATGCGTGCACTAGGAACAGGCTCCTCCTGTTCCTCTGCCTCTCTGCTGTCAGCCTCTGGAGGCTCCGGAGTCCGCGCATCGCTCCCAGATGGCCCTGGCCCCATCTCTGCCTCCGATGCAGAGCTCTCATCCGGGCCTTCCCCAGACTCCAGGACTGGCCCATGGTCCTCCCCAGCCTCCTCACTATCCGACTCCGCTGCCAGCTCCACAGGCTGCTGGTGTACCAGAACAGTCAGCTTCAGATGGCAGCAGGTCTGGGTACAAGGCAGGCTTAGAAAGATTGGGCCCGGCTGACCGGAGGTATGGAGGTTTTGCCACGGAACATCACCAAGAATCTTAACGCAACCTCTGTTCCAATCTCCGTTGGCCTTCTGGTTAGCTGGAAAACCATTGTGCCCACCTGTTTCTCACGCAGTCACCGTTGGCAGGTTTCCCGGTGGCTGATAGCCCTCCGTGCTTTGGACATTGTGACAGTGGTTGTTCCCCCAGCCTTGCCAGCTGCGATGACGATGGGCACCATGTACGCTCAAGGTCGGCTGAAACGCCAGGGCATTTTCTGTATCAGTCCCCAACGCATCGACCTCTGTGGAAAGGTGCGCCTGGTTTGCTTTGACAAGGTGAGACCCCGGGAAGGGTGCCGGGGTCTTGGGCTGCCCGTCCAAGGATCTTAGCTGACTCTTAATTGGTTGAGGTTTCCTCCCAGACAGGGACCCTTACCGCTGACGGCATGGACATCTGGGGAGTTGTTCCCCAGGCTGGCAGCTCTTTCCTGCCCATCGTCCATCAGCTCCGTCGCCTGGCCGATGGGCCGCTGCTCCACTGTCTGGCCACCTGCCACACCCTCTCTCTGCTTGGAGATCAGCCTATAGGTGACCCGGTGGATCTCCGGATGCTGGAGTCTACTGGATGGGTGAGAAAGAAACATGCCTCTTTGTTTAGGGAACAAAGGATGCCATTTCCAGGATTCTCTTTGGCCACGTCCTCCTGCATGGTCAGAAATGGGTGAAAAGGGAAGGGGGTGGTTCCCTTTCCAGAATGGAGAAGAACCAGGGGTGAAATCCAGCAGGTTCTGATGAATTGATAGTGGATATTTTGAGCAGTTAGGAGAACCGGCAGTGGAAATTTTGAGTAGTTCGGAGAACAGGCAAATACCACCTCTGGCTGACCCCAGAGTGGGGTGGGAATGGAGATTTTGCAGTATCCTTCCCCTGGGAGGGAATGGAGATTTTGCAGTATCCTTCTCCTGGAGTGGGAAGGGAATGGGGATTTTGCAGTATCCTTTCCCTGCCACACCCACAGAATCGGTAGTAAAAAAATGTGGATTTCACCACTGAGAAAAAACAGCATTCCCCAGAGGTCCAAGACCAGCGTCATTCGGGACTCCAATTCCAGTAACCGTCACTTTTAGTTGTTGTCTTTTCTGGTCATCATTGCCACGCTAACCCCCGCTCTCCACGGTTGAGCTTTAAAGTGGGATTCACTCAAGGGGCAGCCATGTTTCTCAAAGGACAAGGCGGTCCCTCCTCAGCTTCCTCTTTGCTTCTTGCAGTCTCTGGTAGAAACCGAAGGGCCAGAGGTGAAGGCCTGCCTGGAACAGGACTTTGGGACCGGAGCTCTGCTGGTCATGGCTCCCCCACTGCTGAGAGAGCAACTCCCCGGCACGGTGAGGCTCTATCCTTCCTCGTGGCAGGAGAGAGGGACGGGCTCACAGCCTTCCTCGTCAGAGGTTGAGCACAATGCAGAAAGAAACCTGGGTGAAGGGGGTTTGCGGAAGGGGTGGTATTCACTTTCCTTCGCTACCGGTTCGCAAATGTGAGCGCATGCGCCACCTCCGTGCACGCGCAGGACCTTCTGGGCATGCGCAGATCGTCAAAAATGGGACGTTATCCAGGGGTGAAATCCAGAAATACAGGTTCTGGAGAACCGGTAGCAGAAATCTTGAGCAGTTCGGAGAACCGGTAAATACCACCTCTAGCTGGCCCCAGAGTGGGGTGGGAATGGAGATTTTGCAATATCCTATCCCCAGGAGTGGGGTGGGAATGAAGATTTTGCAGTATCCTTCTCCTGCCAGGCCCACCAAGCCACGCCCACAGAACCGGTAGTAAAACAAATTGGATTTCACCACTGGACGTGATGACGTCTGGGTGGGTTGGCGGAGCCTCCCGCAGTCGCCGCTACCGGTTCTCCCGAACCGGATAGAACTGGCTGAATACCACCACTGGTTTGTGAGGCATCCGGGAAAACCCCACTTCCTCTCACCCGTTTCACAAATTGTCCCCTTCTTCGGGGCTGCTTTCGGGAGCTCAGCTATGGCCTCTTCTCCACAGAAGACCCCCGTCCCCATGGCTGTCCTCCGTCGTTTCCCGTTTTCTTCAGCTCTGCGGAGGATGAGCGTTCTGGGGAAGGCTCCCGGCAATAGCCCCGTGGAGGCTTTCATGAAGGGAGCTCCGGAGACGGTGGCTGGTCTCTGCAAGAAAGAATCAGGTCTTTGCTGAAGTCTCCTTTTGAGAACATATATGGGGGCAGGGGCAGGGACAGATTGCTGGGGGTTCGCAGGAGTTTGGGAGAACCTCTAACTAACGTTCTGTACAGTTCGAAGAACCCCCAAATCCCACTCCTGGCTGGCCCTGCCCGACCTGCCCCAGCCAGGAGTCTCCACACGGCCCATTTTGGATGCAGGTACATGTAGGGCGCACACGGAGGCTCAGGGAGGGTGGAAAAATGGGCCTACCGGAAATTCGGGCCCGTTTCCAGCCTCCAGAGGGCCGAGAAAAGCCTCCAGAGCCCGGGGAGGACAAAAACGCCCCCCTCTCTCGCCATGGTGCAGGAGGCCACACCCACCATGGCCACGTTCACCCAGCAACCCGGCAGAGAACCCCTTGCTAAAATTTTTGAAGCCCACCCCTGGGCGGTTGGGGAAAGGGTCTTCCTTGTGCTTTCTGACAGCGTGTCTTCTTCTTCTAAAGGCCACACTTTCTCCTTTTGCTTTGCAGTCCCCGAGGACTTTCCCCAGCAGCTACGACAGTTGACAAGCAGCGGGTTCCGCGTTCTGGGCCTTGCTTATAAGCCCTCGGTGGCCGTGGGGAGCTTTGAAGAAGCCCAGGAGGTGACCAGGTGGGTAAACATCCAGATCGTTGCCCTTCTGTCCTGCCAGCCCAACTTCCGGGTTTCTCCCTGGCAAACTCATCATTTCCCTCTTTGGGTGATCTTCTTAAGAGACAATGAAATAAAGGAGTCTTGACTTGGTATTCAAATACTGGTGGCATTTTGATGTCCGAGGGCATTAAGTGCAGGATGTCACGGAAGCCACAACGGTTGATCCTTGCTAGTACCTGGCCAGACGTACAGTGGCATCCTCGAGCCCTCTGGCCATTAACGTTATTACATGATGAAAAATTGATGGAGGAGGACAACTATCACATACCTGGATGGGTTGGGAAACAACCGCAAAAATCCAGGAAGATTTTTTCCTAGGGAAATTCACCAACGAATGGGGAGAAATGCAAAATTCTTCACGGAAATGCGAGATAAAAGGCAAAGGTGGGATACTTGGGAAATGTAGATAAGACGGTGGATTGGCGTTCATTGCAAACAGAATCCGTGCCAGCTTATATTAAGGAAAAACGTTGCAACCAATGGACGAAGAGTCAACGGTCCTTCTCTGGGTGCACTCGGGCAGAGGCTGGGCAGAGGGGATTTTGGAAGTCTCTCAATGACGCCGTGGGTCCTGGCAAGGCCCACTTACAGACGCTTCCTCCTTGGGCAGAGACTGGGTGGAGACGGACATGGTCTTCCTTGGGCTCCTAGTCCTCAAGAATGTCCTCAAGCCCGAGACGGCACCAGTCATCCGTGTGCTGCGTAGTGCAGGGATCCAAACTGTTATGGTCACAGGTGAGAAAAATGGGGAAGGGGCCGGGAAGGCTGGGGAGAGGAGAGGATTCTCTTCTGGCTGCAAGACTTTGAACAGTGGAAGGGATGTCGGTGGCTTCTGGGCAGAGGTGGGTTTCACATATTTTTACCACCGGTTCGCTGTGCACGCACACACTCGCTTCGCACATGCGCCTTCCACACATGCACCTGGCCTTCCGTGCATACGCGTGCATCTTCTACGCATGTGCCCAGCCTCTAAAACTTGGCTAAATTGGACGGCATAGGGAAGGGACGATTGCCGCTACCGGTTCGCTCAAACCAGTCCAAGCTGGGTGAATACCACCACTGCTTCTAGCCTGAGGATGGACTGCTGGGTTCATGTCTCCTTTTGCTCTTTTGGCCTCAGGAGACAACATGCTCACTGCAGTCAACGTGGCGAGGAGCTGCCAAATGGTGGAGGCGCAGGAGCGCGTGGTGTTCGTGAACGCTGCGCCTCCCAGCCGCGGCAAGGTAGCCGCCATCACCTTCACTCCTTCAGAGCAAGTCAAGGTGAGACCTCTTCCTGGCTGAACCCCCTCTGTGACCACAAGTGGTCGTGGGGCTCTTTCAGGGAAGGTTCGGGCTGTCATGGCGGCATCTCTGCTATCCAAGCTTCATGAGCTGACAGCCTGACATTAGCAATGGTGGTGGTGGGGGAGATTGGAATGTAAGGAAGAAGGGGGGGGGATGTAAGTCCAGCTGAGTCTTGTAAGAAGCTACAACAAGCCAAGGTCAAGTTAACGAGATGCAGAGCTGGGAACTGAGAGCCTGTTTTGTAAACAATGTAGGTAAAGGTAAAGGTTCCCCTTGCATATACGTGCTAGTCGTTCCCGACTACGCGGCGTTACGTGCTGCTTAGGGACTTGAACTGCCAACCTTTCTGATCGACAAGCTCAGCATCTTAGTCACTGAGCCACCGCATCCCCATCCTAAACAATATACAAGCACCTAATTGGACATTTACAAATAGCCTGGGGGTAGGGAGGAGGAGAGGGGGGAGAGGAAAATTTACTTTGCATTGTTTGCACGGGAAAACCTCAGATTCAGCGTACACTACTTCTGTAACCATCTAAGCATCAAGTAAAGTATACTCTTGGCAAAAACAAATGGCCAGGGGTCTTCGTTTGCTAGATGACTGAGTGGGACCTTTGAGAGTCTTCCTGTTGCAATCCCGGTCATCTGAATGGACCGTCAACCATGATGAGTCATGCCCAACCATGGCTAGTGTTTCCTTCCAGATAGAAGCAGGAGATGTCCACTGTAATATGAGGGAGGGAGGAAGGGTGAAGAGAAAACCCTACCAAAACCAGGTTCCTGCTGATGCGGGATGCCAAGCATGGATGAAAAATCCAGTTGGCTGTGGGACTGTTTCGCAGGATGTGCACCAGCAAGAAAGCGACTTCCCAGAACAGCTGCCGTGCTCCTTTGCCTTGAACGGGAAATCCTTTGCGGTCCTCTGCGAGTGCTTCCCAGCCCTCCTGCCCAAGGTAACACCGTGGGGGAGAGGAACTGGTTCACTTGTCTCTGGTCTCCTCCGACCAGTCGTCCCTTCTTCCGGGACGTGCCTGTTCCTGGTCTTCTCCCAGGGTTCTCGTGACCAGCCTGCCTTCTGGCATCGGGCTGATGGGAGAGTTGAGTTAAGCTTCCGCCCGGCACCTGAGCAGAGGCAGAACGGCGACCCTCCCTCTCGGCTCCTCTTGGAAGGGTCTTTCTCAGTAGCGGCAACAACTCCTGATCATCCAAGTTGTTTCCCATCTCAGAAGGACAACGGCCCAGCTCACCCTCCTCCTCTTGATGTCCTTTGCAGATATTAGTCCAAACTACTATTTTCGCTCAGATGTTACCTGATCAGAAAACTCGCCTGGTTGAGCATTTGCAACGTTTAAAGTAAGTATGGGGGCTGGAGGCAAGATTTCGCCACATCCCTCTGATGGGTGGGAGAGCAAAAGTGTGTGTGTGTGTGTGTGTGTAAGCATGGGAAGGATCTGATCCCGAACAAGCCCCCTCTTGTGAACCTAAAGCCTGGCAGCTTCAGAGTCAAAGGGAGGCCTTGGCCTGCGAGATTGAGAATAGCCAGCACCAGTGTTGCATTTGGAGAGAACGGGAAGGCAGAAGTTGAAGTACGCTGCATGAGTTAAGCCCTTTCCTGAACCGGCAATCCCTACTCACAGTCACTCATGCCTTAGTCACTTCCCGTCTTGACTACTGAAATGCGCTCTACATGGGGCTGCCCTTGAAGAGCATCCGGAAGCTCCAGTTGGTGCAAAATGCAGCTGCCCGCACGGTTTTGTGCAGATCCTGGTGTACACGTGTAACACCTCTCCTGCGGGAGCTGCATTGGCTGCCGATTTGATTCCGGGTGCAATTCAAGGTACTGGTTGTCACCTTTAAAGCCCTTTATGGCTTGGGATCAGAATATTTTAGGGACCGTCTCTTGACGGTCACATCTATCCGACCCATTAGAGCGGGGAGGCAGGGAATGCTGCGGGTCCCGTCCCCAAGGGAGATACACCTGGTGGGACCCAGAAGAAGGGCCTTCTCCGTGGTGGCTCCCTCTCTCTGGAACATCATCCCCCCCCCCAGAGATTAGAACGGCCCCCACTCTAATTCTCTTCCGGAAGGCGCTGAAGACCTGATTCTACCAGCGGGCCTGGGGAACCCAGAGCGGGATGGAGCCCATTAAATGGCTCATGTGATCGGCTGTCGCCAAGGCGGGAGGTTGGAGGGTGATTTTATATTACATGAATTTATTTGATTTTTCATTCGTTTTTGGTGGTTTTTATATTCCGTAAGCCGCCTTGAGTCGCCATGGGCAAATAGGCGGCAATATAAATGTAATAAATAAATAAATAAATAAATAAATAAATGAGCTCGAGGTTCTGGGCTGAAAGATACTAACTGTACTAAAGACCAACTCCCCCCATTCCCTTTTTTGAAGGAAAAAAAAAGCAAGGTGGGTGAGAATCAGTCTTCCACTTTAGGGAACGATTTGCTTGTGTTGCCCACAGCTACTGCGTGGCCATGTGCGGAGACGGGGCCAACGACTGTGGGGCTCTGAAGGCAGCCGACGTCGGCATCTCGCTCTCCGAAGCAGAGGCCTCGGCCGCAGCACCGTTCACTTCCCAGAGGGCCAATATCGAGTGCGTCCCCATCACCATCAGGTAGGTGGGATGAACCCAGCTCTTTGAGAGACGCCGGTGGCGGAATCTACGGCCTCCTGTCTCCCATCCAGGTTCTCCTCTTCCTAGAGAGGCCGGGATTCTTGCTGACTCCTTTGGGAGAGGGGAAATTCAAATCCTGCCCCCTTTTTGCAACAAGCTATGTTGACCATGTCAGGGACACGGCGGCTCAGGGGCTAAGACGCGGAGCTTGTCGATCGAAAGGTCGGCAGTTCGAATCCCTAGGGCTGCGGAACGGGGTGCGCTCCCGTGACTTGTCCCAGCTTCTGCCAACCTAGCAGTTTGAAAGCACGTAAAAAAATGCAAGTAGAAAAATAGGGACCACCTTTGGTGGGAAGGTTCCGTGCGTCTTTGGCGTTGAGTCATGCCGGCCTCATGACCATGGAGACGTCTTCGGACAGCGCTGTCTCTTCGGCTTTGAAATGGAAGACGAGCACCACCCCCTAGAGTCGGGAACGAGTAGCACATATATGCAATTTACCTTTACCTTTTATGTTGACCATCTCCCAGCCTTCAAGCACCTAGCTAAGCAACGGAAGTCCTCTCCATCAGGAATCCATCAGGAATCCAGGCTTAACTTTTCCCCTCTGTCAAATCTGTCCACGTTTCCGTTCCAAGAATGGGCTTGGCTTTGGGTGGGGTTTCAAGCGTTTTGATCCTAGGTGAAAGGAAGCCTAGGGGTCTTCTTGCAGTGTTCAGCGCCCCCCCCCCCCCCCCCCCCATTCTGCCCTGGGCCTCTGGGCAGCGCCTCGCCCCTTGAATGGGTTACATTGAGGGGTGGGCTGCTGGGGGTTTGCAGGGGTTCGGGAGAACCTGTAGCTAAGATTCTATGCAGTTCGGAGAACCCCCGAATCCCACTTCTGGATGGCCCTGCTTACCCCACCCCTCCCCAGAGTCTCCACGCAGCCTGTTTGGGATGCAGGTAAGTGCAGGGTACGCAAGGAGGCTCAGGGAGGGTGAAAAATGGGCCTACTGGAAGTTTGGGAAGGCTGGAAACGGGCCTGTTTCCAGCCTCCAGAAAGCCTCCGGAACCTGGGGAGGCCATTTTCGCCCTCCCATAGGATCGAGGAAAGCCTCCAGAGCCCAGGGAGGGCAAAAATGCCAGCCCCTCCCCCCAATGTGGTGCAGGAGGCTGACTAGGCCACGCCCACCATAGCCACGCCCACCCAGCAACCAGGCAGAGAACCCATTGCTAAAATTTTTGAAGCCCACTCAGTGAAAGATTCCACATGAAATTCAAGATGCCGTGTTTAAGGCGCATCCCGTCTGCAAAGAAAAATGTTGTTTTCTTGCCCGGGGATGAAGTTTCTGAGCACAGAATTTTCCCCCCCTTGAGTTCCTTCACCCCACGAGGCCAATCCCTCTTCTCCCAGAAGGATGACCGGCCGTTTCTCCCCTTTAGGGAAGGAAGATGCTCTTTGGTCACCTCCTTTGGCCTCTTCAAATACATGGCATTCTACAGCCTCACGCAATTCGTTTCCGTGCTCCTGTTGTACACGGTAAGGCGGCCATTTTCCTTCTCTGCCCTTTTGACTCTTTTGAGAATCTCGGAGCCCAGGTGAAAGTGCAAGCAGCGAGTTCTAGAAACCCGAGCGTCAGGCATGGGGTTTGCCCAAGGGATGGCATCAGATACGGGAACTACATAAAGCGACACCCAAGTAAAAACAAAATGCGTGACGGCAACCAACAGAGCAGCTTTAAAAAGGGGCTTAAATTAGCGGCTTCTGAACGGGAACAGAAATAGCCACGTGCAAAAGAGCTGCAGGAAGCAGAACCTCCACTGAGTCCCAGAAGGAAAACATCAAATTGATTTACCCAACGCGCTAGAACAGGGGCGTCAAACTGAAGGCGCGTGGGCCAGATGCGGCCCGCAATGTGGTTGGATCCGTCCTGGGGCCATCCTGGTCTACCCAATGCAAAGACGAAAGATCAGGCCAGCATGGCTTCAGACCCGTCTACCCAATGCAAAGAGGCAACATGCCAGCAGTTTGGGGAGTGGCGTCAAGCTGGCCACGCCCATTGCCCATGCCCGTTGGCCACGCCCTCCTAGCTTCCTAAGGTCAACCACAGCCTCAATGAAATTTGAGTTTGACACCCTTGCGTTAGAATAAGGGAGACCTGGATTGGAACTCCTGGCGAGGATCTAAAGGACCTCCTGGTTGGGTTGACCCTAGACAAGAGGAGGCTCCTGCTTCTTGGGAGAACCCCAAGTGGGGAGAAGGTGATGCAAGTCAATGAGCAGGGCTCCCCCGGCATCCGAGACTCTGAGGAGGCTCTGCCCTCCTCAGCAGGGCGGCCATTGCATCTCTCCGTTTCTTCTGTCCCTCCCTCCTTCTCTCCCCCTCGTCTAGCTCAACACCAACCTGAGTGACGGGCAGTTCCTGTTCATCGACCTCATCATCACCACCACGATGGTGGCTCTCATGGGCAAGACGGAGCCTGCCGAGGACCTGGGCCTCAAGCGCCCACAGGGAGCCCTGATCAGCCTTGCCGTCCTGGGCAGCCTTTGCCTCCAAACGTCTCTCATCATCGCAGTCCTGGTCATCATCTACTTCATCACCATATCTCAGCAGTGGTGAGCAAGGAGAGAGAGAGAGAGAGAGAGAGAGGAAGGCCAGCAGCTGAATCTCTCTGGCTGATTTTGCTCGGGCCCCGCGGAGGCCAGCTAGCTCAGCCTGCCGTGGGTCGGCCTTTCTTCCGACCTCTGCAATCAGGGGTGGGTGGGGGTGGGGATGGGCAGGGTTGCCGCCAGCCCAGACTCAGCTGCCTGCCTGCTTTCCTCTCAGGTTCACCCCTCTGAACAGCACTCTGTCAGCCCCTGCAAACCTCCCCAATTATGAGAACACCGTCGTCTTCTGCACCTCGGGGTTCCAGTACCTCATCCTGGCGGTGGTCGTGTCCAAAGGCCGCCCTTTCCGCAAGCCGCTTTATACTAACGGTAAGTGCTTCTGTTCGGCAACCCTAGAGGCCCAGGATGAGTCACGCCTGTTTCTCCTGCCCGGCCCCGCCAAAGCCTCGTCTTGTGTCTTGCTCTCCCCAGTGCCGTTTTTGATGGCCTTACTCTTGCTCGCCGGCGTCATGATCTGGCTGACCGTCTACCCGCTGACCTTCATGCAAAAGCTCTTGCGTCTGAAGAGCGCCGGCGACCTGAGCTTCAAAGTGATCTTGCTGGGAATGGCCGCTCTCCACTTCTTCACGGCTTTCGTACTGGAGGTAACGAAGGAGCAACGTAGCTGGGAAAGCAGACTTTTATGGTGTTGTCCAGGGCAGCGGAAGCAGTTCATCATTGCCTGTCTTCTGTGAAGGCCAAGCCAAGACTCATTTTTTTTTCTCTGGCTGGGCCAGACTTGGCTTGGGAAAATGGGACTGCCGAACGGCTGAGGGAGGAGAACGAGCGGTGGTGGAGCATCCGTCCATGGAGCATCAGGCTGCCGCTGTTGCTAGCCGCGGTGGCTCCAGGCGTCACTTGTTCCCGGTCTGCTTCTTCCATAGGTGGGCCTGGACCACGGCCTGCTGAACGGCTTCCGGAAGCTGCGACGCAAGAAGACATCGAAAAAGCTGTACAAGCAGCTGCAGTGGGAGCTCAGCCAGGAGAAGAGCTCGTGGCCGCCTCTCCACGCACCTGTCTTCGCCCCCACCAGAATGCCCCCAGCCGCAAGATGACGCCAGTCGGCGACTTTCTGTCTAGAGGAAAAGCGCGCTGGATCTCTGCTGAGGTTTCTTTTTGGATCCTTCCTCCGCTGGGATCCTCCGTCGATTGTCAGAGGCCTCTGAGACTCCGATAGTGGAGTTGCTGTGCTACAGAAGAACCCATCTTCACCAGCCTCTCGGTTGAAGCTATGGGAAGCACCCAAGATTTCTGGCCACTCTGGGGGCGGTGGGGGGTGTGTGTTATGTCTTCCTTGAATCCCCTCCTCCTCAAGCAGCCTTTTTTTTTTTCCTTAACCACATGCTGGCTAAGAGAAAGCCACCGGAAACCTCCCTTTATCCAAGGTGAGAACAATGTCCCCTTTGCTGCCGGACAGGGAATTTCAGCACGTGCAGAACTTGTCCCACATCAGAACTTCAAGCCAGAGGAAGATAAAGGCTGTCTTCAAGGGCTTGCTCCCTGGCCAGCCTGGGAATCAAGTTCCTTTCCACGGAGGTCTACTTTCCACTGCAAAGAGATCTGCTCTACTCTGCCTGGGTTCCTATGGCTGCCATTTCTAGTCGTTAAGGATTCTTCATCAGCTTCTTATAGATGGGCAGCCTTGGCAGGGATGGCTGCTGTAACCCACTACCACCCAACTGAAAACAGGAGCCGGCGCAAGACAGGACCAGAAAGACCTGGGTCATTGGGTCTGTTTTGCTTTGACTACCCTGTTTCCCCCAAAATAAGACACCCCCTTGATAATAAGCCCAATCGGGCTTTTGAGTGCATGGTAATAAGGCCAAGCGCTTATTTCTGGGTTCAAAAAAATATAGGTCAGGGTCTTATTTTCAGGGAAACACGGTAGGATTTCTGTGTGTGTGTGTGTGTGTAAATGTATATATGTATATAGATAGTTCTCAACTTAACTCCACAACTGAGCCCAAAATTTATGTTGCTAAGTGAGAAATTCATTAAGTGAGTTTTGCCCCTCCCTTTTTATGACTTTTCTTGCCACGGTTGTTAAGTGAATCACTGAAGTTCTTAAATTAGTAACACCATTACTGTTAAGATAATCCGGCTTCCTCGCCAACTTATCAGAAGGTTGCGAAAGGGGATCACGTCACACACACATACACACCCGTCTGCGACGGACACTGCGACTGTCATTAACAGGAACTTTTTGCCAAGCATCCAAATGTAAATCACATAACCACGGGGATGCTCTGTGATGGTCGTTAAGTGTGAAAAATGGTCGTAAGTCACTTTTTTCTCAGTGCCATTGTAACTTCGGTCACTAAGCAAACTGTTGTAAGTTGAGGACTGCCTGTATATGTATACATATGTATATGTATGTATGTATGTATGTATGTATGTATATTTGCCAGTTTCTTCTTAATATTAGCAATCATGTTTAGTTAATTGGCTATTCAGAAGGGCTTAAGGTAAAGGTAAAGGTTCCCCTCGCACATACGTGCTAGCCATTCCCGACTCTAGGGGGCGGTGCTCATCTCCGTTTCAAAGCCGGAGAGCCAGCACTGTCCGAAGACATCTCCGTGGTCATGTGGCCGACATGACTCAATGCCGAAGGCACACGGAACGCTGTTACCTTCCCACCGAAGGTGATCCCTATTTTTCTACTTGCATTTTTTACCTGCTTTCGAACTGCTAGGTTGGCAGAAGCTGGGACAAGTCACGGGAGCTCACCCCGCTAACGCAGCACTAGGGATTCAAACCGCCGAACTGCCGACCTTTCGATCGACAAGCTCAGCCTCTTAGCCACTGTGTCACCGCGTCCCTTAAGACAGAAAGGCTTACTATGGAACAATTAACCATCACAGAAGCAATAATGTATTAAATGAGTAACTTTGTATGAAGAAGGTCTGGGATAAACATGGGGTGGGGGTGAAAATGTCAAGGAGAGGCAGGACACCTACTTAAAGGGTGGCCTGGCCAAGAGGCAGGTGAGAAGAGGGCCGTCCCGGGTCTTGCAAGCAGAATCTTCTGGCCCACGCAGCTCCGTTCTCGAAGCGATCCTGAAAAAAAGACGGCTGTGGGCCTTGCTGGAGCCGCTCTCTGCCCCTAAGAGAGGAACAGCTGAGAAATGGACTGGAAGCGCCCATCGGCAGAGCCCGGGCTATAGCCGGAGCCAATAGGTAGTTCCCACGCGCCTTCCATAGCCCGCCCCCCCCCGTGTCTGCATTCCCAGTGGCGGTGGAGAAACTGGCCAGAGAAAGAAACGGCAGCTCGTTTGAATCCTTCCACCGCGGGGCAAGCCGCAGAAAGTCCACGCCACTTCTAACAGGAGCCTCCCAAGGGGATCCTTTCTGCCTGTCTCAGACGATGGTAGACTGCCTCTAAGCCTGGAGGCTTTGAGGATCAGCTCCTGTGCAAAAGCCGTAGAAGGAGCTGGCCAGTTCCCTCCTTCTCCGCAAGCCAAAGAGTGCATCGCACTAGGGAGTCCCAGCAAACAGTGGGATCGCTGTAACACTCCGCCGTGGACCCTTGAAACAGAACCCCACTGGTGGAACGACACCTGTGTGTGCGCCAGTTTCCCTGTAAGCGTGGCTTCGGTGCTGCAGCTGCAGCCTCGGGGAAAAAAAACACCTCTGGAAAAAAAGCTCAGTCCTTGAGAGAAGTTGGCATTAGGACCCGGGAGGGAGGCTGCGGTGGTGGAGGCCTGGCTCCTTCAGCCTCTTTGGAAAGCAAGACCCAGGCGAGGAGGAGAGAGCAAAGTCAGCCGCTGGAGAGGGAGAAAGACCCCCAAGTTTGGTAAGTGGTTGAGGGGCGCCACGGGCCGTGGGGGGGAGGCAGGAAAGGGGCACTTCACGGTCAGCACTTGCAAAGGAATGCAAGTGGACGGTCCTTCAGAGCTGCCCTTTTTTTTCTTCCATGCAGGGAAAGGCTTACCTTTCAAAGAAACTTCTTTGAAAAGCCCCCCCAGCCCCTTCTCCTCCTCCCGTTCCCCCTTTTCAATGCCAGGGCAGAAATCCCCAAAGAAAGGTTTAACAAAAGGTTAAAAGAATTTTTTGCCTGGCAACGAAAGTTGGCTTGGTTGGAAGCCCCCACACCTCCCCCTCGTTTCCTGAGGTCTGGACTTCAATCGGGGAGGGGGGGTCCTTTTCTTAGGAAGTTGACTTGACCGGTGGTCTCGCTCTGTTTGGGAACAGAGCCGGAGGGGGCTGTTGCTTCAACATCCCTGAATTTGACCATTCAATCCTTGCGGCCAGAAGGAGGGGATCCCCTTTTGTTCTCCTGCTTGTGCAAAGGGGTGGGGGTGGGGGTGGGTGGGTGAGTGAGTGAGTGGGTGGGTGGGATGGGGAGGTGGAGTTGTGGAGGGCTGCCGGCCATTCTTGGCTTTGCAAAAAGCTGTCTGATTGCTCCCAGATGTGCATCTGGTTTCTCTAAAGCCTCCTGCATCCGAGACCCTTCCCCCTCGCACCTCCGCTGCCGAGTACAAGAAGGGAAGCCAAGGGGGGGGGGAAGCTCAGGAAAAGGGGGAATTGGGGCCTTGGGGCAGCCCGGCCCTACCTCCACCCTCCCCTCCCCTCCCCATCAGCAGCACGTTCCCCACGCCTACCTGGTCTGGCAGGAAAGCTGAGCCAACCTGAGCTTCTCTGGACCGCTTTTCTCAGCCTGAAAGCTTTTACAGGCTAACCTTGTCTCGGGCTCCTCGTGTTTGAGAGAACCGGCTGGTACACCGGGCAATAGCTTTCTGCTGCAGTGGGAAACAGGACAGCCCCGTGGAAACTTTGCTCAGGCACCCGGCAAGATCTGCTCCTGGATCTTTCTCTTAAACTCTGCGGCGAGAAGCAAGTTTGGCCTGAAGCGGCTTTTTGGCCAAAGCTGCTGGCCTGGCCGAGTCCTCTTATTTTTTTTCCGCCCACCTTTCCCTCACCACTCCTGCAGGGTTGGGCAAAGAAAAATCCCAGCAGGTAAGATGGGAGGCGGGGAAGGATGCTTTGGTCTTTGGAGATCTGCTGGAAGCAGCGTTCTCGTCCCATCCCTCGTTGAAGAGACCAAGAAGGTTGAGTTAGCCGTAGGGGCTCAAAGATGCCCGTGAAGACGCAGCGATGGGGGAAGAGATCCCAGCATCCTTGCTGGGAGAATCTGGCCTGTGGTAAGGACGGGGTGCTTAAGAGGCTACCCCGGGCAGTTCGACGCAGAGGTCCGCTGATCGAGCCTTACCGGAAGCATCGCAAACCAGTGGTTGAATTCAAATTTTTTTTACTACTGGTTCTCTGGGTGTGGCTTGGTGGGCGTGGCAGGGGAAGGATACTGCAAAATCCCCATTCCTTCCCCACTCCTGGGAGGATACTGCAAAATCCCCATTCCCACCCCACTCTGGGGCCAGTCAGAGGTGGTATTTGCTGATTCTCCGAACTACTTAAAATTTCCGCTACCGGTTCTCCAGAACCTGTCAGAATCTGCTGAATAGCACCTCTGTTGCAAACCCTGTCTCTCTCCCCACACGCACTAACAGTGAAAGCTTGGGAACCAGACCAAGATTATTTCTGGGTCGACACCACAACTTTTTAAAGGCTATAGGGGTGTTTCTCTCTGTGTGTGACAGTTCTTCCTTCCAATCTAACAAGCGTCCTGTGTCTTTTAGCTCGGCTCCAATTCAGCTGCCTCTGTAGCTCCACAGACAAGCATGAGGACTCTTCTGGCCCTTCTCCTCCTTTGCCTGCCAGGTGAGGGGCAAAGCTGGGTCCCTGGCTACCTCCCTCTTTCTGCCCAGAGGCCTCCTTGCTTGAGCAAAGGGATCCGGGACTCCCTCACCCATCAATTCCACTTCATGGACATGCCCAGGACAGTGCCACATGCCATAAAACGTCAGCTCCCCTTTCCCAAGTGCTTGGGGGGGAGGGGGGCGCAAAGGAGTCCCTTGCACATACAAGGCAAGGGGCCCGTAGAAAGGGATGCCCAGCTTTTGTCCGTGTCACTTAAGCAAGAACCCCCTCTCCCCCTGCCCCCCCGGGCAAGAAGCGTGAAAGGGGAAGAAGGCCCGTCTGCGGTGACTCTCCGAGTCGACAGTGCTGGGAAGGGCCCCACCTGGGCAGATGCGTGGCCGTCCTGCAACAGCCGGCCTCAGTTTCTTCCTCCTCTCCTCCCTTCTCAGCAGCACTTCTGGCTCAGGGGCAGTATGACCTCGATGACCCTGCCTATCCTGAGCCCCCGTATGCCCCTTACGAAATTGGTGAGTACCAGCAAGGGTCCAGAGGCCCCTGTCCGGCTGGCCATAGCCGATCCTGATCAGAGGGTGGATCCCGCTCTCTTACAGGAGCGTGACATACCCTCTGGCCTCTCTCTTCCTTGTTTTCAGAGAATCAAGATTATTATGATTACGCCGGGAATGGTGAGTCTGCCTGGAAGGCCAAACCTGGCACAGCCCACCTGCCTGCCTCGTAAAGCAGCCGTCCTCAACCGTTCTGGACTGGCGGCCCAGTGGGGTGTATGTATGTGTGTGTGTAAGTGGGGATAGTTCCTCTTGAGTGGTAGGTGGGCGCTTTGCTCGAGGGGAGCAAGTGGCCGCCACTCGCATGAGGGGAGCTTCGCACATGCGCTCACACACACACGCCACCTGTGCGGCCACATTCCGAACAGGCCGCGGCCTGATAGTGGGCTACAGCCCAAGGGTTCTGGACTCCTGTGGTAAAGGACTTGGCTAAAGCAACCATCCCCCTCTCCCTCTGCTCTGCAGATCTGTCCCCCCAAACTCCGGAGGAGCACTTCCAGTCCCAGCAGCAAAACCAGCAGGAGGTCATTCCCGCCCCAACCCCAGGTGAGCAGCCCGTGGGGCGGAGAGGGAGGTGTCGAAAGGAAGCTCCTCCCTGCTCTGCGATTTCCTGGCTCTGCCCAGGTCCTTCCTCCGTGCACACACCCTCTCCATGCTCTCAGTTACTCACACCTTGCTCCTATCTGGGCTTTTTTCTCCCTCCCCTAGACATTTCTGAGACGGAGCCCACCGAACCGGGGCCCCTCGGTAAGAGATTCGCCAGCTCTGAAATCAGTCCCTCTTCCTGAGGTCTGCAACAAACAAGTTGGTTTCGGTGTCCCTGGGTTCCTTCCTCTTGTTACAGAGAGGAGGCGACTGCTGCTCCCAGGCCTACGCGACTGGGGAGAGGGCGGGTGCAAAGCAAGCTAAAGACTCTTGGGACTGAATGGACACCCCCCCTCCCCTGTCTTGTTCTTGGGTCTCCAGACTGCCAGGAGGAGCAGTACCCCTGCACCAGGCTGTATTCCATTTACAAGCCTTGCAAACAGTGTCTGAATGAGATCTGCTTCTACAGGTGAGGGGCTGCAATTGGATCAGGACCAAACCTATCCCCCCACCCGCTCACCCACACACCCTCGGCGGAGCATTCTACCACAAGCATCTCTCCCCACGGCAGGCGAAGTTCCTGTGAAGACTTGGGAGGGTGCTGGTGTGCTTGCAATGGCCCTGCAGGAAACGCTGCAGCCGATCCTACGGAAAGCTTTGCAGGCGGGAGAGGGGAGGGAGGCTGCCTGCCGATTCAGGCGCACCAGTGGAAGGTTGGGAGGGTGGACATGTTTTAATGCAGCTTCCAGGCTTCCTTCCAGTGGGGGTCGGTCATGGTGAGGTGGTATGGAAAGGGAGACATTGTGTGGCCTTTTCCGCGTTCAGCCTCCGCAGGGTCTACGTGATCAATAAGGAGATCTGCGTCCGTACGGTCTGTGCTCACGAAGAACTTCTAAGAGGTATGCACAAAGATCGAAAGGGCCCTTGGGCCCAACGGTCGCGAAGGTTACAGGGGCAGCTGTTTCAGGACATTCCTTCCCAGCAGCAGCTGGGGACAGCTTTGCCTAAAACTTGAGGGACGGGTCTTTGTGTGTGTGTATGGAGAAGGAGATGTGGGGATTCTAACTCCTGATGGTGACTCCCCTCCTGCTTCTCTCCCCCCCCCCCCCCCCCCCCCCCCCCCCCCCCCCAGCTGACCTCTGTCGCGACAGATTCTCCAAGTGCGGCATCATGGCGACCAGCGGCCTTTGCCAGACTATGGCCACCTCTTGTGCTCGGAGTTGTGGTGGCTGCTGAGCGGGGAAAGTGGACGGGAGGCGCTTCTGGACCACGGATGATGCCCCTGGTTCGTGCCCAGAGGAACAGCGGCCCTTCTTGACCCCCTTCCCCCGCCGCGGCAGTGACACACCTGCAGGGCTGCTCAGGCGTGACACGGCAGGAGTCTCTCAACAGGGACCCAACCTCATCCCTCCAGAAATGCCGACCGTCGCGCGAGCTACCAGTTGGGTTTATTGTCTTGTAATTGCAAGTTATATTTTTTGTACGGATCGTTCTTCCCCCCCACCCCTTTTTCTACAAAATGATTTTAAAAAATAAATAGACCAAACATGTTACAATTTGATTCATTTAAGTCCATTTTTTTTCTGGCAGAAGATGGTGGCGCTACGGGACCCCCTCCTCCCTGGGTTTTGACGACCCTTCCAAATAGAATTGGGGGGGGGGGAGGGAGGGGGGGAAATGCTCAAGTCTTTCATTACAAACTATTCCCCGTCTACATAATGAGGACCTGGAGCAAAGCCTGGAAAACCAACAATTCCGCAGATATAAAAAAACCCGACTTTCTACTTTCCTTGATTGGCTGCTACATAAAGAGCCCCAACAAGAGAAAAATACGCACCTGATTAGGATCTACGGTTAAATTTTTTAAAAAAATCCTTGGTTGAGGAGCTCCAATGCCCTTCGGCCCATCCTGGGACACAAACGCTGCTCCCGGCAATGTGGGGTGGGGGACTCTCTCTCCCTGGCCAGAGACCAGGCCAGGATCCGCTCAGATATTCCCCCATTCTCCACCAGGGAAGGAATGGAGCCTACTGGCACCAGTCCGGCATGGATTGCCGCTTGTTTCCACCGAAGACTTCTTTTCTGTCATCTTTATGGGGAACAAATTCTCCTTCTCATCCAGCTTGGATCCGAGAAGTAACAAAACTGTTCAGACAATCGAGGCCTTGTTGGGAGGAGGGGGGGGGAGGAGCAGTTTGCACTACCTTGCGCCGCGTGTGAATCTAGGCCCTGAAGGATTGGAGCTCAGTGGCCCCCTCTTGCCGTGGCACTCTTTTAGAGACGTGGGACTCTGCTCCCTCCGCATGTCTGCCGCCACAGCTAGTGTCCGGAAAAGAGAGGGGAAGCCGGAAAATAAAGCTGCCCCTTCTGGGTGTCTTGCTGCAGCTGCTCCTTCAGAGACGAGATCTGTGGGTGGGTGGGGAGAAAAAGGCCCCTTCAGTATACAGGCGAGGGAGTCCAGGGGCAGCACCACCGCAGCTGGGTCAGAGTCCCCAAGAGGAAGGGAGCTCACCTGCTCTTCCAGCCCTTTGCTTCCAGGACGGTGGGAACCGCTCAGGTGCTCACCCTCCTGCCGCTGTGGGGCAGCCGCTTTGCAAAGAGGCTTCTTCCCCCGGGCCTGCTCCAGCTCTGCCACCTGCGTCTAGTTCAGCCGAGGGAACGTCAGTATTAATGTCCATCTGGCTCCTTCAAGGAGACGCCCACCAGCCCTGTCCCACCTGCTTTCCCTCTCAAGTCTCCACCTGGGCCAGCGTTGACCTCTGGGGAGCCCGTGGGAACTGCTCATGGTTTTCGTCCAGCAGGCCAGGGAGTGGAGGGACCCTCCAGAAAGCTGGCGAGGGCTGAGACACTCGCGCCTTCGAGGCATCCAGAGGGCAGGATGTGTTTGGTACCAGCAGAGACCGCCACCCGCCAGTGCCTCGTGGCCACCGTTACCTCCAGCTGCCGTATCTGCTGTTGGGCTCCCATCAGCTCTTGCTCTGCGCCTGTGAGGGAACGATCCAGGCGCCCCTTTTCCACCGAAAGCCGCACGGAGTCCTCGTGAGTCTTCAGCTTCTCCCGCTCCACCTAGCAATTCCACCACGCCTCAGTTGCTGCACAAAGAGCCCCGCGACTCACACACCCAGCAGGAGACGATTTAGAGGAAAAAAAACACTCTGCGGGAGCCCCTCAGTTAACGGGTGCTCTGTGAGCCCAAGCTGATCCCCCTTGCCCAGTTCATTCCCTCCTCTCTGGAAACCTGCTCTTGATCCCCTCCAGGCCTCATCAAGGCCTCTCCTCTCTCTCTTCCCCCAAAGCAGCATGACTGACCTTGTCCAAGGTCCTCCGCAGGGCACCCTTCTCCTTCTCCAGGCGCAGGGACAGGCGCTCGGCTTCCCGTTTCTCGCTCTCCAGCTGGGCCAGGGCCTTCTGTAGACTGCCCAGGCGCTCCTGGAGCAGGCGCCGGTCCTCTTGCACCTTCTGGAGCTTCCGCAGGGCCGCCGCCTCCCCCTCTTGGCGTTGGCGCAGCAGCTGCAGGCAGGGAGAAGAGGGCATGGGAGGGCGAGTTTCCAGGCACAACTTGTCACTGCATGCTGATCCCAGGAACGAAACCAGCTCTTTAGGAACACCCGGGAGGCATCTCGCCCCACCTGGACCTCAGGCTCTGGCCTCGTGGGTCTGCTTCCTCATGGCGAGGAAAACCAGGGTCATCTCTGCGGGCTCAAGTGACTCACTTCTTCCTGCTGTCTCCCCAGCCCCTCTAGCTCCTCCTTCTGCAGCTCCAGCTCGGCCTGTTGCCCCTTTAGGGCTTGGAGGCGCTCCGAAAGTGCTCCGTTCTGCTTCTTTGCTTCCAAGAGGGCATGTCGGGCTGCGTCTAGTCGCTCCTGAAGGGATATAGGATGAATGGATGGATGGATGGGGGCCCGTCTCTCTCGGCAGAGCGATGAGCACCTTTGGTGCCGGTGGGGCCCCGGTCTTTCCACCCAAAACACACCCACCTGCAAGACTCTCTGCTCGTGCGCCCCAGCTGCCAGGGCCTTCTGCAGCTGCAGCAGCTTCTCCTGGGCTGAGGCGGAGCTGCTCTGGCTCTCGGACAAGGTGGCCGTCAGCCCTTGCACCTTCTCCTTCAGGGAAGTTTCAGAATCGGCAGCCTTGGCCAGCGAGAGGTTGAGTTGGTCCAAGGAGTGCTGCAGCGCACTGGCTCTCGCATCGCTCTCGGTCACCTGGTGTGGCGGGAATGAGCCAAAGTAAGACTGGCTGGCAGCAGGGCAGCCTAAGGCTCCTCTCTGTGCTCTTCCATCAAGGGGATAGGGCTAGGCCCCGGGGGCGGTCGTGCTGAGGCCCCTGTGGTCACACAGGACCTCACCTGCCTCTGCATGAGGGCAACGCGCTCCTGAAGAAGCTGGAGCTCAGCCTCGCGGTCACTCAGCACCACTTTGGCCCGCTGCAGTTCCCCTTCCAGCGACCGCCGCAGGAGCTCCAGTTTGGTGCTGCGGCTCTCCGAACTGCCCAAGGAGTCTCTCAGCCGTCGTTTGTCCACCTCCAGCTTGGCTTCGTTGGCCTTCATCTTGCTGAGTTTCTCCTGGAACAAGCGATAAGGTGGAAAAAAATGATCATAATTGTCTCCGACTTGCCCGGCAGGGACAGGCTGAGCTGATCTGGAAGTGGCCGGCTGGGAAACAGCTGAGCTCTGCGGGGAACACGGCTGGCTTTGCTGCCACCCCCTCGGCTTAGCACACAGTCCGGCAGACTGGTTCTTGAACTTTCAGGAGACAGATCTGGGACACAGCAGAGGAAGCTAGATGGGAGCACCGGTTCTTCCACCTCCACCCTTTCCTTTTCCGGTTTCTGAAGAGGAACCTGGTTCCCCTGCACACCCACCTGCGTGGCCCTCCGCTCGCTTGAGGCCGCCTGCAAGTCGTGCTCCAGCACAGTCAGCTTCTCTGCCTGGGCCTTGCGTTCTCGCTCGCTCCAGCGTAGGGTCTCCTCCTGAAGCATCAAAGCCGTCTGGGCCCCGGTCAATTTCCCATCCAGACTGCGCCTCTCTACAGAAGGAATGGGCACCTGCGCTCAGGAATGGGCTCCCTGGGACCCCCTTTCTGTGGGGCAAGCGGACAGCTCCAGAGACCCATGGGCCCCCATTCCTCAAGGGCACAAAGCGAAAGAGGGTGCCTCTCCAAGGGGAAGATGTCAACCATTCTGCCTCGGCTGCCAAATGCTGCAGCCGAGGGCCGCTGTGCTTTCTTTAACAACTGCCTTTACAAAACTGACACGTATTTATTCTGAAGAAAAAAGAGTTTTGCTTATTCTCATCTTCTTTCTGGAAGTATCAAGTGAGAAAAGCCGTCTCCACAACAAACCAAGCATGGAAGGAAGCGTCCGCCCTCAGCTTCTCTGTTCAGGAGCACAGCCACTTACCGTATTTTTCGGAGTATAAGATGCACCTTTTTCCCTTCTTAAAAGGGGGTGAAAATTTAGGTGCCTCTTATACACTGAATGTAGCCCTGCCCACCCACTGGTCCCCACCCTTTGGCCTCTGCCTCACAGCAGTTTACTCCTTGCAGCAAGAAGAAACAGCTCGTTTCAACTTCAGCACAGCCCAATTAGCAGAGGTTGATTGGATCAGCCTCCTGACTCTCGGCTGTTTTGCTCTCAGCTGTTTTGCGCAGGCCTCTGCTGCTTGCTGCAAGGAGGTAAATTGTTGGGAGGCAGAGGCAGATTTCTTTTTCTTGTTTTCCTCAACAAAAAAGGTAGGTGCGTCTTAATAGTCCAGAGCGTCTTTTACTCCAAAAAATACAGTATATTTCCTGGGAAGAGAGAAGAAAGCTAACCTTCCTCGCATGCGGCCACCTGCTTCTGTAGCTGCTGCACACGGCTGCTGGCCAGGTCACGCTGGGCCTCCGTCTCGGCCAGCTGACACTTCAGGCCACCCAGCTGGGAACGAGCTTCGTCCTGGATCCCGAAAGATAAGAAGAAAATGCAGATCAAGGGTGGGTTTCTTGGGGTGGGGGGTTTCACCACTGCAGCCGGACAAAACTCCTCTCCTCATACCCGCTCTTGCTGGGCCTCCCTCAGCTCTTCCAGGAAGTCTCGCAGCACGTTCTGAACCACTTCCGGGTCGATGTCTGCCACCAGCTGCCCGGCTTGGCTGGGAGACGGAGGGCGCTCCGGTGAGAGGGGGAGGGAGAACGGGCCGCTGGCCAATGAGGCGGGGCTGCCGTTGGGCCCCTCAACGGTAGAGGTTCCTGCAGAGAGACAAGAGGACATGGCTGCCGCCTGCCCAGCACTAGAGACCTGAAGCAGACGTCCGAGAGAGAGAGAGAAAGAGAGTTACCTTTGGGAGGGGAGAAAAGTATTTTTGGGGAGCCACTGCTGACTCTCGGTCCGGGGACACGGCCCCTGCGGCTAACCCCCAGGGTCCGTCGGAGGGCCGAGTGAAGTCTACCCAGCTTGTACTCCGCCTCTCGTTTCAGCCCCTCCAGGCGGGCCAGCTCCACTTCCAGTCCCTGAGCGCGGCCCTCGGCTGCACTCAGCCGTAGGCCCAGCTCGGCTCCCTCTGCCTGGGCCTTCTCCAGCTTGATCTCCAGGTTGCGGGTGTCGTCCAGCAGCTTCTTCTCAGTGACCCGGGCTTCCTCCAGGCTCCCCAACAGCCCCTTCTCCCGTAGGCGCGACTCCTGCTCCAGGTCCATAAGCTTCCGCTGCAGGTTGTGGAGCTGAAAGGAGAGGCCTATGGATACTACAGAGGCAGCCAGCACTAAATCCTGCCTGCTCAGCTGAATCCAGATGGGCACGTCCTAAGGGCACAATGGGCCGTGAGAGCCACAGTCCTCCTTTCTTGGCAATCTTAGGCCGGAGGAAGAGAAGCCCGCTTTGGGAGTGTTGTGGCCCGCCAGTGGCCAGCGGAGCTGGTGGCAGACTCAGACAGTGTGGAGGTTGAGGAGGAACATGGGCCAGTCCTGGAGTCTGGGGAAGGCTCCGATGAGGGCTCTGCGTCGGAGGCAGAGAGGGGGCCAGGGCCGTCTGACAGTTATCAGCTGCCTTCGGAGTCAGACATCAGTGGGGCAGAAGAACAGCTGGAATCTGTTCCCAGTGTGTGCATGCACAGAGCTGCGAGGAGAAGGGAACAGCTAAGGAACAAGGGGCGACTCAGGAGTAAAGCCACATGTGGACGGTGAATGGCCCCTCCCACAGGGAATAAAGAGGAGCGAAAGGGGAGAGGAGTTTGCAGGAGACAATTAGTTCGCTTAATTGGTTCGTGACTCCTTGCCACGTTTTGAAGATATCGGCCTGGCCGCTCTCCAAGCCAGATAAGGTCTGTGATTGTAAAATTCTCCCTTGAAAGACTTTGCTGGATGTGAATGAGAGGAATTCACAGTCACTTAATAAAAAGGGGTTTTTGTCGGGACAAGGAGTCTGCTTTGTGCTCTTGGGAAGCCTAGGTCAGAACAGGAAGCTCTAGCTCATCTGGAACCAAACTCGGAGTCAGCCTCACCTCTTTCCGGGCCGACTCCCGGCCGGCTTCACTCTCCACAATCTTCTGCTTGAGGCCGAAGGATTCCCGCCGGCTCTCCTCCTCTCGCTGTTCGTCAAGGGCAACCCGGGCCTGGAGTTCGGCTACCTCTTTGTTCTTCTTGCTGTTTTCGCTGTCGAGCATCTTGACCTGAGAAAAAAGACAGGGCCAAGAGGCTTGTGAAGGAGGTGTGGGGGAGGGGGGGGGACACAACGGGCAGAGCAGGAAGGAAAGCGAGTCCTCCGAAGGCATTTTGTAGGAGGGACCAAAGAGCTGCGGTGGTGCAGAGGTTAGAGTGCAGTACTGCAGGCTACTTCTGCTGATTACCGGCTGCCAGCAGTTTGGCAGATTGAATCTCACCAGGCTTAAGGTTGACTCGGCCTTCCATCCTTCCGAGGTGGGTAAAATGAGGACCCAGATTTTCAGGGGCGATATACTAACTCTTAGAGAAGGTTATAAAGCACTGTGAAGTGGTATATAAGTCTAATTGCTATTGCTACCACAGCCCCCCCCCCCACCTCCAGATGGAAAGGAAGGCAAAGCAGAACCGAAAGGAGTAACTTACAAGGGAACAAGAGAAGGAAAAAAAAAAACATCCAGAGAGGTGTAGCCTTGGGAAATCCCTCGCCCTTCCCTCCCTCCCTCCCTCCTTGCCAGAGATCCCCAACCCTTGTGGGGTCTGCCTGGCCAGGCCCCCTCGTCTGTACCGCACACCTGTCTCCGCAGCTCCTGCAACTCTCTACGGGCCTCCAGCCGCGACTGCTCCACCTCCTGGAGGCTGCTGCGCACGTCTGTGGCCTCCTTGCCGGCAGCTGCTTGGGCCTCCTCCAAGACTGAAATTTTCTGGTCCTTCTCCTCAGTCGCGCGCTTCAAACTGAAAACAAAAAAACCCAGGAACCTTCCTCAGTGGAGAAAGCATGAGCCCATCCTGTTTCCAAAAAAGCGGCTCCAGACCGGGCTACGGAAACCGTTGGAAGTTTCGGAAGCATGGGGAAGTAGTCTCCAGTCCAAAAGCCGTAACGCCGCTTTAACGCCTGTCGGCTAGAGGCACGATGCGCGCGGCCGGCGTTAACGTCGAAGAGAAGGCAACGGGAGCCTCGGGACTCAGCTCAGGCCTCACCTGATGCGCTCGCTCTCAGCCCGCTTCAGGGCCATCCGCAGCTCCGTGTTGGACCTCTGGAAGGCCTCCTTCTCCTTGCTCTCATCGTTCAGGCCACGGCGCAGGTCCGCCGCCTCCTTACGTTGGAGATCGCAGGCCTCCTGGGCCTCGCGCACCTTGCGATGGGCCTCCCCGAGTTCTCGGCGGATCAGTTCCCGAGCATCCTCCAGCAGCTGCAGCCGCGTCTTTAGCTCCTCCACCTAAACAGTGGGATTCCCTTTCTGTTTCTGCGGCACGCAACATCTGCAGGCTAACCTCAGGGTGAAGGTCTGCAGCTGAGCATCTACAAATGCAGCCCTTCCCTCCCTCCCTCCCTCCCTCCCTGCCTGCCTGCCTGCCTGCCAGCCTCTGTGGCACTCAGACACCCTCCTCCCTGCTGACTGCGGCCCCTCACCTCGCAGAGGGCAGACTCCCGCTGCTTCGCCAGATCCCTGGCTTGGTCCTGTAGGCCCTTTTCCTCTCGTTTGTGCCCTACGATGGCCTCTTCCAACTGAGAACGCAGATTTCGCAGCTCCGCATTCAAAGCACTGGCGGTGTTCTGGTTAAACATAGAAAAAGTCCATCGGTTGGTTCCATGCCTGCCCAGGGACCAATACACAACACACGCACACACATGCAGACGCACAAAGAACCAGTGAGAGACAGAAGAGGCCATGCAGACCCCCTGCTCCTAATTCAACCCACCAGTTGCCCAGAGGAAGGGAGGGAAGGAACGAGAAAGGGAAGGAAAGAAGGGAGCGAGGGAGGGAGGGAGGGAGGAGAAAGGGAAGAAGGGAGGGAGGGAGGGAGGGAAGGAAGGAAGGAAGAAGAAAGGAGAAAGGGAACGAAGGGAGGGAGGGAGGAAGGAAAGGGAAGGGGAAGGGAGGGAAGGAGGAAGGAAGGAAGGAAGAAGAAAGGAGAAAGGAAACGAAGGGAGGGAGGGAGGGAGGGAAGGAGGAACGAAGGAACGAAGGAAAAAGGGAACGAAGGGAGGGAGGCAGGGAGGAAAGGAAGGAAGGGGAAGGGAGGGAGGGAGGGAAGGAAGGAAGGAAGGGGAAGGGAGGGAGGGAAAGAGGAAGGGAGGGAGGGAGGGAGGGAGGGAGGAAGGAAGGAAGGAAGGAAGGGGAAATGCCCTTTCTGGGCGCAGAATGTCATCCGTTGGCAGAGAAGGGCTCTGCCCTACTCTGGGGCGATGCTCCAGGGCCCGCGAGTCCCCCTACCCGCTCCTGCTCCTGGCAGCTACGGCTCTCGCGCTTCTGCCTTTCTAGCTCCAGGGTGATGTTGGCCAAGCTCTGCTGGGTGGCCAGGAGCTTCTCCAGGACGACGGCCTTCTCCGAGTCTTTCACAGAGAGTGCCTGGGGAGGGAGAAGGTCAAGGTCCCCTAAGGAGCTTCCCCAGCTGGGGACAGGAAAGCACCCCGCAACCACCGCACCTCCAAATAGGGGAGGACCAGCTGCCGGCGGCCAGTGATGCTCCCCATGGGGCAGATTCAGACCTCTTCGTTTATACCAGCTAGGAGTTTGCTCTGGTCTCATGACAAGTGTGCTGCCAGCCCCCTTGAAGGCTTCTAGCCAACATCTTATCTCTTTCTTCAGCAGCACTTACGTCACTGCTGGTTGTAAAGCACAGGGTGAAGGGGGGGGGAGGGGTATTGGCATTTCTCCCCTCTTCCTAATCCCAGCAAGGGATTGTCAGAAAAACCTTCCCTTCGGCAGCCTCCGTTACCCCAGGGCCCCCC
>WNWU01000166.1:764983-775704 GCA_012654045.1 Ptyas mucosa | reverse complement strand
TATATATATATAGTTTGTGTGTGTGTGTGTGTGTGTGTATATGTGTGTTTGTGTGTGTGTGTGTATGTGTATTTTATTTTATTCTCTTTTCGTAGGTCTTCGTGTATTTTTTGTTTCATCCAGGTTTTTCCTACGTAAATCAAGATCTTTGTACAGCCATGGTTCAGGGAAATCTCATTCACTAGAATTTTTGGGCTTTATCAGACATCAAAGCAGCATAAATCTCACAACAGACAGCAAAATGCATCAAAAATGCTGCTTTGATGTCTGATAAAGCCCAAAAATCTAGTGAATGAGATTTCACTGAACCGTGGCTGTATAAAGATCTTGATTTACGTATGTGTGTGTATATATATATATATGTATATGTATTTGTGTGTGTGTGTGTGTGTGTGTGTATAATGTATGTGTGTATATATGTATATATATAAATATGTATATGTGTGTATATATGTGAGTATGTGTATATATATGTATATGTGTTGGTATATATTATATATATATAGGTATGCATGTATATGCATATACATGCATACCTATATATATAGACATTGCTCCTAGAAGCACGAAGCCGAGGACACCAGCCTGAAGATGACGAAACGTCAAGACACTTCCAATTTTACGCGGGAAAAAACCCAAATGACCAAAGACATATAAATGTGTGTGTGTGTGTGTGTGTATGTATATATATGCGTGTATATATACATATATAAACATATATATATAGAGAGAGAGAGAGACCTGCTTGAGCAGAGGAAGCTGGACTAAAAGACCTCCAAGGTCCCTTTTCCAGCTTGATTGATGGTTTCAGCGCAGAGCCACCCAAAGGGGAAATGCCCCAGCCCAAAAAAACCCCTCCCCCATTTCTTGTCCCTCCCCACCCCCTATACTGTTTTTCTGTTGAAACACCTGGTCTCCTCCAACATGTGGGAGGGAGCATATTGCTTCCCTTTCGCCTTTCAGCTCCAATCCAGGAGCCCTCAGGCAGTTGCATTCACGACAAACCATTTTATACCATTGCTGATAAAGGGAGACTAGTATAGATGTGTTACAAGCTATTTAGCTCTCATCAGCTAGCCAGACCCTTACTCGGATTCGAACTTGGGCTGCCTGCATATTAGGCAGTTGTATTAACCTCTGAGCCACAAGTTCTCCTCCCTTTATCAGCTTGAGCTAGGAAATTGGTTCTGGTGGCAAGCCGTTCCACTGGCTAAATTGTCCTCGCCGTCAGGAAGTTTCTCCTTGAATTCCAGGTTGCTTCTCCTCCTGAACGCAACACCAGTTGCCTTAGGTGGGTGGATGACAATAGCTCAGGTTGGTTGCAATTCCTCCTTATTAGGTTGCTTCTCTCCTTGGATTTAGTTTTCCACCCGTTGCTTCTCGTCCTGCCTTTGGGGGCTTTGGGGAATAGCTTGACACACACACACACACCCCCCCTCTTCTTTGCTGTTGGTGGGTGGGTGGGTAGATTAATTACTACTATGTAGTATGATGGACTTGCAAGGCCAGCGCAACATGTAACATGTTCACACTGGTGCAAAATAGGACTGGGTGTTTTGTTAATATGATTTATTGGGTTAGGGATTTTCGGTCTTCACTGTGAGTTGTATTGTGTGTGTGTGTGTGTGGGGTGCAGTGAAGGAGCTCAACCAATCTATCTATCTATCTATCTATTTATTTAGTTAGTTAGTTATTAATTAATTTATTTATAGCTAGCTAGCTAGCTAGCTTATATGCCGCCCTCTCTCCGAAAAGGACTCAGGGCGGCTCACAGCAATAAAATAGACAAATCAATATTAGATGTTAAAAACCATTAAAACTTGGTAGTACAGGGGACTAAAGCACCCTGTTATTAACATCCAGCTGCCTGCAATTACTGCAAGCTCGAATCTCACCAGGCTCAAGGTTGACTCAGCCTTCCATCCTTTCTAAGGTAGGTAAATTGCCCCCAGTTTGTGGGGGCAATAAGCTGACTTTGTATATAAATATACAAAAGTATGAAGGCTATTGCTTAGCGCATTGTAAGACGCCCCGAGTCTCCGGAGAAGGGCGGCATATAAATCAAATTTTTTAAAAAAACTCCCCTTAAAAACCCCTTCAGTCCAATCCGGCCTGGCGAAATAACCATGCCTTAAGGTCGTGGCGGAAAGAGCGTAGGTCAGGGGCCACCCGGAGCTCTAGGGGGAGTTGATTCCATAAAGTAGGTGCGCCCACAGAGAAAGCCCGTTCCCTAGGAGTCGCCAGGCGACACTGCCTGGCCGATGGCACTCCAAGGAGGCCCTCTCTGTGGGAACGCACCGGGCGATGGGGAGCTGTCGCTGGCTGCAGATGGTCCATCCGGTACCAGCATTCTGCACCCGCTGAAGCCTCCAAAGTGGTCTTCACGGGCAGCCCCATGTAGAGAGCATTGCAGTAGTCGACGTCCCCTGTTTCCCCCTCCCCCCCAAAATAAGACACCCCCTGATAACAAGCCCAATCAGGCTTTTGAGTGCATGGCAATAAGGCCAAGCGCTTATTTCAGGGTTCAAAAAAAATATATAAAACAGAGTCTTATTTTGGGGTATGCACAAACGGTATGTTGTGCATTGACAATAAAGATTTAGATTTGAATTTGAATTGAATTGGATGGACGAACGGACGGACGGATGGATGGGGATGCTGGAACCAGGGTTCCAGCTTGGATTGGCCCTGCAATTCCCAGGGGCCTCCAAGCTGGGAAGTCTTGGCTCAAAAGATGGTTGGCTGCCCCTTTAAGCTGCAAATGCTTTTTCTGGCCGGGAGTGAGGAGGCAGCTTGTATGCGCGCAGAAACTGGTAAAGTAAACTGGTAGTAAAGGAAGTGGAATTTGTTGGTCAGCCCAGAGCCTTTAGAATATTCAAATAACAGACCTGGAAGGGACCTTGGAGGTCATCTAATCCAACCCCAGGCTCAGGCAGGAGACCCTACACCATTCCTGACAGATGGCAGTCCAGTCTCTTCTTGAAAGCTTCTAGCAATGAAGCTCCCACAACTTCGTGTAAGGAAAAGATCCCCGGATGGATCTTTCTGATCCAGTGTGGGCAGCTTTCCACATTTTTTCGGATGAGCCATGGGCCTTATGCAAAAGTTGCGATTCACTTGCACAACGCCTGAGAGATTCTCAGGAGGCTTGGCGAGGGAGGGAGGGAGGGACATCTTCCTTGATCCTTTGGGGGGGGGGGGGGGGGGGGGGGGGGGGACTTGTCCCTGGTCCTTGGGGGGGGGGGGGGGAGGGATGAGCGGGTACTGTCGCCCCTTTGATCTTTTCCCGAAGGAAGTGTTAACTTGGCGATGGGAACAATCTGGGAGGATGTAATTAGCAAATAGCCACAAGAAAGACCTTCAAACAGCTTTGTCTGGCAAGACGTCCGGCCGAAGATTGCTCCTTTTTTCCCCAAAGGAAGTGGGGAAAAGTCTCAGAACTCCTTGGCCTTTCTTCCATTTTTTTACCTTCAGCTTCTAGAAGAGAGATCTCCAGATTTAGCAACTTTGAGACTTGTGGACTTCAACTCCCAGAATTCCCTAGCCAGCATGGGGAATAGAGTAGAGTAGCGTAGCGTAGAATAGAATAGAATGTTGAGTTGAGTTGAGTTGTTGAGTTGAGTTTGAGTTGGAGTTGAGTTGGAAGGGACCTTGGAGGTCTTCTAGTCCAACCCACCCCCGCTCGAGCAGGAAACCCTATATACCATTTCTGACAAGTGGCTGTCCAGTCTCTTTCTTGAAAGCCTCCAGTGATGAAGCACCCACAACCTCTGGAGGCAACTTCTGTTCAATTCGTCGATGGTTCTCACCGTCAGATAATTTCTCCTTAGTTATCTTATCGGCTGAATCTCTCCTTGGTCAGTTTCCATCCGTTATTCCTTGTCTGGACTTCAGGTGCTTTGGGGAAATAGCTTGACCCCCTCCTCTCTCTGAGGCAGCCCCTCAAATATTGGAAGACTGCTATCATGTCTCTCCTGGTCCTTCTCTTCACTAGACTAGCCATGCCCAGTTCATGTAACCGTTCTTCATATGTTTTAGCCTCCAGTCCCTTAATCATCTTTGTGGCTCTTCTCTGCCCTCTTTCCAGAGTCTCAACATCTTTTTTCTAGTGTGGTTCTTCATTTTAGGTTGCTCCTCTCTTTGATTAGTTTCCATCCGTTGCTTCTTGTCCTGCCTTCAGGTGCTTTGGAAAATAGCTTCACTCCCTCTTCTTTGTGGCAGCCCCTCAAATATTCGAAGACTGCTATCATGTCTCCCCTGGTCCTTCTCTACATTAGACTAGCCATGCTCAGTTCCTGGAACTGTTCTTCATGGGTTTTGGCCTCCAGGCCCTTTCTTCTTCGCTTTCTTCACAGCAAGTTGCATCTTAAAAGGCTGGAGCTCCCACAAAATCTCCTCTCCCTCCCATTCTTCCTCAATTGACTGTGCAGATGACCTTAGCGGTAGGGGAAGAGGAGTTGCCTTAGGAAACAATCGGTCGAGAGAGGCAGGAGCCCCCAATGGATTAACAGTCAGCTCAGTTGGTTAAGGATGGTGGCGAGACCTTTGTATTACACCATCCGGCTTCCAAGGTTGTGTGTTAATGCAACCTTGCAATAAAGAACATTAGCTCACTGGGTGGAGGTTTCCTGCCTGGTTTACCTGGGAGGGCCGACAGATTTCCAGAGAAGTGGGGGGAGTAGAGGTGTGCTGGCTCCTCCCTGCCCATCCAGGTGAGGCCTGTGTCTCCCCCCACCCCACCTGTTGTGGCCCGCCAGCAGCCTGTGCAGCTGGCGCTCACGTCGGACAGCAAGGAGGCTGAAGAGGATGTGGTGCCAGAGGCAGAGACTCAGCCTGGGCCTTCAGAACCTCCAGAGGCTCCTTCAAGTGGAGAGAGTGAAGAGGGAGCCTCTCCTCAATGCTCGAGCACGCAGGGCTGCCAAAAGGCAGGAGTGGCTACTCAGGAGGAGGAGGTCTCCTCGAGAGTAAGGTTTGAGGATAATTGGCCACTCCCTTAGCCTATTTAAGTCACACGCAGTTAGTAATTTCTTGCTGGAAACAACGTGTAATTATTACAGAGCATCTTGGAGAGTGAGTGTCTTATCGTATCTTGTTTTCTGGGCTGGTTGCCAACCTTTGCTGGACTTTGTTTATTCTTGGTACGTTATAACTTTGATAAGAACCGTTGGTGTGTATCACAATCCTTGGGAATCCGGAGCTGGGGCAGAACACCACCCCTGGAGCATACCTGTCTGTCCAGGGCGGGGGGATCATTGACTGGACTGCATGAAGTGGGGTGAACAAGGCACAATCACTGCAACCTTGTTTCAAGGAAAGAATTGAGTTTAGGCTGGAAGAACCCGAAGATCAGTCAATCACGAAGCCACGGACAGAACGGCTGCTTCTATCCTAAACCAAAAGCTCTTGGAACGTAGCCTCAGGATCTGCCAGGAGGGCCGGATGTCCACAGAGCAGTCCCCATCCTAGTTGTTCCCGAGTTGCCCAGATGCTCCTGTGCATTGGGAGTGGGTACCAGGAGGGTTCTGAGCAGAGCGCAGGGAGGTGAAAAAAAATGTTGTTTTTTTTTCTCCTTTCTCACGCACCCTCCCAGGAAAACGAATGAATATGCTGGCAGGGGACTCAGCAGATGACTGCCCCCTGAGTCCATTTTCTAGGGCAAGGAAGTCAAGCTCGAGGGATGCTTAGATCTGGCCCATGGGGTCGCCCTGGAAAAGCAAAGGACCCGCGCACAGTGCCTCTGCAGGTGGGCTACAGAGCTCCGTTTTCACTGGCAGACGGTTGCAGGAGGCCGTCCCAGCTGAAAACGGAGCTTGGGAGCCTGTTTTCATTGGCAGATCGCTCGAGTCACCACAAGCGCCCTCCTCCCTGACACGAGTGACATCAAGCTGGCCACGTCCACTCCGGGGCCTCCGAGATCAAACACAACCCCGATGGGGCCCTCGATGAAATCAAGTTTGACACCCCTGTTCTAGGGGTTCCCGAGTTGCCCAGCTCAACGTATTGGCGCGGGCTGCTAAGAAAAGGATTCCCCATCCACTCAGCTGGTAACCCGTAGCCTTTCCCTCCCTCTTTTTTTGGGGGGGAGCAGGGGACTGGAATGCCATGGCTAACTCAGAGAGCGACGACGACAGCTTCATGGCTGTGGATTCCGAGGACGCCGTGGCAGAAGGGACCATGGAGCAGGAGGATGGAGTGTGTGCTGCTCGTCCAGAAGAGGAGGAGGAGGAAGAGGGAGGGGCTCGGCCTCACCGATCCATGCAGGAGTTGCCAGAAGAGGTGCTGGAGTATATCTTGTCCTTCCTCTCCCCGTATCAGGAGCACAAAACAGCCGCCCTCGTTTGCAAGCAGTGGTATCGGCTCATCAAAGGTACAGCGAAGTTGTGGGGGTTTTTTTGTTTTTGTTTTTTTTCCCTTCTCCTTTTGGGTACTTTCCTAGGCCGAAACAGGTTGGGAGAAAGTTCGGCGGTTCAGCAAAAGGGCAGTGATGGGAACTGGGCAGGGGTGGGCTCCTGGGGGTTCAGGCGATTTTCTAACCAAGGATTGCTGGGGTTCGGTGAACCTCCAAATGTCATCCCTGGCTGGCCACACCCACCCCGTACCTCCCCTCCCAGGGATCTCCACATGGGCCCTTCATCATTCCAGGGACGTGAAGGGGCCACACAGAAGGTCTGGGAGGGTGAAAAACAGGCCTCCCAGAAATCCAGAAACGGTCCTGTTTCCGGCCTCCGGACCCCAGGGGAAACCTCCGGAGCCTGGGGAAGGTGAAAAACTCCCCACCACCACCACCACCACGGTGTAGGCGGCTGACTAGGCCACACCCACCATAGCCACGCCTACCCAACCACGGGGCAGCAAACCTGTTGCTAAAGGATCTGAAGCCCACCCCTGGAACCGGGCAAGCAGACAGTTGGGTCAGCATTGTGTAACCCGGCAACTCCAGAAAGTTTTTCTAGAGCTCCTGAGAATGCCAGAAACAGCTGAAGCCGGGGGGGGGGGGGGGGGGGCCCTGGAAGGAGGACTATTTCCCCCCTCCCCCCTTTTGATCTTTCCTTTGCTCTCAGGGGCTGCCTCCGCTGTAGGGTTTAGGCTTTGTCCTTCGACCTAGCTGGTTGCTTTCCTCTAATTTTTTGTTTTGGTTGAGTTTCCCCCCCCCTTAGAAGTAGAAGCTATCTTGTTCTTAAGAGTAAAGGTTCCCCTCGCACATATGTGCTAGTCGTTCCCGACTCTAGGGGGCGGTGCTCAAAGCCGAAGAGCCGGCGCTGTCCGAAGAGGTCTCCGTGGTCGTGTGGCCGGCATGACTCAACGCCAAAGGCGCACGGAACGCTGTGACCTTCCCACCAAAGGCGGTCCCTATTTTTTCTACTTGCATTTTTTACATCCTTTCGAACTGCTAGGTTGGCAGAAGCTGGGACAAGTCACGGGAGCTCACCCCGTTACGCGGCACTAGGGATTCGAACCGCTCAGCTGCCGACTTTTCGATCGACAAGCTCAGCGTCTTAGCCCTGAGCCCCTTACTGATAATATAGAGTGGGTCAATTGCTTTTAGCACTTTAACAAAATGCCGGAGGAAGAAGAAGAAGAGTGTGCTGTGGTTAAGGGGCTGCACTTGTGGGGGGGGGGGAGGCCCAGGTTGAAAGGCTGCCAATGCAAGCTTCGTGGGGAGGGGGGGAGTCAGGGACACAACTGGGTCAGTCGCTTGCTTTCTGCCGTATGACAGGGTGACTGTTTGGGCGCCACTCTGATCTCTCGGCGAAGGAGAGAAATGACAAAGAATGACTTTTTAAACCTCAGACCAGAGAGTCCTTCCAAGCCCCTCCGATGGCTGTAAGGCCTCCTGCAGTAAAAGCAAACAAGACTTGCCCTAGCTCTGATGATGTTACCTAGTTTGGGACATGAAATGTCTGCAAGAAAACAAGCAAGTTCAGAGAGCACCGAGGACCCCCACCCTCTCCATTTCATCCCTGAGCTACAAATATTCTTCTTTATTGGTAGCAAACAAGACTGGTTGGCCTAGAGATGGAGCTCTCGCCTCACAATCAGGAGGCTGTGAGTTCGATTCTAGGTAGAGGCCTGGGCACGCTGAGATTATATCTGCTGAACACAACTCCGCATTGGCGACAGGAAGGGCATCCGGCCAGTAAGCACTCAAGCTCCGTTCAATTGCCCAGGCTCCACCCCTCAAGGGATTATAGAGTCATTAAAAGAGGAGGAGGAGGATTGGTAGCAAACTGGCCTTCCCCCCCACCAGCTCTTGGGTTTATCTCTGAGAGTTTGAGGACCTTCCTGTGAGATGCTGGCGTCTTCTACTACTAGTCTTCGGGCATGAGAACACAAAGAGTGTGTTGGCCTCTTGTGTTATGCAAAAAAAGCAGAGAAATTTAGACCCCCTGAAATCTTTGTGCCCCAAAAGCTCCCTCAGGGGAGACTCGGCCTTTCTCCGTTTGCTGCCCTCGGAGGAAATGAAGATCCGTCCCCTGTCCCACTCTCTCGCTGCTCTCCCCTCCTATTCCAGGTGTCGCCCACCAGTGTTACCACGGCTTTATCAAGTCCGTCCAGGAAGGGAACATTCAGTGGGAGAGCCGCACCTATCCCTATCCGGGGACTCCCATCACCCAGCGCTTCTCGCACAGTAAGTACTAAGTGGCCCAAGACGCCACTCCCGAGGTGAAAACCTTCCCAACTGGTTCAGAAGTGCAGGCACTGTGCGCATGCACGCATCATGTGCTCACATGGACCCTGTGCACATGCGCAGAGGCTAAAAAACAGGTTACTTCCTGGTTAAAACCAGGAAGTAATGACAACCAGGTGGGTGGGCGGAGCCTCACGCCACCATTGCTACTGGTTCTCCGAACAACCAGCCACTATCGCTACCAGTTCTCTGAACCACCAGCCGCCATCACTACCGGTTCTCTGAACTACCAGCCACCATCGCTACCGGTTCTACGAACCACCAGCCACTATCGCTACTGGTTTGGCCGAACCGGGAGCATTTCACCCCTGCTCTTAGCCCCACGCTCTTACATTTCCCAGAGAGGCTGGATGGGGGCACAGGCTGTGGAGGGAGGCTGCAGCAGCTGAGGAGAGACGAGGCCCCTCGCTTGTTTTAGCTGGGAAGCGGAAGGTTCTAGAAGCTTCTTCTGGAGCCGCCTCTACGGAGTCCGATCTCTCGCTGTAGTTATTTTCAAGTGTTTATACTCCTCCGATTCCCTCCAGATGAGATCTGGATGAGCGGAATGCTAAGATTGGGTAGCTATGTAAAGGGAACAGCGTTTTTTTCTAAACCAGGCGGTCACAATAGGTATGGGGTCACTTGGGAGGAAGCATAAAATCTGTCTAGATTCCTCCATTTCAGAGGAGATTAAATAATAGCAACAGCAAAGGCACTTAAGACTTATATAGACTTATATATTGCTTCACGGTGCTTTACAGCCCTGTCTAAGCGGTTTACCCCCCCAGCAATCTGGCTCCTCATTTTACCAACCTCGGAAGGATGGAAGGCTGAGTCAATCTTGAGCTGGTCAGAATTGGAACTGCTGGCTGCGGGCAAAGTTTGCCTGCCATAACAATAGTAATAGCGCTTAAGAGTTATATACTGCTCCACAGTGCTTTACAGCCCTCTCTAGGTGGTTTATAGAGTCAGTATGTTCCCCCCCCCCACTCCCCAACAATCTGGGTCCTCATTTTACCCACCTCAGAAGGATGGAAGGCTGAGTCAACCTTAAGCCGATTAGGATCGAACTGCTGGCAGTCAGCAGAATTAGCCTGCAATACTGCATTCTAACCACTCATAATCCCACTTGATCCTGCAGGATAGGGTGGATGCAGTAATGGGATTCTACCGGTTTAGGCCGGTTCGGCGCACTCAGCGAACTGGTTGGATCCCACCCCTGGGATTGTGTTCAGGACGGAAAGGGACATTAAATAATACACGAAAAGAATCACTGGAGTAGCACACACCTTGTGGGTTTTCAAAGGAGAAATTGTGGCTTTCGGGGTGAGGGGCGGGGAGAGTGTTGGGGTGTTGGCAGAAGCAACTCTATAGCCGGCCTGTTCTTTGCTCTGTTGCTTTCTAGGTGCTTGTTACTACGATGCCAATCAGTCCATGTACGTCTTTGGGGGCTGCACCCAGAGCAGTTGCAACGCAGCTTTTAACGACCTCTGGAGACTCGACCTGAACAGCAAGGAATGGATCCGGCCCCTGGCCTCAGGTGAGGGGCGCGGCTGGGGTGTGTGTATGTGTGTGTGTCCCAGTAGCTGCAGCAGCTGCCCCGTTTCTGGGGGGAAAGAGCTGCTGGGAGCTGTTGCCTGCTTGAGAGCAGCAGGAGGGGTGGGCACATGTGGGGAGAAACATGACACCTGCGGCCAGGTGGAGGCAGACTTGATTCCAGGGGCCCAGGCTTCTTTTGATTTCCTCCACTCTGCCTTTTGGTTGGGTGTCCCCAATCTCCTGTTCTCCTTCACAGCTCTCTAGCTATTGGGAGCGGAGACAGTATTATGGTGGGGAGCGGGGCAAGGGGAAAAGAGGTTCTCCCTGCAAAGAAAAGCCAGGTGGAAAGGGACACCCCCACCCCCAAATCCCCTGCGGGGTGGCCTCCTTGAGGGCATCCCAACTCTCAGGTGACTCTAATCCAGGGAGTCTCCAAACTTGGGACCTTTAAGACTTGCGGACTTCAACTCCCAGAATTCCCCAGCCAGCCATGGCTGGCTGGGGAATTCTGGGA
>WNWU01000166.1:752488-764583 GCA_012654045.1 Ptyas mucosa | reverse complement strand
TCCCAGAATTCCCCAGCCAGCCATGGCTGGCTGGGGAATTCTGGGAGTTGAAGTCCGCAAGTCTTAAAGGTCCCAAGTTTGGAGACTCCCTGCTCTAATTGGCCAATTCCGAAGGGATGACCCCGGTTAGCTCCTGTTTCGCCTCTGGGAGGGGCGGGAAGCTCTCTGGCGGCCTTGCCCTACCGCCTGCCTTTTTCTCACCATCTCCTCCAGGCCAAGGACTCCCTGGGCGTTCCTGGGACAGGTATTTGATCAAGCTGATCAGACATGTCCCTGCTAGTTACAGCCACCAGCCAGAAAAAAGAGTGTGGGAAATCAGCAGGTTCTCACCATCCTCCAGTTCACATCAGGAGAGGCAACCCTTTTGTCGTAAACAAAAGCCTTCCCCCCCCCTCCTCCCCATTCAAATCCCAAGCTTATTTACTTTGCGTGTTGATACAAAATACATTTTGGCTAGGTGCTCAGGAGGCCTACCTTTAAAAGAAGGTTAACTCGGGAGGCCTTTTAAATGTAGAAAGAGGCAGCAAGACTCCAGGCCAGAGGCGGGCTGCTGGGGGTTCGCAGGGGTTCAGGAGAACCTCTAGCTTAAGATTCCGTGCAGTTCGGAGAACTCCGAAATCCCACTCCTGGCTGGCCCCGCCTGCCCCTCCCATGAGTCCCCGCATGGCCAGTTTTGGATGCAGGTAAGTGCAGGGAGAATGAAAAACAGGCCTACCAGAAATGTTCAGAAAGCACGTTTCTGGCCTCCGGACAGCCTTCGGAGCCTGGGGAGGCCGTTTTCTCCCCGGAGCCCGGGAGGGCAAAAACGCCACCACCCCCCTCCGGTGGTGCAGGCGGCTGACTAGGCCATGCCTACCATGGCCACACCCACCAGGCAGAGAACCCCTTGCTAAAAATTTTGAAGCCCACCCTTGCTCCAGGCATAAGGACGGCGTCCTTCCCTAACCGCAAGCCAGTGTTTCCCCCCCTTTCAGCCAATGCTGCTTTTGGAGAAAAGTGGGGAACGGACTTATTTGAGACCGGGGACAACAGCCATCTCTTCAGGAAGACTGGCCGATCCCTGCAGCCCAGGGTTTTGTTTTTTTTTTAAAGAGCAGGCCCAGAGAGCTCCGTCCGCTCACCCTTAGGAAGAAACCCCTTAGGGTGGCTTGTGTCACAGTCCGGGAAGTGCCGCTTGCTCCAGAGTTCCCCTTTTAGAATGTTTTGAGTCCAAAATGAGAATATATTTCTGCTGAATAATAACTCCGCATTGGCGACAGGAAGGGAATCTGGCCATTAAAACACTCTGCTAGCTCCATTCAGTTGCCCAGACTCCACCCTGCAAGGGATTATGGGGTCATTAGAAGAAGATGATACAGGGAGTCATACAGTGAACTCTGCATTGGCGACAGGAAAGGCATCCGGCCAGTAAACACTCAGCTCCATTCAGTCGCCCAAGACTCCACCCCGCAAGGGATTATGGGGTTGGTAAAAGAAGATGATGACGATGATGATAAGTAGCTTTGAACATAGCAGCCCAAAGTACTCCACTCACCCTACTGCTTCCACACCGAGCTGAACTACCGCCCGGGCATCCGTCCCATCCCAGGACAAGTGGAATATGCGTTATCGGCTCTTCCCTTTGGGATCCCTGAGCCATGAACCATCTGCGGGGAAGGATATGGGTCCCGTTTAGTGACCCGTTCCAAGTGCGATTATTCTTTTCCCTCCTCGATTCCCAAATTCCTGGCAAAACGTCCTTAGAGCTAAATTGGGGCCTTTCTCACGACGCTTTCCCTTTGACAATACCGCCTTTTCAAACCCTACCTCCCCCCCATGACTTAACTGCTTAATAAAAGTGGCAATTACAGGTTTCCGGAGCCTGTTTTCTCCTCCCCACCATCCGCCGTGATTAAATGACCGTGGGAGCTAAATTCCCGAAGACAGACTTCCGTCAAATGAAAGCAAGAAGTTTCTTAACGGGTATCTGGAAATACAGCCCGTTCTGGGACACACATCAGTCTGTTAGGAAAGGGAACCTCCAACCTGCCACTTTGTGAGACTTGGGGTAACCTGGCGGGCTCTCCGCACTATCACCACCTCTGGTTTTCCCCTTGATCGCTGCTAGGTTCCCTCGGGCTCCCCTGCCGTTTTGGGTTGTTTTTCTGAGCACCCCAGCAGGCGAAGGGGGGCTATTTTGGGGCCAGGCCTTCCTTCCGCTTGCTTTATCCGCCTCCTGCGGAATTCAGTTGCTTTCTCCGGGGAATTGCCAACCGGAGCCCCCCCACCGCTGGGTTCCAGGGCTCTAACTTTAGCTGCCTATTTTAGAAAAGTCTGGGACGGTTCGTTTTATAGACCCCTGGGCCATAAATAGCCCCCTCCCCAATTAGGATCCCTAGGGGTCACATTGAACATGTTAAAAGCGGCACGTTCCCAAGGAGTGAGTTCAGCTGCTCCCACTTACCTTTGTTGTACAGCTTTTTGGAGGGGGCAATAGATTACCCCCACCCCTGTTTTCTCAGAGGGAAGAGAGCTGCCTGGTTGTCTGGCCTCAGTATATTCTTGGCCCCAGGCTTGCTTTCTTTGGAATCGGGCTCCCTTCAACGTCTCAGGAAGTCGTAGGAGACAGGATTGAAGGCAGACGGAGCTCCCACCCACCCCCGTTCCTCTGGCTCTGGACTCTGCCCTGCCCAGTGGAGCTTCTCCTGTTTCCCTTGCCAGGAGCATCGTCCAGTGGTACCCCTGAAATGTGGAAGGAGGATAAGTAGCTTTGAACATGGAGTGGTGCGTTGGCCTAGAGGTGGAGCTCTCGCCTCACAATCAGGAGGCTGTGAGTTCGATCCTAGGCATAGAGGCAGATATTTCTCTCTCCGGGCACAATGAGAATATATCTGCTGAATAATATAACTCCGCATTGGAGTTACTACCTACAAAGTCAGTCACCCCAATGAAAGGCGGGGCAGGGGGTGTCTGTCTGCCTCCAAGTCAGAATTGGACACCTGCCTCCAATAAAGGTTCCTTTGAAGACAAAACTAAACATTGTGGCGAATGGTTGCCCAGTTCGAATCGTTTGGCAGACAGTTTTATTACAAGTCAGTTGGCGAGGAAGGCGTCCCGAGTGTTGTGGCCCGCCAGCGGCCAGCAGAGCTAGCAGCCGATTCGGACAGTGAGGAGGTTGGGGAGGAACATGGGCCAGTCCTGAAGTCTGGGGAAGGCTCCGACAAAGGGCTCTGCGTTGGAGGCAGAGAGGGGGCCAGGGCCCTCGGACGGTTATCAGCTGCCTTTGGAGTCAGACATCAGTGAGGCCTGTTCCCAGTGTGCGCATGCACAGAGTTGCCAGATGAAGGGAACAGCTAAAGAACAAGGGTCGACTCAGGAGTAAAGCCACAGGTGGACGATGAAGGGCCCCTCCCAGAGGGAATAAAAGAGGAGCGAAAGGGGAGTGGAGTTTGCAGGAGACAGTTAGTTTGCTTAATTGGTTCGTGACTCCTTGCCAAGTTTTGAAGATATCGGCCTGGCAGCTCTCCAAGCCAGATAAGGTCTGTGACTGTCAATTCTCCCTTGAAAGACTTTTGCTGGATGTGAATGAGAGGAATTCACAGTAACCTAATAAAAAGGAGTTTTTTGTCAGGACAAGGAGTCTGCTTCATGCTCTAGGTCAGAACACTGAGGGAGGAAATGGCTCTTCCCGAAAACTGTTTAATCTGCAGACTCAAAACCACCAGGCGAGGGTCCGGAATCCCTTTGGGGGACATCAGCTAAAAAAAACCCCCTCTCCTGTTGCAGGTTCCTACCCGTCGCCAAAAGCCGGAGCCACCCTTGTTGTGTATAAGGACCTGCTGGTGCTGTTCGGCGGCTGGACGCGGCCGAGCCCTTATCCCCTGCACCAGCCGGAGAGGTTCTTTGACGAAATACACACCTACTCACCTTCCAAAAATTGGTAAGAGTGTTTAGCTGTTTCGGGCGCCTGGTTTTTCGATGAGAAAATACACGTGCACCCCTGCCTTTTTGAGCGTTAAACCCTCCTCTTCCTCCTCCAGGTGGAACTGCGTGGTGACCACCCACGGCCCTCCTCCCATGGCCGGCCACTCCTCCTGCGTAATCCAGGACCGGATGATTGTCTTCGGAGGCTCTCTGGGGTCACGGCAGATGTAAGTCTCCTCCTTTTTCTGAACCTCCACACTCCCTGAAAAGCTATCCCCGAATTCCTCCCATCTCGCTCTTCCCCACTGCAGGAGCAGCGACGTCTGGGTCCTCGATCTGGAGCACTGGACCTGGTCCAAGCCGAACATCTCGGGGCCTGGGCCTCACCCACGAGGAGGCCAATCTCAGGTTAGCATTCCAGCAGCTCTTGCTGTAAATGGGGCAGGCAGAAAGTGTCCCCCTTTTCCTCGCAAGGAAGCAAGTCGTCCAACTGTCAGATTAAATCCATGGCTTTTCCAGTAAGATTTGAGAGGGGCAAGCAACTGCCCCTGGTGTGGTCCTTCCTGGCAGAAGCAGGAGATGGAAACAGAGACTGTTGGGCACAGTTTTGCCCAGAGACAGGCCTTCCCAGAGCCAAGAAGGTGCTGGTGGGAGCAGGGACTGGCAGACCATTTCCCACCAGAAATGGCATTGTCCCAGAAGTGGAAACCTGTTGTGGCCTGTCGGCTGCAAGCCCCTCCAGCTACCAAATCAGGAAGAGGAGGAGGCGTGGGAGTCAGCATCAGGGCAACCTGAGAGCTCCAAGGCGGAAGAGGGAATGGAGTTTGCAGAGAGAGAGACCAAGACGGAGTCTGGGCCATCCATCAGCCCTCAGATGGGGAGTCAATAGCCTCCAGGTCTGGAGGTGGCTGATGAGGAAGAGGAGGAACAGCTGGGTCCAGTGCCTGACACCCAAATGTGCAGAAGGCAGAGGAGAGGAGAGCGGTGGAAATCAATGGGATGGTCCCTGGGACGGAAGAGCCACCACTGCTAGTGAAGCCCCACTCTAGCTCTAGGGATAAAAGGCAGGGGGCGGAGATGAATAGATGTGGCAGACAACTATTCATCGGCTGGACGGATAGCCTGCATTAGAAAGAAACTTTTTTGCCAGGGCTTCTGGCACTCCTAATAAAGTCATCTTTTGAGTTCCCTTCTGAGGGTTGGTCATGTTTGGGGAGCTGGGTCAGAATAAAACCAATCAGTCTTCCCTTCATACATTTGGGATATTGCGCTCGGCTTGCAAAGGAGGTGGGAAGGAATACCCCTGTCACTCCTTCCCCATCAGCTGATGGCATTGCTGCCTGTGCCAGCCAGGCCTTCTTGGAGCTCTCTGGGACTTTTCTTTCTCTGTTGTCATAGATTGTCATAGACGACGAAACCATCCTGGTCCTTGGGGGCTGCGGAGGTCCAAATGCGGTGAGTAGACAAAGCTAGGATTGTTCTGCCATTCACCCCCTTTTCTGCCTTTCCAAGACTTTTGTGTCTGGCACGGAGTCTGTTTGAAAAGGCTCCGGTCAACACAGGGGGCGATGCACATCTTCCTCCAGCCACCAGGTCCGAGTTGCCCCCTAGCAAAAGTTTACTCCTTGGGGAGGTGATGCAGAAACCGTCTTCTCCAAAGGTTTAGATCGAACAAGAAAGATAGAGATGAAGATAGAGACAAAGATGAGGAGTATGGGAGGCGAATTAAAAAATGGATAAGAATTGAAGCACTAAAGAGGAGAAGAGATGATGGATAGAAAGAATTGCCCTTTAAATATAAAGTAGCCTGACTGTAAGCTGAAAGAGGCAGAAATAAAATTAGATAGGGGAAATATTAGAATATAAATTTTTATACAATGAATAAAAATAATAGATAGAAAAATTAGAAGTTTACACATGTTAGGCATTTTTTTAAATGTATGTAAAAATAATATGAGGATTACTTAAATTTGATAAATGTGATAGAGATTACTAACATCGTTAGCATGAGTTTGATTAATATGAATGATACCCAGAAACAACGTTGCCTATACATAATAGAGAAATGTTTAGATTGAACAAGAAAGATACAGATGAGGAGTTAGGTATTTTTTGTTTATGTATTTTTAAATAATATAATGTTGATAAATGTGATAGAGATTATTAATATTGTTACTGCGAATTGGGTTAATATGAATGATATACCCAGAACCAACTCTGTCCACACACAATATGGATATATATTTTAAAAAATAAAATATATATATATTTAAAAAAAACCCGTCTTCTCCAGAAGAGGGAAAGATGGAGAATGCCGGACAGGTGACCAAAACCTTTCAGGACTGCAAAGTCTGCTCTCGAGAGAACAACGCTAGAGGAGGGCCAGGCAGAAGGGGTAGTAGGAGGGTCCCGTCCTACGGGTGTTTCAGCTTTCCCCCGATTTGCAGCTTTTCAAGGATGCCTGGCTGCTGCATATGAGATCCGACCGACCGTGGACATGGCAGCCCCTGAAGGTGGAGAACGAGGACCACGGAGCCCCGGAGTTGTGGTGCCACCCGGCATGCAAGGTGAACGGAAGGGAAGGGCAAAAGGGATCCCTGGTAGAAATTCTTCTTCCTTTTCCGTACCTCGTCATAACCCAGAAAGGGGGTGAGCTGAGGGGTGGGGCAGCTCCAATTTTAAGTATGTGGTGTAAGGCACTAAGCCCGTGATGGTGAACCTATGGCACGGGTGCCACAGGTGGCACGGAGAGCCCTCTTGGCGCATGCGTACAGTCCCCCCACCGGTCTTCAGGTCTCTGCCGCGCAGGCACAGGGGGGTGACATGCAGGGGACACATGGCGGGGGTCGGGATGCATGCGAAGGGGCATTCGCATTGCATTTTGGGGTTTGCACGTGCTCCCCGCAACCCGTTTTGGGCCTGGAAGGTCTCCTGCACCAACCTGGAAGCCAAAATGGGGTGTGGGGAGCTGCGGCGAATGCACAGGGTGGGACGCACATGAATGCATGGACGTGGGGTGCATGCGCAGGGGGCACTCACATTGCATTTGGGGTTCGCACACGTGCATTTGCGCACGCGCGCGCTTTGGGCACTCGGCACCAAAAAGGTTAAACCGTCATTGCACTAAGCTAACAGTGGGCCACTTGATGGGGCAATCATCTCACTTTGAGCAGCAATGTGGCACAGTGGGGGGAATGCCCGCTGGGATTTTTCCTCTCCCCCTGCCTCCCGTCGAGTCCAGCATTTAGGAGTTTCCGGGGAGGTTGTTCTGCGGAACCGGTCCTGTGTCCGTCCTGGGCTAGCTATTTCTTTTCTTCCAGGTGGGGCAGTGCGTGGTCGTCTTCAGCCAAGCCCCCAGCGGGAGGGCGCCGCTCAGCCCTAGCCTGAACTCTCGTCCTTCTCCCATCAGCGCCACGCCACCCGCCCTGCTTCCCGAGACACGAGAATGCCGCTCTCAGTCTCCCGTTCGGACGGCAGATGAGGCTCCCTGTGTGAATGGCCGCTGGGGCACCCTGAGACCCCGGGGGCAGAGGCAGACACCCTGTGGGTCCCGGGAAGGAAGCCTGTCACCGGCCAGAGACGATAGTTCGCCGGTGCTGAACGGCAGCGAGGCCTTGTCTCCCGGCATCGCTGCCGCCACCGCCACAGGAGGGCCCTCTCCAGACAGCCCTCTCCAGCTGCTCTCGCCCAGCACGGCTTCCGTCACAGAAGGCTACGAGCTGAAGGTGGGCCGTTCTTTGGCACCCAGGCGGGGCTCTCTCCCTGATCAGAAGGACCTGCGACTGGCCACTGTAGACTTGAACTGGGAGGCCAAACCCCCTTCTCTGGTTTGCCAGCCGGATGGTGTGGAAAACAGGACGGTTGGCACGATAGGCCTCAGGAATCCCCCGGATCAGACCAATGGCATTCACACCCCGCCTCATGTGTCCAGCTCCCTAATGGGAGCCGTCTCTCCTAGCGCCCTGCGCCGGAGCCTAGAGGCAGTCCAAGCACTCTCTTCAAAGGCCCTGCCCACTTTGGCGGTCAGAAGCCCGCCCAGAGTGTCCTCGCCAGGGTCCCCAGGCACCCAGAGCAGCACCAACCCTGCCGAAGCAGCCGTTCCTGCTACCGCTCGACCCAGCTCCGCCCAAGGAGACGGGCATGCCTTACCACCCATTGCTCGCCGCCTGGGCCATCACCCGCCTCAGTCGCTGAACGTCGGCAAGCCTCTCTACCAGAGTGTGAACTGCAAGCCCATGCAGATGTACGTGCTGGACGTGAAGGAGGTCAAAAGGCGCGGACGGGTCCAGTGGAAGGTGTTCCACGGCAGCTCCGTGGTGGGACCCCCCGAGACCAGCTTGCACACGGTGGTCCAGGGGCGGGGGGAAGTGATCATTTTTGGCGGCCTGATGGACAAGAAGCAGAACGTCAAGTACTATCCCAAAACAAATGCCTTGTACTTCGTGCGGGCAAAGAGATAATGTGGCCGGGGCCTCCTCCTCCCTCTTCGGCTGCCCTGGCTCGGAGGCTCCCCCTCAAACCTGTTAGCCCTGCCCTGGGCACGCTGTCAAGCAGGCTGTGAATGTGGCATTCCACCCACTAATAAAAGAGATCTACGCAAACGGCACCGAGCCTTTCCTCCCAATTCCCAGCATGGGCGCCAGGGCTGAAGCCCCTTTTCTATCAAGAGAAAGGGCAGTTTATGTGCCAGGCTCAAAGATATGCGCCTTGGGGGACATCTGGCCGAGCAGGACCTGGCCGTAGCTGAATAGCCTCTGAGCTGAGTGCAGGCGGGCAATCAGGCAGGGAGAAGAGGCCAGGCTCTCAGTTCCAATGCCAGTGTGGGCAAATGCCAAGTAGCCAGGTGGGGCACCAATGGGACGCCGCAGCCGGTCGGGAGGTTTGAAGAAGCGTCCAAAAGCCAGCCCTGTTTTAGGGACAGCCGCCCTCTGCCCTTGCGGCCTTCTCCTAGTCTTTGGGGGTGGGCGTTGGGGTTTTGAAGGGGGGCCTGCAGGAGAAGCAGGAGCCCTCCCCCCCCTCCCTGGGGCTCTGCCTCATTCAGAGCAGTCTATGAGCCAAGACTTCCCATACAGGGCGGAGAGAGCCATGCACGGGCAAGTAAGGAGGGCTGAGGGGAATGGCTGCTCTCACTTGTGTTACCGCTATGGTGGTGCCACAATGCTTTGAGCTTCTGGTGGGAGGTCCAGGTCTCGCCCCAGGTAGTCCAACAAAGCCCCAAATAAGGGAATGGGGCAGTGGTGAAATCCAATTTTTTTTTACTACCGGTTCTGTAGGCATGGCTTGGTGGGCGTGGCAGGGGAAGGGTACTGCAAATTCTCCATTCCCACCCCACTCCTGGGGGAAGGATACTGCAAAATCTCCATTCCCTCCCCACTCGGTGCCAGCCAGAGGTGGTATTTGCCGGTTTTCCGAACTGCTTAAAATTTCCGCTACCAGTTCGCCAGAACCTGCTGGATTTCACCCCTGAAATGTTGGGGGGGGGGGGAGAAGGAGGAGGAGGGCGGCACCAGCTGCAGCTCAAATGAGGGTCAGGCCGGGCTGTTGGGCAGACACCCCCCCCCCACCCCCTCGCATGCTCAACACATCCTGCCACGGCTTCAGCCAATTCCCACAGTTCAGGCAAGGGGACACCATTGGGGGGGGGGGGGTTGTGGGGAAGCATGGTAATGTCAGCCACCTCCAATGCAGCATACTTGAATATCTACCATTTCTCAGTCTTTGCTTCTGGTCACCCGAGGGGTGATGGTGGAAACCCCTCTTAATGACTGGGTGGGGGTGAATTTGGGCAGTGAACTGGGCAAAGGGGAAAGGAAGAGCAGTGGTGGGCTCTCCTAGCTGGCAGCTGCCCGCGGTGGGAATCCTGTGCCAGGCTTGTAGCCCTGTGGCTTTTTCCCACACTCCCCCTTTTGGGGGTGGGAGGGTGGGGCTTGCCTGGGCTTTTATTTCCCAGCAGAGAGAAAAGCTGCACTTCTAAGCTTCCTGGCAGGCTGCCCAGATTGCAGAGATATTTTGATTGTGTCCCGTCCCCCACCCCCCGCTTAGGAACAGTTTGGCAAGGCTCTTAAAAGTCCTCCCCCTCCAGACGCCACACCTGGCCGTGCCCTTCTAGGCCTTTCCACCTTGCACGTACTCAAAGGACTAAAAACACACACTGGAGGGAAAAGACACGGGTGGGGAGCTTCTGGTCCTCCCCCCGCAAAGTCTTTCACAAGCCGTAAGGAGCCGTTTTCCAGCTCCACTGGTCTCCAGTTTCTGGTCACTCAACGTTGGAAGGGATTTTCAACGTAAAGGACTCAGACACGTTTGAAAGCTGCAATCCACCCACACACCCCAGTTGCTTGCAGAATTGCGGTTTGCGTCCCCTTCTGGTGATGGTAGAGTGGTAAATGATGTATACGCACCCACCCGTTCAGTTCCCTCTGGGGTCGTCGTCCAGCAGGAGCAACAACCACGGCCGTCCCCTCCACGTCATGAGCCCCCTCCCAGAGACGCCCTGGAAGGAAACAGCACGGTGGGTGACTTAAGGCGGCTGCTATCCTCCCCCCCCTTCCATACACACACACAGATTTAACAAGAGTTGGAAGGGACCTTGGAGGTCATCTAGTCCAACCTGCCACCCACCCATGCAGGAGACCCTATACCATTTCTGACAGGTGGCAGTCCAGTCTCTCTATCTACGTACCTACCTATCTACCTACGTATCTACCTATCTATTTATTTTTCTTCTTTGAAAGCTTCCAGTGACAAAGCTCCCACAACTTCTGTTCCATGGGTTCATTGCTCTCAATGTCAGAAAATTTCTCCTTATTTCTAGGTTGAATCTGCAAGATCCTTGTCTGGCCCTTCAGGTGCTTTGGAAAATAGTCTCACCCCTTTCCTCTCTGGGGCAACCCCTCAAATATTGGAAGCCTGCTATCCTGTCTCCCCTGGTCCTTCTCTCCACTAGACTGGCCATGCCCAGTTCCTGCCACCGTTAGGCTCCTCCATACGCAGAGACGGGGACCCCCATAGTCCTTCCTTATGTGGAAAAGCGAGGCAACGGGCGAAGCCCCGCCGCAGGAGATGCGGTTGGCAGAAGGAAAACCTCGCCCATCAGCGGGACAGACGGCCTTAACAAACAGGCAGCGCTGCAGCCCCGTCCCCCCTGCCCCCTACCACCAGCTCTGCCCAGGACGGCGCGAGAGATCTGCATTCCTGTCCGGCACCCTCGGAGTACACCTGGGTCCTAGGATTGCCGGGGGGCGGGCCCACACCGATCTGACGTCAGGCCAAAAGGAAGGGGAGGGGGAGGAAAGAAGCGAAAGTGGCCGGTTCGGGCATGCGCGAAAGAAGGTGGATCGGCTCCACCTAGGGCAACCCTTACTGCGGCGCAGCCTTCGCGCAAGCCGAGCCCTTTTTTTTCCCCACGCAGGGCGAGGATGATCGTCCGCCCGGGATCCGTGATCGACCCGGATTGGCACGGCACGGAGGAAGGCAGAGCTTACTCGGGCGCGCTCTTGCGCCGGACGCAGCGCCGAACCTTCGGTGAGGTCGCTAGCTTGAAACCCCGGGAAATTCCGCGCTTCCCGGGATTCGGGGCAAGGGACCAGCAGCCCGCTAGCGAGAGAGCGAGCCGGTCTTTTCTCTCTCTCTCTCTCTTTCTTTTAAGTTTTTTATTTTTCTCAAAAACACCTTTACAAGTACATTCATTTATCCATCGTTTTTCATTCATCTTTTCTTTTAACTTTCTTTTTTCATTTTAACTTTTTCGGGGTTGCTCTTTTACCCTTTATCTTTACTCCAACCTTTCTTCTCCTCCTCCCCTTCTCTTCCTTCCTCTCTCTCCTCCTACTTTCTTTGTTCTTCCTCTCCTTCTCTTTCCTACTTCCCCTTCCCTTCCCCCACTCCTCTCTTCTTCCCCCCCTTCTAGCCTTCTCTCCTGCTCCGCTTTCCCCTCTTTCCTTCCTCTCCTTTTCCCTTTCTTTTCTCCTCTCCTCTCTTCTCCCTTCCTCTCTCTCTACTCCTTCCCCTCTCTCGTTGTTTCCCTTTTCAGTTCAATCTAAAGTGAATCTAAAGATATTCAAGCAGCCCCGATTTTCTTTTTTTAAAATTTTTTTAAAATTACATAATATTACAATTCAACTAATATTGGTTAAGCAGTGTTCGTATATATATATATATATATATATATATATATATATATATATATATAT
>WNWU01000166.1:704178-752478 GCA_012654045.1 Ptyas mucosa | reverse complement strand
ATATATATATATATATATATATATATATATATATATATATATATATAAAAATAAATAAAATACATATTTGGTGTCTCAAAAGTTACTTATTCCTTTCAGTAATTGCACCGTCCCTAATTCCTGCTTTTATTTTACCTTCCATCCACTTATACCACCTTTCCCACACCATATAGTAGTCCAAACTTTCATTGTTTAACTCATAAGTTAATTTACTCATCTCAGCGCATTCAAGAGCTTTTCTGATTATATGCTCTGGAAGAGCCCCGATTTTCTAATTATCTTTATTCTCATTTCAATTTCTTATTCAATTAATATTTATTTTTATTTCATCATTGTGTACATTTTTATAATATTTGTTATAATATTTTGTTATAATAAATGTTATAACATTTCCCCCCTTTTACACTCCCCTCCCCTTTCTCCTTTTTTCATATTTCCTTTTTAACCAATCATAAAATTGTTCCCACGTCTTGAACTACATCGACTCCTCTTTTATCTTTTATTCTCAATGTTAATCTATTCATTTCTGCACATTCTAAAATTTTCTTTATAATGCCTCCTTCCAACGGGATTTTATCTGCTTTCCAATTTTGTGCAAATACCATTCTAGCCGCTGTTAGAGCTGGCCTTCTCTCTCTCTTTTTTTTTTTTGTGGGATTCTGGGAGTGGAAGTCCACTCCTCTTTATTGAAAAAGTTTTAAAAGTTTTACATACATTTCCCCCCCCTCCCCAACCACCCCCCCGACTTCCCAGAGCAAATACAAAATATAAAATACAGCTTAAATCCCCTAAATTTAACTCCATCTCTCACTTATCATAACCATTAAACAAATAAATAAAAGGAAAGCAAGTCTTCTTTCTTCTTATTCCATCTAATTTAGCAGAATTAATATCCATTTATAGTTGCAGCAGTTAATAAAACAGTTAAATATTACCTAATCAAACCTATCATTACTCAATATAACTAATACCCACTTAGCAGATTATTCTCAAAGGGGCTTTTCTCTCCCTCTCCCCAGGACTGATCGAGAGGCCAGTGTTGGCTCCGCATGTGGCTGCCGATGTAGCCGGTTACAAGGTCTTCGTCTCGGGCAAGAGCGGCGTGGGAAAAACCGCTTTGGTGGCCAAGCTGGCCGGTCTAGAGGTGCCCCTGGTGCATCACGAGACCACAGGTGACCCCCGCTTCCTCCTCCTCCTGTCCCCAAGGCAAAGGATGCACCTGTAAGCCTAAAAGCCAGGACAGCTGTCCCAGGCTAAAGGAGAAGCAAGGGCAGAGCACCACAAACGGAACGAGGTGGAAGGGATCCTTCTGCGAGACAGCCCTGAGACCGTCTCCTGAGGCGGGGGGAAGGGGGGGGGCTTCCCTAGGAGTCCCCTCCCCCGATGACTCCAGCTGAAGCGACTCTTTCTTTCCCAGGGATTCAGACCAGCCTCGTCTACTGGCCGGCAAAACTGCGAGAGAGCGGCAGGGTGCTCTTTTTCAAGTTTTCCTTCTGGGACTGCGGCGAAGCCGTGCTGAGAAAATTTGACCACGTTTTACCCGTGAGAGTCAGTCCTGGAGTGCGGGGGTGGGGAGGATGCCGATGCCGCTTTGGAGACCCTCCTGTTCCCTTTCGGAGTTGGGAAAAGCCCGCCTGACTTATCCTCCGTTCCCCGCAGGCCTGCAGAGAGAAAGCGGACGCCGTCCTCTTCTTGTTCTCCTTCACGGATCGCGCGTCCTTTCTCGACCTCCCTCACCAAATCTCTCGCGTGACAGACGGAGCCAGGGACATGGTCCGAATGGTTGTGGGCACCAAGTATCCTTTAAAGGGCTTCTCACCAGACTTGGGAAGGGCCATGGGGGAGGGGTGGGGGCAGCCTGCCTCTTTTTAAGATGGTTTTTCACACTATCCGTCTTTTTCTTTCCTGCAGCCTGTCCTTGATCAAAGAAATAACATAAATAACCCTTCAAAACCCACTAGATTAAAATACAACCATTGGAAAGATTAAGAGGGGTCTGCAACCTTAAACACTCAAAGAGTCATTTGGACCCATTTCTCACAGAAAAAAAAAAACTCCAGAAGCCACAAAACCTGGCTGGGCGTGGTCAACTCCACATCACTCACTCCCACCTAGTCACATGACCCCCTGGCCTACCCAGCCAGTCATTTGGGCAGAGAACCAGTTGTTAAAAAACACCGGGAACCACAAAACTCTTTTCTCCCTTTCTCCCCCCCTCTTTCTCCCTCTCTCTCTGGATCTCTCTATGTCTCTCTCCCCCCACCCTATCTTCCCCTCTCTCCCCCTCTCTCTGTATCTCTCTCTCTCCCCCTCTTCCTCTCTGTCTCCCCTCTCTGTCTCTGAATCTATGTCTCTCTCTCCTCTCCCTCTCTACCCCGCTCTGTCTGTATCTCTCGGATTTCCAAGGCCAGGCGAGGAGTGACGGAGGGGAGGGCGAGGGGCGGGGCCAGCCAGTGATGCGACAGGGAGCCACAGCAGAGGGCCCAAAGAGCCGCATGTGGCTCCGGAGCCACAGGTTACTGACACTCACCATAGCCTATTCCAGAGTGGAAGAATTGGCTCAGGCCGAGTACGGGCTCGGACGGTGCCCTTCTTAGCGCTCGGCGATTCAGCTTCCTTGATCAACCATCTCCAGGTTTGACCAGTTTGCCCACACGGATGTGACGGAATCGGACATGGCGGCTTTCTCCCACACCTGGGGTTTGCCAATCTTGCGGACAAAGAGCGTTGGCGAGCGGCCCTCAGACGGATACGCTGGCCTAGCTGAGGTGGCCCGTCTCTTGAACAGGCTCGCCGAACATCTCTGGAGGCAGGACCAGGTGGCGGCCGGCCTAGTCTCTGGAGGGGAGAGCCCTGTGGTCCCAGAAGCGCTAGCTCCATGAAATCCTGATTCTGTTACATAGGTTTCCTTTCAGCGGAACTGCTTGATAGCTCTTAATGCCTTTAAACCCCAATCTTTGCCTCAAAATCTTTGTATCCCTGCTTTGCTGGCAGGGAAGCCCCTTGGGCCGAATTCTGGGTTCCCTCGGTGGTAAAAGTGCATTAAGGAGGCAGGGGGGACAGAAGGCAGCCTGGGTGGGCAAGGCATCCACGGATCCGACTTGTGAGGTTCCCAAGAGTTATTTGCAGGTTCGTACCAGATTCTCTTGCCAGGTAAGAGCAGAATTGGATCTCACCTGCTTCTCGGCTTCTCGCCCCTGAATTCTCTCCGGCCAAGAGATGCCCCAAGAAAAACCTCACCTCTTGTCTCAGGTCATCCTAAGGAAGTCAACATTCAACACAGGTGGTTGTTGGTTTTTTTAATTGTTTTTATTCAACGTTTACATCTTTTAAACCTTAGTTACACTTTTACAGCTTTCCAATACTGGCATTTTTAGTAATCTTTATCTTTATCTTTCAGCCGAGTATATACATACACCTTTTGTTTGTTACATACTTATTCATATAATCCATACATTTTATATGCATACCTACTACACGTTTAAATATAACATTCCATTATAGTATCTTCTCTTTTGTTATACCCCATCCGTTCATTTTAGATTCCTTTTCCAGCCAATCATACCATCTGTTCCACGTTTCATAATAAATCGTTTCCTCTCTTCCCAATCCTGCTTACAATCTTTTTGGATTGTTGCCTTCTGGCAGAAGATACAGAACAATTAAAACTCGGACCGCACGTCTTCTGAATAATTTTTATCCCAGAGCTATAATGGCACTGAACAATGAACTCAAGGGCCACCATCGGTGAGCTGTTGGACAGCATTATTTGGTCTGTTGCGTGGATGTTTGGGTGGTTTAGGGGTGGGGAATTTGTGGTGGGTGTTTGGGGATCGATATGTGTGTTGGACCTGGTCTTTGGGTGTTAAGTGAATTTCGTTGTATGGGTAGACTGTGTATACACGTACAATGACAATAAAGTTATTTTTTAAAAAAGTTTATTTTTATTTCTCATAAACACATTTACATGTACAGTCATTTCCATCATTTTTCATTCGTCTTTTCTTTTAACTTTCATTTTTAATTTTTCGGGGCTGCTCTTTTACCCTTTACCTTTACTCCAACCTTTCTTCTTCTCCTCCCCTTCTCTTCCTTCCTGTTTCTCCTCCTACTTCCTTCGTTCTTCCTCTCCTTCTCTTTCCTCCTTCCTTTTCTCTTCTCTTCATTCACTCCTCTCTTCTTCCTCCCTTCTAGCCTATGGGGGGGGGGGGGGCGGCCCGCATGTGACCCATCCGGCCTGTGGGCCGTGAGTTTTGACACCTCTGCTCTAGGGCCTCAGGCATGATGATGAGGGGGGGGATGCTTAGTGTCTGACCACACCCAGCTGCTGTCTTCTCTCAGCAATGCAAGCATCATTCTTGGCGTGACAATTCCAGTTCTTGTCTCTCGCCGAAAAGTAGCCTGCCGTTTGCTTGCCAGATACCCGTCTTTGCAGTTGGAGTCCCAAGGACTGGTCAGGGGAGTATGGCTCCCCTCCAAGCCAATCACAGCCTACGCCCTTCTAGATTTTCCTTCATTCGAGGCTGATGCGCCCGAAACGCATCGGGTTTCTCGAGCTCCTGCCTCAGCAACGAATAAAAACAGCAGACTTGCTTTCCGGCACGTTTCTCAAAAGCGCCGGCGTTAATATTTAATGGTCCTCTTTGAGTGCAGCGCTTCTGGATTGTAGGCTGCGCTCCTCCTCCTGGGATCGGCCCATCGTCAAATCCGTCTCGCGGGGGGCTTTGCAGAAGGAAGAAGGAAACAGAATAGCCTCCAACCGACTTGACCGGACGAGAGCTTTGTAAAAGATTCAGGATTGGTTAAATGTTTTAAAACCACCGACTTCTTTCCCTTCCTTATCCACTCCCTGCCTATTTTGAGAGCTTCCAAAAACCTTGTGTGCAGCCTCTCTTACTCCTCTATTTAGAATAGAATAACAGAGTTGGAAGGGACCTTGGAGGTCTTCTAGTCCAACTCCCTCCCTAGGCAAGAAACCCTACACCGCTTCAGACAAATGGTTATCCAACATCTTCTTAAAAACTTCCAGTGTTGGAGCAATTCACAACTTATGGAGGCAAGTTGTTCCATGGATGAATTGTTCTAACTGTCAGGAAATTTCTCCTTAGAACTAAGGAGAAATTTCCTGACAGTTAGAACAATTAAATCAGTTAGAACCAGGGGTGAAATCCAGCAGGTTCTGGAGAACGGTAGCGGAAATTTTGAGTACTTCAGGGAACCAGCAAATACCACCTCTGGCTGGCCCCAGAATGGGGTGGGAATGGAGATTTTGCAATATCCTTCCCCCAGGAGGGGAGGGAATGGAGATTTTGTAGTATCCTTGCCCTGGAGTGGGGTGGGAATGGAGATGTTGCAATATCCTTCCCCTGCCATGCCCACCAAGCCACGCCCACAGAACCGGTAGGGAAAAAAAATTGGATTTCACCCACAGTTAGAACAATTAATCTCCTGGAAACTATTCAAGGAGAGAAGCAATAAGTCGATTCCCTCCTTGATTAGCTTCCACCCGTTGCTTCTTGTCCTGCCCTCAGGTGCTTTGGAGAAGAGCTTGACTCCCTCTTCTTTGGGGCAACCCCTGAGATATTGGAAGACCGCTATCATGTCTCCCTCAGTTCCTCCCCTCATCAAACTAGACATAACCGGTTCCTGCAACCGTTCTTCATATGTTTTAGCCTCCAGTCCCCTAACTTTGTTTTTAATGTCTTGAGCATTCGGTTATGGGCAGCGATTCGTAGGGCAGCTGAATTCAGAATGTCTTGCCGATGTTCCACCAGGACAATAAACAGGGTCACGGAGAGGTGCTATGAGTGAGTTTTTGAGCATCACGTACTTCTTTGAATTTAAATCCCATCCCCACCCTCACCCCTGCACAGGAAAAGTCTAAAGGGAAGAAAAAAAAGGAGTGCAGAGAAGGGCAACCAGGATGATTAGGGGACTAGAGACTAAAACATAGAACGGTTATTAGAATTGGGGATGCCTACTTTAAATGAAAAGAAAGATGACAGATGGTATGAGAGCAGTGTTTCTATATATGTGTGTGTGTGTGTGTGTGTGTGTGTTTGTTTATTTATTTATTTTTTATACCGCCCTTCTCCCGAAGGACTTAGGGCAGTGAACAGTTAAAATAACATACATATAAATGTGAATATAAGATGATTAAGCCAATTTGGCTCATCGGTTAAGAATCTTCAGCATAAAGATTCAGAACAATTAGAAGAGATTTATGCCAGCCCGGCTCGGTGGAACAGAAAGGTCTTAAGTGCATGACGGAAAGTACGAAGATCTGGGATCATTCGTATCCCTGGGGGTAATCTGTTCCAAAGGGTAGGTGCCCCCACAGAAAAGGCTCTTTCTCTGGGACTGCCCCAAAGAAGAGGGGAGGGAGTCAAGCTAATCTCCAAAGCATCTGTGGGAAGAAGCAATGGGTGGAAACTAATCAAGGAGAGAAGCAACCTAGAACTAAGGAGAAATTTCCTGACAGTGAGAACAATTAACCAGTGGAACCACTTGCCTGCAGAAGTTGTGAATGCTCGAACACTGGAAGTTTTTAAGAAGAGGTTGGATAACCATTTGTCTGAAGTGGTGTAGGGTTTCCTGCCTAAGCAGGGGGTTGGACTAGAAGACCTCCAAGGTCCCTTCCAACTCTGATATTCTATTCTGTTCCTGTCCTGTCCTGTCCTATTCGATTTGATTTGATTCGATCCCTATTCCATTCCAATTTCTTTATCCTATCCTATCCTATCCTATCCTATCCTATCCTATCCTATCCTATCCTATCCTATCCTATCCTATCCTATCCTATCCTCTATTCTATTCTATTCTATTCTATTCTATTCTATTCTATTCTATTCTATTCTATTCTATTCTATTCTATTCTATTCTATTCTATTCTATTCTGTCCTATTCCTATTCCTATTCCTATTCCTATTCCTATTCCTAGTCGTCATTTGCCTAAAAACCTGGGTGAGAATCTGGGCCTTAGTTTTCAAGCCCTCCCCTCATCTTCTCACCATCCCACAATCTTATTTACATCCAAAGGGGATGCGCCTTGCCACATACGACCCTCTGACCTCTCAGAGCGGAAGGGCATTCAATCTCCTGGGCACAGATGCTGGCTGGCCCATTTCTTTGTGATGGCTTCCGGCCTGCTGCTGCTGCGCAGCCCCTCCTCCTCCTCCTCCTCGCAGAGCCCCGCGGAGAGCCAGCCTGGGAAAGAGAAGCTGGAAAGCAGCAGTAGCTCTAGCCGATTTCCATAGCTACGCAGGAGGCAGCAAGGGGACCAAGGCAGAAGGAGGGAGGGAGGGAGCCTCACAGATGCCCCCCTTTGCCAAGCTAGGCGTCTGTTGTTCTTGGACGCTGGGATAACAACGCCACAGCTTCGCCTCCCCCAGAAAATGCTGCACAGGCATCTCCACAGCAGGTTCCAGGACCAGGGATGAGCTGAGAATCAGAGTGGGAGCCCCCTACCCTCTCGACAACAGCTGGGGTCCTCTCCTGGCCTCTTCCCCACTCATGGCCAAGAGCTGACGGGAAGAAGAAAGCAGGTCCCGGTGTTTCCTTCCACGGCCAAACACCATGATCCGCAAGAAAGCCTCAGTTCCGAGTCCGCCTGATGCCAGCCTCCTGCTCAGCGGTGCCAAGAGCTCCTCCGGGGGCCACTTGGGCGATGTCGGAGCCATCCGAAATGGGGCCTCCACCGGCAGCTTCGTAAGTACATGGGTAGAGCGAATGTAGAGATATTGTTGGGATCCAATGTTTTGTTTTTTTTTAAAAAAAAGATCTGTCCTGCTCAGGGATGGCTGTGGGATCTGGTTGTGATGGAGTAAGCGGGCGAAAGCACTCTGCGCACGCTCGGGGTGCCAACTCTAGCATCGATCCCGTTGGAAGTACCTATGAGGGTACAGGGGCCGATTTAAACCACCAGCAGCACCTTAAAGCTTGATAAGCCGATGGCGGGCGATCTGTCGTCATGCAAATAAAAAAAAAAAACAGAAAGTTAAGAGGGTGAGAGTTGTAAGGTTCCATCAGGGAAGGAGTGGCAGTTCCCTTACGGGATTGAAATTAATTCGGGACCCTGACATTATCGAGGTGTCGGTCTTCATGGGTTCTACGTAGAGGAAAAGGGAGAGCATGAGTAACTGCATCCTTGCCTAGGACAATACATTCTGTGACGCCAACCCACGCTCTGTGATGTGTGGCACAACCGGTCACCACAAAACGGGACCTTCTGTGTCCCTGGTGCAGCACTAGGCAAGCAGTCAAGAGAGAGCAGGGTGGACACACACTGGATTTGTGATCCAAGCTGATTAAAATCTCTAAAAAATAGAGCCTCTAATAGAGGACAGAGGTAACGTCCGACGTCGCCTGCTCAGTGGTCATGTTTTCCGAACCCACAGCCTGAGCCAGCTCCAGACGCTTCCCAGACTCCTTCTCTGTCTAGATCTGTATGGTCTCACTTGACCTTCTTCTTGGTAGGATGCGGAAGAAGAGGATACGGTCTACATTTACGGCAGAGACGGATATGATTCTTCCAACAGTCCCAGTGGAAATTATTTCAAGGATGGGAAAACGAAGATCGGTGAGCAATGCCTTCCTCTGCCCTATTTTCTAAATGGATAGCTCTGGGAGGAATCTCGGATGCCGTCCCGACTGAACCCTCGCTCAGCGTGAGATTCCAGCGGAGTTAATGTGCGGGTTGGTTTCGGTTTGTTTTTTGCAAGTTCATCTGGATGATTTGGCCAAAGCAGTATCCTTGATGAAATGGGATTCCTCCCCAAGAGCTCTTTCCCAATGGGGACACGATGGCTCAGTGGCTAAGACGCCGAGCTTGTCGATCGAAAGGTCGGCAATTCGGCGGTTCAAATCCCTAGTGCCGCGTAACGGGGTGAGCCCCCATGACTTGTCCCAGCTTCTGCCAACCTAGCAGTTCGAAAGCACGTAAAAAATGCAAGTAGCAAAATAGGGGACACCTTTGGTGGGAAGGTAACAGCGTTCCATGCGCCTTCGGCGTTTAGTCACGCCGGCCACATGACCATGGAGACGTCTTTGGACAGCGCTGGCTCTTCGGCTTTGAAACGGAGATAAGCAGCGCCCCCTAGAGTTGGGAACAACTAGCACGTATGTGCGAGGGGAATATCTCCCAAATATCGAAGATAAACTATGCCAAGAACCGGCTTCCAGGGTGAGGGACAGCACTTGGGAAAACTCAAAGCAATTCAACTGCATGAAAATTCAGAACACTTGCAATTTGTTTTATAATAATAAGGTAGCCTACTAGGTATGAAAGCCTTTGGACCAAGGTTCAAAATGCCCATTTGGTTGGCTTGCAGATTTCGTGCTGGTTTGGGAGGAGAAAGCCCGTCCGTCAAAGAAAAAGCGTGGCAAACAGCTGCACCGTCAGGGAGAGGCAGCAACGGGCTCAAGAGCTGGCTGGGACCAACGCTACGGGCGGCATGAGAGATGGAAGCGGAAATTCCTCAAAAGTTTGAGGAACACCGGCCTCTTGATAGAGAAGGTGAGGTCGGGGGTGGGGGTGGGGGCAGCACCTCTGGGCTTGAAACTCCTCCCCCCCATGTTGGCATCAAAGACTGTCTAGGCCAGGGGTCAGCAACCTGTGGCTCTGGAGCCGCATGTGGCTCTTTCACCCCTCTGCTGCGGCTCCCTGTCACTCAAAATATGCGTCACAACTTCTGCCGGCATGCGATTTATTGAGCTTTTCAACCCCTGGTACACCAACCATGGACAAATCCAAGAAACGAAAAGTTTCAGAAGAAAACAGAACATTTAATTCAACTACATATGCTAGTTTTGTGGCCGCTCAAGAACTAGTCAGGCACGGAAAGAGTTTTGTGGCTCCCGGTGTTTTCTTTTCTGTGGGGAAACGGGTCCAAATGGCTCTTTAGAGTGTTTAAGGTTGCAAACCTCCTGGTCTAGGCTCAGTTGGCACTGGCGGAAATAACATCCCAATCTGACATTTCTTTGCATTGAAATGGAATTGACCCAAGTATTTGGCAGAGGGCAGAGCTCCTCTGTCCTCATCACTCAGAAAATTGTTTGGTTTTCATTGGGGTTTCTGGAGTTCTTTCTTGGGGTGTTTCCCCCAACCCAAATCGTTTGCTTTTACAGGAGGAGACCCAGAGCGAACACAAGAGCATCCACTATCTGAAGCTGAGCACCCCTTGGGAGGTGCTGGTGTATTACGCCGAGGAGCTCTGCATGCGAGCGCCTCTCCAAGTAAGCCCTTGGCTAATTTTGTGTGTCTGTGTGTTTCAGAGTGCGGCACAGGAGCTCCACTTCCTCCCTGTCCCGCCACCTGGGTCCCCTGAGCGCAGGGGTTGAATTGAAAAATTTTAGCAACTGGTTTTCTGCCTGGTTGCTGGGTGATCATGGCCATGGGGGCATGGCCTAGTCGGCTTCCTGCACCATGGCGGGGGGGCATTCCCGCCCTTCCCAGGCTCTGGAGGCTTTCCTCAAGCCTCTGAGAGGGCGAAAACGGCCTCCTCTGGGCTCTGGAGCCCGTTTCCAGACTTCCGGTAGGTCCGTTTTTCGCCCTCCCAGAGCTTCCCCATGGTCCCTGCACTGGCATCCAAAACTGGCCGCGTGGAGACTCCTGGGAAAGGAGGGGAGGGCGGGGTCAGCCAGTCCTTGCAACTACCAGTTCGGCGAACCAGATTAAAATTAACATCCGGTTTGCCCGAACTGGCTGAATCCCACCCCTGCCTGAGCGGCTGTTTTCTTCCCAGGCTCATCCCAATCCTGACAAAAATAGTTCCGACCACCTTCTTCGGAAGTTGCACATCCCCAACATCATGGATCAGAGGGTGCCTAACAAGCCTGTGGACTATTACACCTGTGCCTTCCGCAAGTCCAAGCTCGACAGGTAAGTGAGAGCAGGGGGTGCAAGGGCACCGGTGCTCAGATGGAGCATCAGCCTGGGTGAAGGTTTCTGGCTCCAGGTTGGCCGCAGGAACAAAAGAGAGAATTTCCAGGGTAGACCGGGGTTGTCAAACTCACAGCGTCATGTGACGTACCGGGACTTTTTTTCCCTTCACTAAACCAGGCGTGAGGGTGGCCAGCGCATGACACATCTGACCCATGGGCCCTGCTGTAGTCAATCTTCTGGGAGGAGAGATCCTACTTTCCTAGGATTTTCCTCCACCTGACGGGAGGTGGGGTGGATTGCTGGACCAGAGGCGTAGATTCAGGTCAAGGATGGCAACTGCACCCCACAAAGGCTGGTTCAGCTTTGAAGGACATTCCATGTTGGGTTTGGGCTTGAAATATGTTGCTCTCTTTTCCAGGTTCCTGGGCAGTGATTTGCACGACTCCTACTTCACCAATACGCAAAGGCATCGCATCGTAAGCTCTCTTAGGGGCTGGGGCAGATGAAGCCAATTCAGAGGAAGGGAGCCCCCCCCTTTCTCTGCTGTTTTGGCCATGGGCTCACTTTCTCGGGGGAATGGCCAAACATTGCCACCGCCACTCTGCTTTCCTTTTTTTCTTAACTTTTATTTTACTTTAATTCAAGCATCATCTTCCCATTAAACCGTGTGTCGTCCGGGTACAAATATTTTGTGCAAATATTTTATACAATAACAATTACGATTTGCAGCCATGTTTATTATTTTATCTATTCTTAATACTAATATATACCTGTGATTGCGAACCTGTGGCACAGGTGGCACGCGAAGCCATTTCTGTGGGCACACGAGCTGTTGCCCTAGATCAGCTCTACCGTGCATGCGCGCGTGCCTCCCGCTGGCCAGCTGATTTTCGGGTCTCTGCCATGCATGCGGGAGACGCGCATGCATGCCCATGCTGCCCCTCCCCTCCAGGAGTCTCCACGCGGCCCGTTTTGGATGCCAGGTAAGTACAGGGCTCGCGCAGAGGCTCTGAGAGGGCAAAAAAGGGGCCTAACGGAAGTCCGAAAACGGGCCATTTCTGACCTCCGGAGGGCCGAGGGAGGCCATTTTCGCCCTCCTGGAGGCTCTAGAAAGGCTTCCGGAACCTGTGGAGGGCAAAAAATGGGCCTACTGGAAGTCTGGAAAAGGGCCGTTTCCGGCTTCTGGAGGCTTCAGGAAGGCCTGCTAGGCCCAAAATAGGGTGCTGGGGGGGGGAGGGGCAGCAGCACAGGAGGGCGGGGCATGCCTGGGGGACATTGCATTATGGGTGTGGGCAAACGCGTGCGTGCTACTGCGCACGCGTGCTTTTGGCACCCGAGGAAAAAAAGGCTAGCCATCACTGATATATACCATATCTAATACTGTAACAGTCCTCTTCTTATTTAACTTCATTCAAACGTTTTCTCTATTTCACTCCTCTGCTTTTTTCCACTTTTCAGATTTATTCTCTAACCATTGATAAAATGATTCCCGTGTGTTACTGTGATCGAATTGCTCCTTTTCTTTAATTTCAAGTGTTAACCTATTCATTTCTGCACATTCTAATATTTTCCTAATCACATTCTCATCCGTAGGGATCTCTTCGTTTTTCCAATTTTGTGCGAATACAATCCCAGCGGCAGTTATTACGTGAATTATCAAATATACATTTTCTTTACTGTTAAGTTTCTGGTAAAATCCCCAACAAAAATAATTCAGGTTTCAGGTCAATACGCTGTTGCATCGTCTCCTCCAACCGTATACATATTTTTATCCAATATTTTTTGGCTTTTGCGCATGTCCACCATTTCTTTTCTTTTGTCGGCAGTTCTTGTTCTGGCTTTCTGTGTCCCGGTACATGACCCGTTAATACCGCCTGCAGGTGTATGAAATCTTGGCACGGACGATTTACGGGAAACGGAAGCACGCGGAAATAGGCATCGACCGGCTGCTGAACGAAGGAGTCTATTCCGCCGCTTTCCCGCTGCACGAGGTAAGCATGTCACGGAGGCTTCCCAACCAGAGGTAGGATTCACTTACCTTCCCTACCGGTTCGCAAATGTGAGAGCACATTCGTTCATGCTTCGCTCACATCCACCACCTCTGCACATGCGCACGGCCTTCTGGGCATGCTCAGTAGTCGCACATTATATCCGGGCGGGTGGGCAGAGCCTCCCACAGTCGCCGCTACTGGTTTGCACGAACCAGAGTGAACCGGCTGAATCCCACCAATGTTCCCAACGGGGAGCAGAGCATCAATGCAGAGAGATTGCGGCTGGAAGGGTTGGGTCAGTGGTGAAATGTAAAATTTGTTACTACCGGTTTTGTGGGCGTGGCTTGGTGGGTGGGGGTAATGTGACTAGGTGGGCGTGGCCAACTTTTTTTTTTTAACTTTTAAAAGCATTTTTTCTACAACCTCTTCGGCTGAAGAGGTACAAAAAATGCTTTTAAAAGGCTGCGACGATCCCAGCTGAGCTGCCCGATCATCAGAGGCTTTTTTTTTTTTACTTTGAAAAGCATTTTTTCGGCCGAAGAGGTTTTAGAAAAAAATGCTTTTAAAAGTTTTTTAAAAAGCGTCTGATGATCGCGTGGCTCAGCTGGGTATGGTGGGTGGGCAGGGATTTTTGCTACCAGTTCTCCGAACCACCCGTCGCCATCGCTACCGGATCGGGTGATCTGGTCCGAACTGGGAGCATTTCACCCCTGGGTTGGGTCCATTTCGGCCCAGAGGTCCTGCCTCTTCAGCCCCAGTGCGGTCATCGGTCAACGAAGGGCTCCTCTGTCTTCTTCCTATCTTTTCTCTTTCGTGGTGCTCAAAGGAAAATGACATCTGGCATTTTCGAGCATCCCAAATCAGTCCTTCACTAACCTTCCTATAATATCCTTTAAATTTGGTTTTATTTTTTTTTTAGGGATATGTTGTTTAGGTACCGTTCTTCTTACTGCGTTCCGTATTCCAGATCTAGCATTTTAAGAGCACTGCAAAAGTCTTTTGAGGATTGACCTCCTTGACTTGTGGATGATGGGTATCCCCTCAATCTCTCTCTGTCTCTGTCTCTCCCTCCCTCTCTCTAGGGCCCCTATGAGCTGCCGGACTACGAGGTGCTAAATGAAGAACTGAACCCCCGGCAGATCCTGTACCGTTTTTGGGCCCGCTGGGCTTGCTGGTACAAATATCAGCCCCTTGACCACATCCGGGAATACTTTGGAGAGAAGGTGGCCATCTACTTCGCCTGGCTGGGTGAGACACTGTTGTGGCCGGCCAGCGGCCAGCAGAGCTGGCGGCAGATTCAGACAGTGAGGAGGTTGGGGAGGAATGTGGGCCAGTTCTGGAGTCTGGGGAAGGCTCTGATGTGGGCTCTGCGTTGGAGGCAGAGATGGAGTCAGGGCCGTCTGACAGTTGTCAGCTGCCTTCGGAGTTAGACATCAGTGGGGCAGAAGAACAGCTGGAGCCTGTTCCCAGTGTGCACATGCGCAGAGCTGCCAGGAGAAGGCAACAGCTTAACCCTTGTTCCTTAACAAGGGTCGATTCAGGAGTAAAGCCACAGGTGGACAGTGAATGGCCCCTCCCACAGGGAATAAAAGAGGAATAAAAAGGGAGGGGAGGTTGCAGGAGACAATTAGTTCGCTTAATTGGTTCGTGACTCTCCGAGAGTCAAAACTTGCCGAGTTTTGACGATATCGGCCTGGCAGCTCTCCAAGCCATAGATAAGGACTGTGACTGTAAAATTCTCCCTTGAAAGACTTTGCTGGATGTGAATGAGAGGAATTCATAGTAACTTAATAAAAAGGTTTTTTTGTCGGGACGAGGAGTCTGCTTCATGCTCTTGGGAAGCCTAGGTCAGAACAGACACATCCATAGGACTGAGGGGTGGGGTGGGCCGTGGGTCTTTCTTCCTTTGCCCAACCTAACCCCTCCCCCTCCAGAGCATAAAACGCTGATCAGGCTTTGAGCAAACTCAAAGACCACAGAGTATCTTGCACAGACTCTTAGCAAGATCAGATGTATTGGCACAACTCGCCTTTCTTATACTCTTATACTCCAGTGCATCTTATACTCCGAAAAATACGGTACCTTCTCTAGGTGGGGGAAAGGGCAGGGGGGCCTCCTCCTAACTCCATTGTCTTCTTTGCAGGCTTCTACACAGCCTGGCTGATCCCATCCGCAGCCATTGGCAGCTTTGTGTTCCTCGCCGGCCTCTTCACCATGGACACGAATGTGCCGGCGTGAGTGTGGAAGGATGCTGGTGGGAAGGTGGGGAAGAGAGAGACATGGCTGTCTGGGGTGGACATCCAAGAGTCTCACCTTTCTCCTGCGAGTTGTTTAATTCCTTTTCCAAAACGAGCACTTATTTACCGAATTAACAGTGCACCATTTTGTTCACTGAAAGTAGCGGTTGATGAGGCTCTTCGTAAGAGGAATAGGCCACTTCCCTCAAGCCTGCCCTTACGCATGGGCACAGCCCTTTCATGCCCAGGGGCAGTGGTGAAATTCAAATTTTTTTTACTACCGGTTGTGTGGATGTGGCTTGGTGGGCGTGGTGTGGCTTGGTGGGCACGGCAGGGAAAGGATGCTGCAAAATCTCCATTCCCACCCCACTCCAGGGGAAGGATACTGCAAAATCCCCATTCCCACCTCACTCCAGGGGAAGGAAACTACAAAATCCCCATTCCCATCCCACTCCAGTGGTAAGATATTGCAAAATTCCCATTCCCACCCCACTCCAGGGGAAGGATACTGCAAAATCCCCATTCCCTCCCCACTCTCGGGCCAGTCAGAGGTGGGATTTGCCAGTTCTCCAAACTGCTCAAAATTTCCACTACCGGTTTTCCAGAACCTGCTGGATTTCACTCCTGCCCAGGGGGCATCTCCGTCTCTGAGGTGGGAGCGGAATGGCACGCTTAGAAGAAATATCTCAGCCCAATGATCTCAGATCTCAGCTCTCCCTACTCCATCTACCTGACTTGGCCCCATCTATTATCACACAGCCTCCAGGTTGAAGGCAGTCTACCTCAGAGCAACCAGGGCATCAATAGGGGCTGTTGGAGTCCTCCTGGAAGTCTCCTTGACAACAGAATCCCCTTAAGCTGAGGGGAGGCGAGGCTCTGGCACTCCGCGGAAGCCGTTTCCCTCAAAGGTTTTGTCAACCGTCCCAACTCAGTGGTCTAGCAAGGATGGCCATTTGTTTTTGCCAAGAGTATACTTTACTGAGGTCTTCCTGCACAAACAGGGACGCGGTGGCTCGGGTTAAGACGCTGAGCTTGTCGATCGAAAGGTCGGCAGTTTGGCGGTTCGAACCCTTAGCGCTGCGTCACGGGGTAAACTCCCATGACTTGTCCCAGCTTCTGCCAACCTAGCAGTTCGAAAGCGCATAAAAAATGCAAGTAGAAAAATAGGGACCACTTTTGGTGGGAAGGTAACAGCGTTCCATGCGCCTTTGGCATTGAGTCATGCCGGCCACATGGCCATGGAGACGTCTTCGGACAGCGCTGGCTCTTCGGCTTTGAAACAGAGATGAGCAGCACCCCCTCGAGTCAGGAATGACTAGCACGTATGTCCTGCACAAACGATGCAAAGTAAATTTTCTTTTCACCTCCCCCCCTCGGCCATCCCCCGTTATCTGTAAATAAAGATCTTCCTCAACAAGATAGGAAACAGGTTCACAGTTCCCAGCTCTGTATACCGACGGCTGGCACAATTTACCCGGTTCAGCTAAGCTACCATTTCCCCTCCATTTCTTCCTACTTACTTTCCAATCTTTCCATCCCCCTCCTCCGCCGTTGCTAATGTCAGACTGTCAGATCATGAAACTTGGATAGGAGAGATGCAGGCATGACACCTCTTCTCTTTTCCACCTCTTTTCCAGGAAAGAGATCTGCAACAGTGGGGGGGAATTCCTCATGTGCCCTCTGTGCGATACTTGTGGCAACTGGAACATCTCCGAGATCTGCCCCATGGCAAAGGCAAGGGGGCTTCCCTCACCTTTGGGGGTGTGTGTGTGCATAGCAATAGCACTTAAGACTTATATACCGCTTCACAGTGCTTTACAGCCCTCTCTAAGCGGTTTACAGAATCAGCCTATTGCCCCCAACAATCCGGGTCCTCATTTTACCGTCCTCGGAAGGATGGAAGTCCGAGTTTCAGCCTGGTGAGATTTGAACTGCCAAATTGCAGGCAGCTGGCAGGCAGCAGAAGTAGCCTGCAGTACTGCACTCTAACCACTGCGCCACCGTGGCGCATAGCTGAGGGGGAACAGGGCTTCCTTGTCACCTCAACAATTAGGGAGGGGACATTTTTCTTAAGGAGGGCAAGGGAGAAGATCTGAGATCCACTGGCTCCCAAGATGGACACACATTAGCCGTTTTGAGTTCCACCTTGGTGGAGAGGCACAGGGTAAAGGCGATCCGGCTCCTCCATGTGTAAAATAGGAACAATTGCCCAACTAAATCACCAGCTTACTTATATATTTTTTTCATTCCTCATATATTTGCACAGTATCCCAAAGGACGACTGTTCTATCCTAGGGAACCACTGTAATCATAATAATAATAATAACTTTATTGTCATTGTACTTATATACACAGTATACCCATACAACGAAATTCACTTAACACCCAAAGACCAGGTCCAACACACATACCGTGTTTCCCTAAAAATAAGACCCTGTCTTATATTTTTTTGAACCTTGAAATAAACGCTTGGCCTTATTGCCTTGTGCTGAAAAGCCTGATTTATTTTATTTATTTATTATTAGATTTATAGACCGCCCTTCTCCCCGAAGGGACTCAGGGCGGTGAACACGCAAAGATAAAAAACATAGATACAAAAAATTTAAGAACCAATTTAAAACCAGATTAAATAATTGTCCCAACAATCTAAAACCCATTACAAAGTATTAAAATCCCGAATTTAAAATTTAAAAATTATAAAATTAAAATTTTCATACCGAAAGGGAAGAAATTAGGCCAGGCCCGCCTGACGAAACAAAAAAGTTTTTAATTCACGGCAGAAGGCACGAAGATCTGGGATCCGCCGAATCTCTGGGGGGAGGTCGTTCCAGATAGTGGGTGCCCCCACAGAGAAAGCTCTCCCCCTGGGGGCCGCCAGTCGACATTGTTTGGCCGACGGCACCCGGAGGAGCCCCTCTCTGTGGGAGTGTACCGGTCGGTGGGAGGCTATTGGAGGTAGTAGGCAGTCCCGTAAGTACCCGGGCCCTGAGCCATGGAGCGCTTTAAAGGTGATGACCAACACCTTGAAGCGCACCCGGAAGACCACCGGGAGCCAGTGCAGCTTGCGCAGGAGCGGTGTCACATGAGAGCGCCACGTCGCTCCCATCACTACCCGGGCAGCTGGACTCTGCGCCAGTTGGAGCCTCCGGGTGCTCCTCAGGGGGAGCCCCATGTAGAGAGCATTACAGTAGTCCAAGCGAGAGGTTACAAGGGCATGAGTGACCGTGAGTAAGGAGTCCTTATTGGGCTTATTATCAGGGGATGTCTTATTTTGGGGAAAACAGGGTAACAACCCCCAAACACACCGCTACCCACCACAAATTCATGAGGGCAAACCCAGTATCCAAAGTCCCAAGACCAGAATTATTTGCTCTTATTTTTTTGATTCGGGAATTAGATGCTTTTTTGGTGAATCCTGGGATTGTGGTGAAAAAACAGGATAGATCCCTCCTAGGCCGAATTTGCTCGTCCCTCACAGAATGTAAACGAGGGGAGGTAGCCACTTGCAGATCAAATCCTCCAGTCTGGGAGAGTTCTTCCCAATTCTGTTTCTCCATCTCTTCAGGTTGGTTACCTCTTTGACCATCCGGGGACAGTTTTCTTCAGCATCTTCATGTCCTTCTGGGCTGTGACGTTTCTGGAGTACTGGAAACGGAGAAACGCCACTCTGGCTCACCACTGGGACTGCATGGACTTCCAAGAGGAAGAGGCAAGGGCTCTCTTTTCCCACTCTTTTCCCGCTGCTCTGCCCAAGCAAGCCAGCCGTCATTCCTTCCCTTCTCCTGCTGTGCTGTGCAGGAGAAGCCTCCGTAGAACCCCAATGGAAAACCACTTGGAGCCATCACACTGAACGTACACGAGCCCACAATTAATATTAAGAAAATTCCAATTAAGTTTTGCCTTTTATCTCTGAATGGCCAGCAGGCATTTCCCAGAGCAGTTTACCAAAGAGAGTTAAGAGGTTGACTCAACCCAATGAAGCTGTAATTCTGCCCAACTGAGCGTTGCCTCACTGAAAGGCATCAAATTCTGTTATTGATAACTCCAGTAGAAGAGCAGAATAATACCGAGAAGGATGCCGATCACAAATCAGCTCGTAATAAGACCAGGTGAAAGACACCGTCCTCATTAGGGGTGGGATTCAGCCGGTTCGGATCGGACGAACCGGTAGCTCCGACAATCAGCTGAGAGCGAACTAGTTCACTCAGACAATCAGCTGGGCCCGCCCGCCTGCCCCTGCACTATACCGACCTATATTTCCTTTGTTTGAGGCCCAGCTGATAGGCGTGGCAGAGCGGATTGCCGCGCCTCAGCTGTTTTGCTCACTGGGGCTGCAGTAGAAGGTAAATTTTAGAGCTGTTTTCAAACAGACTGAGAACGCACAGAGCACACGATCAGCAAACCGGTTGTTACACCGGTTGAATCCCACCACTGGTCCTCATGTAACTGGAAGTAACTCCTATTGAGAGACCCTGCTTGATGATGTTACAAAACCGGGAGTTCTAGTCCTGTCCTAGGCACAGCTGGCCATCTTCGGCCAGTCACTCTCTCTCAGCCCTAGGAAGCAGGCAAGGGCAAGCCACCTCCGAAATCTTGCCAAGAAAACCGTAGGCAACTTTCCAGGCCAGGAATCAGCCCCGAGTTGAAGGCACAAAAACAAAAAACTAAACCTCCCATTGTGTTTACACAAAGGTTACTCCTTTGTTCATTCCCACCCTGATTTTTTTTCCCTTTCCTCTCCCACTCTCTCTCTCTCTCTTACCTGCTCCTAGGAACGTCCTCGCCCAGAGTTTGCTGCTATGGCCCCTTGCCTGGAACAGAACCCCATCACGGGACTGAAGGAGCCCCATTTCCCTGAGCACGACCGACTATCACGAATCTTGACCGGATCCATGGCTATTGTCATCATGGTAAGAGCAGGAATGGGCTGCTACGGGTTCGCCTGGGTTCAGGAGAACCTGTAGTTAATGTTATGGATGGTTCAAAGAACCTCCAAATCCCACCCCTGGCTGGCCCCGCCCACCCTGTACCTCCCAGGAGTCTCCACGCGGCCCATTTTGGATGCAAGGTAAGTACAGGGCCCACACAGAGGCTCGGGGAGGGAGAAAAAAAGGTCTCCCAGAAGTTCCGGAATGCCGGAAACAGGCCCATTTTGACGAGACGAGAGAGTGATCCCTGTCCCAAATCCCTGATGCTCCTCTCGTGTCTTGGCTCCTCCTCTTCCTCCATAGCTCTGTGTGGTGATGATCTTTTTGGTGTCGGTGATCATGTACCGTGGGATCGTCAGCACCGCAATGTACCACACCGGGAACAGAGTTCTGATGACGCAGGTGAGGGCTGCTTGGACTCCTCCTCCCTCAATGATTCCTTTGTGCCTCCCCAGAGATATTCCATATCGCCCTTTCTCCAGATTTAGGATTTCACAAGAGATTCACAGAATTATGGGCAGTTCCTCTTTTTGTTTGCACAGGGGGGAAAAAAGCGTCTGGGAAGGCAGAACTTGATTTTAAATTATCCACAGTCCAGTTTGCTAACACGCTAATACAAGGCCTGTAAGACAACAATAGCAGTCATATAAAGAGAGGCTTTTAACCTGCCTTCCGGACTTCTGGTTGGCGGCCATAAATTATGGTAATCTGAAATTACTTTCGGTGTAAATATTATCTTGAAAGCCTCCGGGCTCTTGTGTGCTTTAAGGTCATTTATTTGATTATTGCTTTCTAGAATTTCTAGATAGGTTCGAATCCCTAGTGCCGTGGAACAGGGTGAGCTCCCGTGACTTGTCCCAGCTTCTGCCAACCTAGCAGTTCGAAAGCACGTTAAAAAAAATGCAAGTAGAAAAAATAGGGACCACCTTTGGTGGGAAGGGAACAGCGTTCCGTGCGCCTTTGTTATTGAGTCATGCCGGCCACACGACCACGGAGACGTCTTTGGACAGCGCTGGCTCTTCGGTTTTGAAACGGAGATGAGCACCGCCCTCTAGAATCAGGAACGACTAGCACATATGTGCGAGGGGAACGTTTACCTTTAGAATTTCTTGCTGGGGTACCCTGAAAGTTCAGGAAAGTTCAGAGCAAAATGAGGTCCCCTCTGGGAGGAGAGGTGTTGAGGGAAGAGAAATCGGGGTGACATGGGGCCTCTTTCCCCCTCTTCCTGCAGGCAGGTAACATTGCAAATATCAGCAGCTCCATGGTGAATTTGGTGCTCATTCTTCTCATGAGCCAGGTCTACACCTCCTTGGCCGATAAACTTACCAGATGGGGTGAGTGGAAGTTCTTACCACAGGTGCAGAGGTGTTATTCAGCCGGTTCTGACCAGTTCTGGAGAACCGGTATCGGAAATTTTGAGTAGTTCGGAGAACTGGCAAATATCACCTTTGACTGGCCCTGCCCCCATCTATTCACTGCCTCCCAAGGCCCAGCTGATCAGGAGGAAATGAGAATTTTGCAGCAATCTTCCCCTGGAGTGGGGTGGGAATCGGGATTTTGCAGTAACCTTCCCCTGGAGTGGGGTGGGAATGGGGATTTTGCAGTATCTTTCCCCTGGAGTGGGGAGGGAATGGAGATTTTGCAGTATCCTTCCCCTGGAGTGGAGAGGGAATGGAGATTTTGAAGTATCCTTCCCCTGGAGTGAGGAAGGAATGGGGATTTTGCAGTATCCTTCCCCTGGAGTGGGGAGGGAATGGAGATTTTACAGTATCCTTCCCCTGCCATTCCCACCAAGCCATGCCCAAAGAACCAGTAGTAAAAAAAAAATGAATCCCACCATTGCACAGGTAGTCCATTAGCCCACAGGATATTTTGCTTTTATGAAACTCAAAAACCTTCTTGCACATCATTTGGGGAATTGTGGTGGTGGTGGTGGAAAACCACATTTCACAGAATTGGAACTTTTACTGCTGATTATCAGGCTTTCCTCTTGCTGGAAAACGAACCTGATCAGAGCTCCGGTCGGTTCTGTTGGCATCTACTGTCTTCATCCACCTCTCTTGCTCCCCCACCCTCCTTTCAGAAATGCACCGGACTCAAACCCAGCACGAGGATGCCTTCACCTTCAAAGTTTTCATTTTCCAGTTTGTGAACTTCTACTCGTCTCCTTTCTACGTGGCTTTCTTCAAAGGCAGGTAGGGGAACGCGGTGAAAAGGTTTCCGCTCAGAGGCAGGGATGGAAGGGGGCTCCTCGGAGTGGGGTCCTTGCGCAATCTGGCCCTTCTCACAAATCTAGGGCAGGGGTCAGCCACCTGCAGCTCTGGAGCCGCATGTGGCTCTTTCACCCCTCTGCTGCGGCTCCCTGTCACTCAAAATATGTGTCACAACCGCCAATGTGTGACACCCGCCGGCACGCGATTTATTGAGCATTTCAACCCCCGATAGGCCAACCAGGGATAAATCCAAGAAAAGAAAAGTTTCCGAAGAAAACAGAACATTTAATTCAACTACATATGCTAGTTTTGTGGCCGCTCAAGAAACAGTCAGGCACGGGAAGAGTTTTGTGGCTCCCGGTGTTTTCTTTTCTATGGGAAACGGGTCCAAATGGCTCTTTCAGTGCTTAAGGTTGCAGATCTCTGATCTTGGGAGTTGCCAAACCAGATCTGAGGAGCCTCTGAGTTGAGCTGGGGCTTCCCTGTCTTTTCAGCCTGCACTCTCAAGTCTTCCTCAAACCTTATTAGCCAAATCTGGATCTCTCCCTGTCAAAAGTCTGTGCTGCCCCAGAGTTGGGTTCATAACGCAAACACACAAGCAAGAATTGGGCTTCCTACCCTCAGGGCTGGACCTGCCTATCCTTGGATGACTTTCCGTTCTTTTCAATCCCTTCCATTTTTCCCAGCAGGTTTGTGGGCTACCCTGGTCAATACGGACAGCTCCTGGGCATGAGGAACGAAGATGTAAGCACAATGCAGCAGCGGGTCCTTGTGCATGCTGGCATTTCTGAGCACCGACAGCCTCTTCTCAAAAGGATTGGGCAGAGGCTGCATTCCACGCCATGCGTATCTGCTTTTTCTTTTGCTGCACCGTCACTGATGAGCAAATGGGTTGGGTCGGTGAATGCAATATTTGATGTTATGCCTATTTAACCAAGGCCACACAGAATAACAACAGAGTAGAGTAGAGTAGAGTAGAGTAGAGTAGAGTAGAGTAGAGTAGAACAGAGTAGAGTAGAATAGAATAGAGTAGAACAGAGAAGAATAGAGTACAACAGAGTAGAGTAGAATAGAGTAGAGTAGAGTAGAGTAGAACAGAGTAGAGTAGAGTAGAACAGAGTGGAGTAGAGCAGAGCAGAACAGAGTGGAGTAGAATAGAATAGAATAGAATAGAATAGAATAGAATAGAATAGAATAGAATAGAATAGAATAGAATAGAGTAGAACAGAGAAGAATAGAGTAGAGTACAACAGAGTAGAGTAGAATAGAGTAGAGTAGAGCAGAACAGAGTGGAGTAGAATAGAATAGAATAGAATAGAGTAGAACAGAGTAGAATAGAGAAGAATAGAGTAGAGTAGAATAGAATAGAGTAGAATAGAATAGAGTAAACAGAGCAGAGCAGAGCAGAGCAGAACAGAATAACAGAACATAATAACAGAGTTGGAAGGGACCTTGGAGGTCTTCTTGTCCAACCCCCTGCTCAGGCAGGAAATCGTATAGCATTTCGGACAAATGGTTAGCCAACATCTTCTTAAAAACTTCCAGTGTTGGAGCATTTACAACAGTAGAGTGAGCAGCAAGTGTCTTTTTAAGATTCGTGTCTTATTATTCATCGTGGCCCAAAGTGACAGCTTGTAAACCAGCGCCTGGAGTTTTTCTAGGCGGCCTTGAGGCTCCAATAACGGTTGTCCTCAATGTAGAGGGATGACGTACATCTATGTCCCCCACCCTCACCCTGCAGTGCGGTCCCGGCGGATGTCTCATTGAATTGGCCCAGCAGCTGTTCATTATCATGGTTGGGAAGCAGATTGTCAGCAACGTCCAGGAATTCTTTGTTCCGTGAGTTGCTTTCTTGGGAAACGGGGGTGAGAAAAATGGGGCGGTTTGATGAAAGGAGTGCCAGGACTTGAAGGGACAGCCAGTCTGATGCACCCCGTTTCTTTTTTCCTGCAGAAAGCTGAAGGCTTGGCATCAGAAAAGGAAGCTGGCCAAGGTGCGAGGGGGACAGATCTGCCAGGAGCCCAAACGGTGGGAGGAAGACTACGAACTGATTGAATGTGAAGGCCTCTTCGAGGAGTACCTGGAGATGGGTGAGCAGTACGGGAGTACGGGATTCACCCCTGTGTTGAATCTGAGAATGGGATTCAACACAGAGGAGCAAAAAGGAGTTTGGGGGTTCTAGATTCAGCCCATCTCTTGGTCCGGTGAGACTTGGAGATCCTTTCTACAAATGACTGTCCAAAGATCGACAGCTACACTGATTCAGTGGCGGGCAGCAGACTTGTCCGCCCTCCCAACTTCCAAAAGATAACTTTTCAGCAAAGCGAGTCCAAATGATATTGGATGCTCCCACTATCGTTAGACTTAAGATCTTTAGGATAACTGAATTCCTCCAGTTCTCCTTTACCCTGAAAGTTTGGTCATCCAGACAGCCTTTGATTTTTCCACTAGAACAAGGGTCAGCAACCCGTGGCTCTGGAGCCGCATGTGGCTCTTTCATCCCTCTGCTGCGGCTCCCTGTCTCTGGTCGGCGCCACAATTTTGAGAGGAGCTTCCGGTTAGGGGGTGGGGGATGGGAAGCATGGTGTGCCAGGAGGAGACACTATGGCAAGGGGCGGGTTTTCTGGTCAGCTCCACAATTGATAGGGCTTTTGGTTAGGACAGGTAGAGGAAAAAGGACACTGCACTAGGAGGAGACTCTATGGTGGGAGAACCGGATTTCCAGTCGGCTCCAGAATTGAATGGGGAGCTTCCGGTTAGGACCTTTGTGACTCTTTGAGGGTTTAAGGTTGCCGAGCCTCCCACCAGAATGACACGCAGAGCAGTGGTGGGATTCAAATTTTTTTACTGCTGGTTCTGCCGGCGTGCCTTGGTAGGCATGGCATGGCTTGGCGGGCATGGAAGGGGAAGGATACTGTAAAATCTCCATTCCCACCCCACTCCAGGGGAAGGATACTGCAAAATCCCCATTTCCTCCCTATCAGCTGGGACTTGAGAGGCAGAGAATAGTTGGGGGCGGGGCCAGTCAGAATTTTTACTACCGGTTCTCCGAACTACTCAAAGGTTCCGCTACCGGTTCTCCAGAACTGGTCAGAGCCTGCTGAAACCCCACCTCTGATGCAGAGGTAAGGAAGGGCCACCCAAAGGGACGTCTTGTCAGTTTAAAGAGACACAAGCTTTGCTCCTCTGATCACTCCGAGGATTGTTTAGGATTCTGTAAAACAGTGACACTGAATGTGGCCTCTTCTTTCTTCCTCTTCTTTCTTAGTGCTCCAGTTTGGTTTCATCACCATTTTTGTGGCTGCTTTCCCACTGGCCCCTCTCTTCGCCCTGCTCAATAACTGGGTCGAAATCCGTCTGGACGCCCAGAAATTTGTCTGCGAGTACCGCCGGCCGGTGGCTGAACGAGCCCAGGACATCAGCGTTTGGTTCTTTCTCCTTGAGGTCTTGGCCCAAATCTCCGTCGTTGTCAATGTGAGTCTGGAAGAAGCGGCAGAGATCCTCAAGCCGTTCCCCACTGACTGGTGGCTTCCAAGATCCCTTTCCTTGGGGGGAATGTGGAGGTCCGCACCTTCTCCGGAGCTAAGAGTTAAACAGCAGAAAACCTCCCCCTACTGATGACGGTCACTCTTGCCTGTTTGCCCCCAGGCCTTTCTCATCGCCTTCACCTCGGACTTCCTGCCACGGCTCCTCTACCAATATGAGTATGACAGCCACCTCCATGGCTACGTGAACTTCACCTTGGCTTACTCCCCACCCGCTTACGTGCACAGCAACCATACCATGTGCAGGTGAGCGGAGGGTCTCTATTGCCAGAAACCATGGTTAGGTGTTCTGACCTAGGCTTCCTGAGTCAGTAAAACACACGAGTAGTCCCAAAAGCCTGTTCTATTTTAACAGCTGTGAATTCTGTTCATTCACAGAGGAGTCCCAAATAGTTGTAAAGAGTCCTTCGGGATAAGGTTGATCATCACCCACCTTTATCTGCCTTGACACGCTGCCAAAGACCTAATTGGCAAAGCCAAATGGAGTCCAGAATCAAACAGAGCTTCGGACTTTAAACTGCACAGAATTAACAACGTTGCTTCCTGCAAAGGCCCACGTCCCTTTGCTCCCCTTTTAAAACTTATGGGAGGGGCCAATCATCTCCAAGTCCTACTCCCGAGTCGTCCCTTTTATTTTAACTGTTCTTGCCTTCTGAGAGCTCTGCGCATGGGGCACACTGGGAACAGGCTCCCTCTGTTCCTCTGCCTCACTGAGGTACGACTCTGGAGGCTCTGGAAACAGCACGTACACCTCCCAGATGGCCCTTTCCCTGCCTCCGATGCAGAGCCCTCGTCTGAGCTTTCCTCGGACTCCAGGACTGGCCTATGTTCCTTCCCAGCCTCCTCACTGTCCCACTCTGCTGCCAGCTCCACAGGCTGCTGGCAGACCACACCATTAGGCCTCCCCCACCCCATGATACTGATCTGCCGTGGCCCATTCACAGGTACAAAGCCTTCCGCGATGCTCAAGGGAACTACACCCTCTTTTATTGGAAACTTCTAGCCATTCGCCTGGGCTTCATCATCGCCTTTGAGGTGAGTCATTTTTATGAAAAGAGCTTGAGTAGAGAATTACAACCATGTTTCCCCGAAAATAAGGCCTATCCCAAAAAACAAGCCCTATCATGTTTTATGCACGCTCACCCAAAATAAGCCCTACCCCCAAAAATAAGCCCTACTTAAGCGCCTGTGCAGGCACCCGGCAGTCCATTCTGTCTGGTTGCTCATGGTGGCACTTACTCTGCCTCCGACAGACGAGGGGAGGGGAGGGGGCTGGAGCTGCTCCACATGCACACCGGCTTACCTCAGGGCCCCCACAGTCCATGCCCCAACAACTGCCTTGCCTTGCCCACTTCTTCTTCCGGCACTAGCGTAGCACCGCAGCAGGAGGCCAAGTGAGTTACTGGTCCCATGGCCATGAGGCAGTTGTCAGGGCATGGATGGCCTGGCTACAGTGCCGCCCTGGTGCCGGAAGACGTGGGCCTCTACCGCAAAGCAAGGTAGCTGTTCTGGGGTGGATGGCATGACTGTGGGGGCCCTGAGGTAAACTGGTGGGCGCGTGGGGCAGCTCCACACGCCCCCCCCCGTATCACTGCAGTGGCACTCAAAAGAAATAAGAGATCCCCCAAAATAAGCCCTAGTGCTTATTTCAGTGCCCAAAAGAAAATAAGACCGGGTCTTATTTTTGGGAAAACACGGTATGTGAGACTCAGCAGCTGTGGCCTATTGGGAGCAAGCAAGGCCTGGCTCAAGTCAAAGGAAAGCAGGAATTCCAAAAAATTAATCCTTCAGTGATGTTCACAATTTATTCCAATCATAGCACCTTATTTTCCAAGGATAGCATCAGCGTATCCTTTGGTTCAAACTTTCTGCCCGTTTAAAAATAAAATGCATGAATTGAGTACAATAATCCATTTAAAAGTAGATTTCATTACTGTCTACTTAGTTGACTGGGAATTTTCAACTATTATTCCAAATGTAACATCTGAACTTTCTGAATTACAGTTCAGCAAAAAGTTTCAGCCCAGCTTAGTTTCTCTCAAAAGCCTTTCTTTGGCCTCGGAAAATTATCCATTTATTTACCATGATTTATTCGGTTGAATAATCTCTTAGAACCATCTAATTTTTATCCAAATAGAGGTGAAATTTGCTGGACCTCAGCTACGTTTGCCAAGGCGAGGTTCTATTCAAATGACATTCTATTCAAATGTCAGATAATAAACCACGATGGCGCAAGTGGTTAGAGTGCAGTACTACACTCTACTTCTGCTGCCTGCCGGCTGCCTGCAATTTGGCAGTTCAAATCTCACCAGGCTCAAGGTTGATTCAGCCTTCCATCTTTCCGAGGTGGGTAAAATAAGGACCCAGATTACTGGGGGGCAAGAGGCTGACTCTGTAAACCGCTTAGAGAGGGCTGTAAAAGCACTGTGAAGCGGTATATAAGTCTAAGGGCTATTGCTGCCTTCCTTCCTTCCTTCGTTCCTTCCTTCCGTGGTTAGAATGCAGTATTGCAGGCTAACTCTGCCCGCTGCAAAGAGTTCAATCCTGACCGACTCAAGGTTGACTCAGCCTTCCATCCTTCCGAGGTTGGTAAAATGAAGACCCAGATTGTTGGAGGCAATAGGTTGACTCTGTAACCCGCTTAAAGAGGGGCTGTAAAGCACTGTGTAAAGTCCAAGTGCTATTGCTATAATTCTGGGATGGATGGCTCCTCTGGGCCCTCTTCCCTCCTTCTCTTTCTAGCATGTCGTCTTCTTCTGCTTGCGCCTGATTGATTGGCTGGTGCCAGACATCCCCGAATCCCTGGAAGTCAAGATCAAAAGGGAGCGTTACCTAGCCAAACAGGCACTGGCTGACAACCAGGAAGCGCTGTTGACGACGGTGAGTGACGACTCTTCTCCCACCCCAGGTCAGTCCACGAGTGCGGCACAAAGCACAAAGCACGTGTGTATCCGTGTGTGTCTATGTGTATTGCTCCAGTGCCAAGAGATGGGTTCAGAAGAGGGAGAGGCAGTGGTGGGTTTCTACTGGTTTGCCCCGGTTCAGGCGAACCGGTAGTGGCGGTGGCAGGAGGCTCCTCCCACTCGCCTGGACATCATCACAGAACCTCTGTGCATGTGCAAGCAAAGCGATCGAGCACACACGCACGCTCCTGGTTCCAAACCAGAAGGTAAGAGGAACCCACTACTGGGGAGAGGGATGGACCCTTCCCAAGAACCAGCGCCATTCGGTCTTCCAGGTTTAACAAGGGGCCGTGCGTCGCGTTCTGGGCATATCCAGATTTCCAGCCAAGAAACTCAGGCAGACTTTTAGCCCCCCCTCCCCAATCTCTCTGAATCTGTGCCTCTCTCTTCACCACTCGCTGCAAGTTGAGCTACTGTAGTGTGGTGGTGTGATCGCCCTCTGTGTCGTGGTGCAATCTGTAATGTGACGCTTGTGCCATCTGTGCTTTCTGTACGGCAAGATTGTCAGAAGGTGGTCCCCCGCGGTGAGGTCTTCTCGGCCGCAAGGGCGACTCGGCTCCAGAATCGTAGGCGTGGTGGGGTGGGGGAAGGGTGTGTCTTTCTTTCCATGGGAGGTATTGAAATAAGGAACCAATAGGGGGAAAAAATCTGGATTTCACTCCTCTGAGGGTCGTTTGGCTGAGGATGCAGTCCTGAGGCTGTCTAAATCAGGGGTCTTCAATCTTGGCAACTTTAAGTCTGGCGGACTTCAACTCCCAGAATTCCCCAGCCAGCTTTCTGATGGACTTCAACACCCAGAATTCCCCAACCAGCTTTCTGGCGGACTTCAACACCCAGAATTCCCCAGCCAGCTTTCCGGCGGACTTCAACACCCAGAATTCCCCAGGCAGCTTTCTGGCGGACTTCAACACCCAGAATTTTGGGAGTTGAAGTCCTCCAGGCTTAAAGTTGCCAAGGTTGGAGACCCCGAGTGTAGATAACAGAAAAGAAAACAAGTTCGGAGGCCACACAGAGAGAGCTTCCTTCGGCAGCTGATCTGACCCGGCCCCCGATCACTTTCACAACTTATTGGGTTAAATAAACCACTTCTCCCTTTAAATACTCAACTAAAACGGCTGCTTTCCTAAGAGCTTGCCCTTTCAATTCCTCGCTGCAAGCCGCTCTGCAGAGCGGTGTTGGAGATCTTGGGGAAAAAAACGGAGCAAGCTTTTGCTCTCTTAAGTCTAAGCACGCTCTTCTGTTTTATTTCGACTTCTTTCTGTGCAGCAAGCAGCCTTTTATCCAGCAGTGTGAATTAGCAATACCACGAGTGAGGTCGAAGCATGGGGCACCCGGGGCATCCCCGTTGATCAGGAAGCATCTCCTCTCGACAGCGTGAACAATGCCAGCGGGGACAGGAGGGAGGCCCTTTCCTGCAACAGTCTTTGGAAGACCCAGAAGATTGGAGTTTTTTCTGTGTTACCTGAGATTCTCTCTCTCTCTCTCTCTCTCCACTTCTCTCTCTCCATTTCTTTCTCTCTCTCTCTCCCTCTCCCACTCCCTCCTTCTCCACCCTTTCCCTCTCTCCTTCTCTCTCTCTCCCCGTCTCTCTCCCACTCCCTCCCTCTCCATTCTTTTCTTCTCTATCCCTGTCTCTCTCTTTCTCCACTTTCTCTCTCTCTCCCTCTCCCACTCCCTCTCCACTCTTTCCCTCTCCCTCTCCACTCTTTCCCTCTGTCTCCCTGTCTCTCCCTCCCTCCCTCCCCCCTCCTCTCTCAGCTTCCCAGACAAGGGGCTTCGAAGACCACTTCTGGGGCAAACCCACTCAACCTCCGCTCTGATTCCCTGCAGCCTTGGGCAATCCTGTTGCCAGGGGCTTCTCCTCGGCTGTTCAGGTTTCAAGCTGTGTCTGCATCTCACCCCTTCCCATCAACACCTAGACTTGCCTGGAGGGAGGCAGGGAAACAGTCAAACACTTGACTCCCCCAAAATGAAACTTCAATCAAACCACCAGAAATCCTGGTGGAAGGCGAGAGACAAGGGGGACGGGGACGAGGCCGTGGAATGTGGGAGATGTGGTGCTTCCCTACCTCCCCTTGTCCCACAGCTGTGGCTGAACGCTCGGGGAGTGAAAGCCAACATTCTTTTAGCACGATCACGGTTCAGTCCTAATCCCATCTTTCTGTCTGCCACCACTATTCAGAGTTGCTACTGTACAGCTTGTTATCATCAGGAGGTTTAATAAAGTCTGGAAATGATATGGATTTCTTGTCTCCCTGAGCGGCTGAGGGAGGGGCGGATCTAGGTGCTTTGCTGGTGCCAGGGGTGCTAGTCAGCAGGTTCTGACAGGTTCTGGAGAACCGGTAGCGGAAATTTTGAGTAGTTCGGAGAACCGGAAAATACCACTCTGGCTGGGCCCAGAATGGGGTGGGAATGGGGATTTTGCAATATCCTTCCCCCAGGAGTAGGTTGGGAATGAAGAATTTGCAGTATCCCCCCCAGGAGTGGGGAGAGAACGGGGGTTTTGCAGTATCTTTCCCCTGGAGTGGGGTGGGAATGGAGATTTTGCAGTATCCTTTCCCCTGCCACGCCCACCAAGCCACACCACACCCACCACGCCATGCCCACAGAACCGGTAGTAAAAAAAATTTGAATTCCACCACTGGAACTTGGTGCCATTCTATAAAGAAAGTGCTAGCGTCTTTGATATTCCTGGGTTGCTCATTTCTATTGGGGGAAGAGAATAGGATAGAAGGCCAATCGAAGGACAAGATTCAGGCTAAAGGAAAACAAAAAAATGCATCTGCAGCTCAACTTTCTTTTAAGTGGAAAAAAAGACTCAGCTGAGTCACTTCTAGGACACAGAAAATGCCTGTTGGGTCAAACGCAAACAACAGCATCCCTAGGCACGTGCAGAGGACCTTGAACCTTGCTATTTGGTCACTCTTTAATTGAAACAACCACAGAGATTCATCAGTGTCCAGCTGTGATTTCCCCTCCCCCGAAACCCAAACCCCAAAGCAGTAAGTGGGGGGGGGAGGGACAGTGGTGGGATGCTGCCGGTTTAACAACTGGTTCGGTGATCGCACATTTTGCACGTGGTTGTACAAAAGACTAACCTTCTGTGTTACTGCTTGGGAGTAACGCAGCTCAGACGCAGCAATCCGCTCTACCACGTCAATCAGCTGAGAAGATAAAGGTAAGTAAAGCACAGGGACGGGCGGGGAGGCCGACCTGATTGTTGGAGCGAACCGGTTCACTCCCAGCTGATCGTCAGAGCTACCGGTTCGCTCCCAGCTGATCGTCAGAGCTACCGGTTCGCTCCCAGCTGATCGTCAGAGCTACCGGTTCGCTCCCAGCTGATCGTCAGAGCTACCGATTCGCTCCCAGCTGATCGTCGGAGCTACCGGTTCGCTCCCAGCTGATTGTCGGAGCTACCGGTTCGCTCCCAGCTGATCGTCGGAGCTACCGGTTCAGCTGTGGCAGACAGAAGACAGGGAGGGAAGAGGGAGCGCAGGGAGTATGGGATTGCAGAGCTCTTGCCTCCAGAGTGGGGGGGGGGCATCAAAGATGCTCCACACCCAAAGTCATTCTATATTTTCTAATCCTGGAAGTGCCACAATATTATCACCCCTATTTATTTAAGTCAATAAGCAACACTGGGCCTTCTCTCCCTGATGGAAGTGAACCAAAATTCCGAGGATTCGGTCCTTGGTTCATTAAGAGCTAAATGAGATATGGGGCTTCTGTTTGGTTTAATGGAACCTGACTGCCATCATTCATGAGGGTGTTTTGACCGAGGCCCAAGTAGTGATTACCAAACACAACTCAGTCCTGAACAAACTTATTTTATTAAAACAGCTGAGAATTAATTCATTCTCCGCTTAGTCCAAAACAAATTCTTCATAACCAGTCCGTTGGCTTTATCACCGAACTTTGATGTCTTTGGCAACCTGCCAAAGGCTTTTCTTGGCAAAACCCCCACAAAGTTCAAGAGACAGCTGACAAGAAGCACTGGAATCAACGTTGCTTTTCTACAAAGAACCCTATGGCTCGTTGCTGCTCTTTTAAGCCTTATGGGAGTGGCCAAACATCTTCTGGCCTTACTCTCGAGTCGTCCTTTTTGCTTCAGCTGTTCTTGCCTTCTGACAGCTCTTTGCATGGGTGCACTAGGAACAGGCTCCTCCTGTTCCTCTGCCTCTCTGCTGTCAGCCTCTGGAGGCTCCGGAGTCCGCGCATCGCTCTCAGATGGCCCTGGCCCCATCTCTGCCTCCGACGTAGAGCACTCGTCTGGGCCTTCCTCAGACTCCAGGACTGGTCCATGGTCCTCCCCAGCCTCTTCACTGTCTGACTCTGCTGCCAGCTCCGCGGGCTGCTGGCGGACCACAACAGAGGGAGTCAAGGCTGCAGTTGCCAGCTTTTTGTTCCAGTTCTGTTCCTTGGTTGAACAGCCTCCAAAATGTGCAGGAAAAACAAAGAGTTGGGGAAATTAACAGCTTCATTGACTGGATCTCAGAGTGAAAGCGAAAGGAAGGACTGGGAGACTTAAAGAGGCCTTGAGCTCGCAGAGGACGAGGGCCCGGTGAGAAATGGCAGCTAAACAAACAAGCTAATAATGGGATGTTAAATTTATATTTTACTGACAAAGAAATAAGGGAAGACTAGTATAGATCTATTTCAAGCTATTTAGCTCTCATCAGCTAGTCATATCCTTCTGGGATTCGAACCTCGGTATGACTAGCTGAAGAGAGTGAAATAACTTGAAATCGATCTATACGAGTCTATCTTTATTTCTTTGTCAGTAAACTATAAATTTTTAAAAGGGACGCGGTGGCTCAGTAGCTAAGACGCTGAGTTTGTCGATCAGGAGGTCGGCAGTTCAGCGGTTCAAATCCCTAGTGCCGCGTAACGGGGTGAGCTCCTGTGCCTTGTCCCAGCTTCTGCCAACCTAGCAGTTCGAAAGCACGTAAAAATGCAAGTAGAAAAATAGGGACCCCCTTTGGTGGGAAGAGAACAGCGTTCTGTGCGCCTTTCGCGTTGAGTCATACCGGCCACATGACCAGGAGACATCTTCGGACAGCGCTGGCTCTTCGGCTTTGAAATGGAGATGAGCACCGCCCCCTAGAGTCAGGAATGACTAGCACATATGTGCGAGGGGAACCTTTACCTTTACCTTTTGTGTAGATCTATTTCAAGCCATTTCCTTCTGAGATTTGAACCTGGGTATGGCTAGCTGACGAGAACTAAATAGCTTGAAATAGATCTATACCAGTCTATACCCTTTGTTCCTTCGTCAGTAAAATATAAATTTAACACAAAACAGTTTGTTGTGAAAGCGACAGAAGCCTGCGAAGGCTCCTGGATTGAGGCTGAAAGGGAAGCAGTATGCTCCGACCCATATTTGGGTACACCAGGTTGCCCTGATGAAAAAAAAAACACTTAAGCTAACAGGATGCCCAACAATGACTGAACAGTCCCGTCGCAGTGCTGGGATTCAAATAATTTAACAACTGGTTCTCTGCCCTAATGACTGGCTGGGTGGGCGTGGCCATGGTGGGCATGGCCAGGGGGTGTGGCAGGTAGCACTCGGCCTCCTGCACCCCTCTGGGAGCAAAAAGGGGCCACAGAAGGCCAGTTTGGGCCTAGTAGGCCTCCCTGTGGCCTCCTGGGAGCAAAAATGGGCCATGGGGGGGGGGCTGCACTGCACACACACACACACACACACACACACACACTTGCACCCCATTTTGGACCCAGTAGGTCTCCCTGCACTTACCTGGGAGCCAAAATGGGGCACGTGGGGAGCTCTGGAAGGGGCAGGGCAGGGCCAGCCAGCAAAAAGAGCCTTGGATAGTACAGTGGTCTAAAGCCCTGTTATTAACATCAGCTGCCTGCAATTATTGCAGGTTCGAATCTCACCAGGCTCAAGGTTGACTCAGCCTTCCATCCTTTCTAAGGTAGGTAAAAATGAGGACCCGGTTTGTGGGGGCAATAAGCTGACTTTGTATAAATATACAAAAGTATGAAGGCTATTGCTTAACGCATTGTAAGCCGCCCTGAGTCTCCGGAGAAGGGCGGCATATAAATCTAAAAAAAAAATAAAAAAAAAATTAACAAGCGGTTCACCCAAACCAGCTGAATCCCACCACTGCTCCCGTGCCACTCCAAAGCTATCGGTTATTTCCATGGTAGTCCGGAGCGTGTTCGAAGGAAAAAATGCAGTTTCCTCCCGACACAAGAACCAATTTAGAAGAGGCCGCCTTCAGTCCCGTGTACCGCAGAGCTGCCAGGAAACGACGATCTACCTTCGTCGGGAGCTGCTTTTGACTGATTCTGCCAACAAGAACTAGACTTATAAATTAGGGAAGGCGGCCAGACCACAGCTGCCAAGAATCCCTCCGGCCAATAAAGCTATTTCATTGCAGAGAAAGCTCAGTTGTGAAGCCTGTAGAAAGGCAGCTCTCCAAACGGGAAGACGCAGAGACAGCAGAAGCCAAGATGCTGGCATTCGCGAAGCCTCTGCAAGCAGGCTACAACATGACCTTGCAGGCTTGTTTGGAGAAGGACACATTGGCCCTCTGATCTAGGGGGACACTGCCCTCCTGCCCCGAGGGCTCCCCACCTTTTCGATGTCCCTGTCCCCAATCGTGTGTCTCCAGACGAGACCCGCCAGCGTCCACTGGGCACAAACAAATTCCTTCCAATTCTCTAAGTTCGATAACCCTTTGAGTCTTTTTTTTTCCAAAGGCCACGCGCAGGGGTGGGATTCAGCCTATTCGGTCCGGTTCGGGTGAACCAGTTGCTCTGATGATCAGGTGAGAGCAAACCAATTCACTCCGACCGTCAGCTGGGCCCGTCCGCCTGCCCATGCACTGTACCTACCTTTACTTTGTTCGTTCGAAACCCAGCTGATAGGAGCTGCAGAGCGCATTGCCATACCCCAGCTGTTTTTAGTGCTTTTAACACTCCTTTTAAGGGTGTTTTGTAATGGACCGTGCGCGCAAAGCACATGCTCAGTGAACTGGTTGTTACACCGGTTGAATCCCACCACTGGCCACATACTCAAGATACTAGTGCGGGCACAGGGGCATTATTGCAGCGTGGGGAGGGGGAGGGAGCAGAGGGGCATTTGATCAGTATTGCAGAGGTGCTGAGATGTCAAATGGCACCCTCCCTCCTTCTGCCTTCCCCTCTCCTCCCCCCCAGGGGAAAACTCCTCCAATCTCCCACCCACAAGGCCTTCGGGGAGGGGTGGGTAATTACAGGGCTGAGGATTCAGTGGAGGGATTTTCACGAAAGGTGCCAAGGAAAAAAGACGTTAGAAAAAAAGAGATTGGCGGGTTGTATCTGCCTTGACTTAAGGATTTCCTTTCCTTGCTCTCTCCCAATGATTTGGCAGGCCAGCCTTCACAGATACAAAGGGCAGCGACCACTATTCTGTGCTGCCCATCCCTGACCAAATCGAGAAGGGTAGCTTCTAAGCCCTGTTTTCCCCATCCACTGAAATAAAAGCTAACAAGGGCGACTTTTGCAGTCAGTGGCAGAAGAAGAAACCCCCGGGGGAGTTTTGTGTTTTGACAACCAAGCCCTTCGAAAGCACAAACCAGCTTCCTTTTCCCCGACGGGAGACGAGGAGCCATCTGTGTGTGTTTGTGTGTGTGTGTTTTGCTCCCTTTTCTCAGTGTCTCTTTCCGGACTTGATAGCATCTAGCTGTGCGGCACAGAGCTACAAAGGTAGCTGTCCTTCTCGGCCCAACACCCGGCTGCCAGGCCTATTGGAGGCCCAAGAGCCCGCTAGGAGGTCCCCAGAAATGGCGTCCCAGAAACCAGCTCCTCAAGCTCCCCGGGAGAGCCTGCCTGAGGCCAAGCTACGGCCATGGCTACACCCGGGCACCAGGTATCCTCCAATGCTCAACTGAGCAGGGCTGGGGGTAGGGGGAAGAACCAAGCCATGCAGAAGGTGCTTTGCTTAGGCTAGGGATTAACCATCCCCAAGCACTGCTGTCCAATGTTCCTCGGTTCCCCCTTGCTTCTCTGGGAAAACGCTGACTTTGGATTAGTCGCCTTAACTCAGGGGGTCGGCAACCCGTGGCTCTGGAGCCGCATGTGGCTCTTTCATCCCTCTGCTGCAGCTCCCTGTCTCCGGTTGGCACCACAATTGATAGGGCTTTCAATTAGGACAGGTAGAGGAAAAAGGACGCTGTGCTAGGAGGAGATACTATGGTGGGGGAACCGGACTTCCACTCGGCTCCAGAATTGAACGGGGGGCTTCCAGTTAGGACCTTTGTAGCTCTTTGAGTGTTTAAGGTTGCCGACCCCTACGTTAACTGATTTGCTACATTACTGTTTTAGCAGTGTTCTTGTCACCAGCAAGGCTCCGAAGCAAGCTTTCCATAGAAAAAAGCTTTTCAACGGTACTGCTCTCCCTACGTAATTCATCTGTACATCTCTTTGTAAAACAACAACATGCACTTGGAGAGCCTTTGCATCTTTTACCCAAAAAGAATTCAAGGATGTTTTGCAAATCTACCAAAAGATAGGACAGAAGGACAATGAGGACAGCCGACATCTCCCCAATCTCTCTCTCTCTCTCTCTCTTTCTCTTGCTTCTAGAATACTCTGGAGAAGCGAAGGAAAAGGGGCGAAGGAAGCTGACCATCAGCAGAGAGAATCAAAATACAGTACGGAAATGAGCCTTCGACCCGAGGGTTGTCTCTGGGGTGGAAGGAAGGATCCCTAGTCGCCAGCGATGCCCAGGGAGCCTTTTCTGCTTCTCCTGTAAAGAGGACCAGGCTCCCTGTGCAGAGGCAACGCGACGGCGAATGAACGGAGTTACTGAGAAGGATGGCTGACATTGGTCCCACTGGTTTTGGAGTGCTGGACTGAGCATCTCCCTCTGTCCCACTTTTCCTCTCAGAACCCCTCTATCAAAACCCTGTGATGAACCGGATGAAGGCGCCAGCGGGTGCTGGCCTCTCTACCGCCGCCCTCCTCTCCTCCGCCTTGCTAGGGGCTGCCTCGCTCTCCCCCCAGCGCGATTACAGCTTCTCCCTCTGGCAAGAGATCCCGGAGGTGAAAAGCCGAGGACTGCTGGAGGGCCTCCCGTCGCAGCAGCGCCACCTACAGGAGGTACCCAAGAAAGGCATATCACGGGGAAAAAGAGGGCACAGGCAGCAGCAGAAGCTTATGGGAGGGTTGTAGGCAGGAGGCGAAATCTGGACGATTTGGACAACAGATCGGGTTCAAGCCCTGACTGAGAGAAAAAAGCAACCCGTCTGCCTTTATCTCTCTGTGGCAGGCCATGTTCGAGGTGATCACTTCCGAGGCCTCCTACCTGCGAAGCCTCCGGGTGGCCGTCTTCCACTTCCAGCTGTCTCCCGCCTTGCGTGGGGCTGTCACGGGGGCCCAACTGCAGCAGCTCTTTTCCAATCTCTCGCAAGTCAAGGGCACCAGTGAAAGGTAAGGTGGCCCTCTGTTCCCCTCCCCCTTCTGCATCTCTTCATTAACCTGCCAAGGCCTTTGGAAGCCTCCCAGGACAATCACCTGTGGGGGCATCCAAGACGCTCCTTGTTGTGGCCCACCGGTGGCCAGTGGACCTGGCAGCAGAGTCAGACAGTGAGGAGGTTGGGGAGGAACTTGGGCCAATCCTGGGGGCTGGGGAAAGCTCAGACAAGGGCTCTGCGTCGGAGATAGACAGCAGTGAGGCAGAGGAACATTGGAGCCTGTTCCCAGTGTGCGCATGCACAGAGCCGCCAGAAGACAAGAACAACTCAAAAAGCAGGGTCGACTCAGGAGTAAAGCCGCACCTTGGAGGCGATTGGCCCCTCCCACAGGAAATCAAAGAGGAGCGCACAGGGAGGGGGCTTTTGCAGGAAACAATTTGTTTGTTCAGTGACTCTGAGAGACTCTGTGCCAAGTTTCGCCTTGTACTGTGGTTGGAAACAAGTTACGTGGCAGCTTGCCAAGCGAGATAAGGTCTGTGTTGATAAATATTCCTTTGAAAAACTGTTTGGACAAACCTTGCTGACTGTGAATGAACGTTAATTCAAAGTCGTGTGAATAAAAAAGGTTTTGCCAGGACCAGTTCCTGCCTCCTGCTTGTTAAGGGAGCCTAGGTCAGAACACTCCTCCTCTTCCTCTCTGCCCCCTGCAGGTTTCTGCTGCAGCTGGAGGATCATCTGGATCAGGATGTCTTCTTGCCGGATCTTGGGGAAGTGGTCCTGAAAAATTGCCCTGCTTTCCACCGGGCTTACGTTCCCTATGTCACCAACCAGATGTATCAGGAGCAGCTCATGCAACGGCTGATGTGAGGAGCGGAGAGGATGCAGAGTGGCAGCCCCGCTGACGAAAGAGTCGGGGGTCGCCGGCTGCAGCAAGGGGCCGGTCCATCGGTGGCCCGCTGCTCTAGTCAAAGCATCCCTTTGATTCGGTCCACAGATTCACACGGGATGCTGGCCCAGATGTGGTCAAGAGAGCCCATCTTACCTCCCACCCGACATCCACCTTAGGCCTAGCTTTCCTCAGCTCTGATCAACTGGGGCATGCATTAGTGCCCCGAGGGCCTCCTGATAACTTTTCTTTGTTCCCTCCACCAAGCCAGGAAGGGGAACAGCCGCTTCCTGCAGGTCCTCCGCACGCTGGAAGAGCAGCCCATCTGCCAGAGGCAGCCCTTGAAAGCCTTCCTGGTGTTGCCCTTCCAGAGGATCACTCGGCTCAAAATCCTACTGCAGGTAAGGGGGGGGCGGGGAGAGAGGGATGCTTATTCGACTTACTATCATGTTTCCCCGAAAATATGACCTACCTCAAAAGGAAGTCCTAGCTTGATTTTTACACGTGCGCCGAATATAAGCCCTACCCTCCAAAATAAGCCCTAATTAAGACCCTGCCCACTTCAGGGTGCACAGGTAAAAATAAAGGTAGGGTAGAGATACGGGGGTTAAACTGCTCTACTACTTACCTTCGGACAGTTGCAGCCAGGCCTCGCACACCCCGACACCTGCCTTGCTGGCACATTTCTTCTGAAACCGGCAAGTCCGGCAAAGCTTTTCCCAAGGCCTTTGCAGAGGCCTTCGGGAAAGCCTTGCCGGCCGAAGAAAAAAGAAGCTCCTGAAGGCCTCCGACAGCAAAAGGGAATCCGGGGGGCGATGCACACAAGTCAGTTGAGTCAGTGGACAACTTCCCCCGAAAATAAGACCTGGTGCCTTTTTTTGGTGGCAATAAATAAATAAATAAATAAATCAGGATCTTATTTCTTCTCCTAGGCAATATTCCTTCCCTAGGAGAAGTGGGGGGGGGGGGAAGAGAACCAGTTTGATTCATTTGACATGCCTGTGGCTTTCTCTCCCCCCCTGTCAGAACATCCTGAAATGGACTGGACCCGATTCTGAGCTGGCAAAATCAGTGGGCTTGGCCCATGAGGCCATGGGGGAGGTAAGTGCTCCGGGGGAGACCCTTCCACATTTGCATTTCCTGGCTCCTTCCTTCCATTTGTCCTCCCTGCCCGTCAGGCTCCTCCGCTTTGGCCCAGCGTGGCTCTCTCCCCGTGTGAGACAAACCGCTTGCTGCAGTGGTGACATCCAAATTTTTTTACTAGCGGGTCTGTGGGTGTGGTGTGGCTTGGTGGGCGTGGCAGGGGAAGGATACTGCAAAATCCCTATTCCCTCCCCACTCTGGGGCCAGCCAGAGGTGGTATTTGCCGGTTCTCCGAACTGCTCAACATTTCCACTACCGGTTCGCCAGAACCTGTCAGAACCTGCTGGATTTCACCCCTCTCTTGCTGCCTTTTTCAGATTGTGTCCCAATGCAACAAGAACGTCCAAGTCATGAAACAGAAAGAGGAATTGGTGATGCTGGAAAAACGGATGGACTTCTCCAAGGTCAAAGTGAGTTGACCTTTCACGCCTGTGAAAAGTTATCATGGATTAGAATGATAATTATAAGTATTGATATAAATACTGCGATCCGGCATAAGGGTTACAACATCCCGTTTTCCTTAAGGTTTGAAAGAAATAGCAGCTGCTCCCGAAAGAATATTGATCAACTGCTTAGATTAAAAAAAAAACTGTTGGGGGGGGTGGGACAAATGAATAGGCAGGGCAAGGTGCAGTTCTGCATATTTGCAGGCTGTCACACAGAAGAGAAAATTCTCTTTTATGTTCTACCAATATGAGTCTTCAAAATGTCTGATTAGAGGATGCTGGATGAGAAAATGACTCATCCTTGGCCGGAGCCAGAAAAGTTGCATCTCTGTTATAACCTCTTTTCATCTTTCTGCTTGCCTACATTACAGTGCCAAATTTCTCTGCCAATTGGTCAGTAGGGTTGCCAATCTTGGCGATTTAAAGAGAACAAAGTGTGTTGTCCATTCCTCCTTCAATGCCAAATGCCATATTTTTCGGAGATGCATTTCCACCCCCCCCTAAAAGAGAGTGAAAATTTGGGTGTGCCTTATACACCAAATGTAGCCAAAAACACGAGGCACGGAGGAGGCGATGGTCTGTGGCAATCCCTGCAGCCTGGAACAGCTGATTGGAGGTATTCCGGGAGGCCAATCCACCTGCAAATCAGCTGCTGGTGCTGAATCAGGCTGCAATAATGTGCTGAAGCTGACCTGGCTGTTCGCTATTTGCTGCAAGGATGTGTCAGAGTTTGCAGCAGCAATCACATCCAGAAAGCACACACAAGTAACTGATTCAGCAGGATTCAATAACTTCTCTTTATATATATAATATAGCACGTGAAGTAAATATACAATACCAAAATCAGGTTTTCCAATGTGGTAGTAAATAGAGCAAAACACAAGCAGAGGAGAGGAGTTTCAGTTTCAGTGATCAGCACAGCATGCAGACAGTTGAGCTAAGCCACGCCCAGGCTCCTTGCTGTCTCCTTCCTTGTTGTTCACACAACAAATACTGTTTCAGTTTCCAAACAGCCCTCAACTGTCTCACACACTGACAGGATGCTAGCCAGATGAATACCGATGGATGCTGGTAGGCAGAGGCAGAATTTTTTTTCCTTATTTTCCTCCCCAAAAACTAAGGTGTGTCTTATACTCTGAAAAATATGGTAGCTTGCAAACTATTTGCAACTTAAAATCATTCTGAATTTTACTTCTGAGGAAAATAGTGGTGGAAATTCTAAGCCCCTGCTCTCTTTTGAAGGAACACACTAACTGACACTCCGTTTTGCTGAATTTTTTGAAGGGGGAAAAAATGCATTTATTTTGAGGGAAAGCTGAACCGTAAGATAAAGCCCCCTGTTTAATTCTCGCAGCCCCTTCCTCCCATCAGACCCCACCTGCCTAAGGTAGCCTGGATCAGATTCTCTGCCACAAACCCTACTAAAGAGCTAGAAGCCAAATGTCCCAAGAGATGCCCTTCTGAGCTGCTCTTGTATTTTCCTTAACGAAGCTGAGTCTCCATCTTTTCTTCCTGCAGCCTCTTCCTCAATTCAGCCAGGGTCGCTGGCTAGTTCATGAAGGAGAACTCCGTCAGGTCCTAGTTCAAGAGTCCGGACTCGGCTACCGGCCCCAAGTCAGCATGAAGTCCATTTATCTGCACCTGTTCAATGACTTGCTGCTGCTTTCTCACCTCAAGGAGTAAGTGCCCCACCACATCGAAAGACCCTCACCCAACCTAGTTAGGAATCTGGAGTCCAGGGTGTCAAAGTTGATTTCACTGAGGCCCGCAACAGGGTTGTGTTTGACTGGGGTAGGTGTGGCCATCTTGACATTACTTGTATCAGGGGCGCCTGTGGTGCAGAGGTGGTATTCAGCAGGTTCGGACCAGTTCTGGAGAACCGGTAGCAGAAATTTTGAGTAGTTCAGAGAACTGGTAAATACCACCTCTGACTGGCCCAGCCCCCATCTATTCTCTGCCTCCCAGCTGATCAGGAGGGAATGGAGATTTTGCAGTATCCTTCCCCTGGAGTGGGGTGGGAATGGAGATTTTACAGTATCCTTCCCCTGCCAAGCCCACCAAGCCACGCCCACCAAGCCATGCCCACAGAACTGGTAGTAAACATTTTTGAATCCCACCACTGCTGTGGTGGCCCGAGTGCTCTGCCAACAAAAACGGGCTGCCGAGCTCCATTTTCAGCCACCATGGCCTCCTGCCATCCTCTACCAGTGAAAACAGAGCTAGGGGGAGCAGGCTGCATCCGGCCTGAGGGCCTTGAGTTTGAAACCCCTGCGTTAGTTGGAGGAGATCTAGCATGGTCACAAAGGCTAAAATGTCTCCTTCTTTCTCTTCCTTCCCAGGGATGGGCGCTTCTTGGTGATGGACTACGCCTGGGCTGGTCACGTCAAAGCTGAGTTTTTCAGAGCAAAACCCTTGGGACTCCCAGAATGGAGCTTCTACCTCTCCATGGCCCAGAACCACAGAGATGAAAGCAGAGATCTGGTCCTCAAGGCAGGCAGCGAGTGAGTTGTTTTCCTCTCCAGTAAATGAGAGATGTCCGTGATGTAAGGTACCTTTGGTCACAGAAGACTCCAGATTACAGCAGCCGCTGGCCAGGATCCAACTCCCTCCGATAGATGGGGGTGATCATTCTAGAGCAGGGGTGTCAAACTCAAGGCCCGGGGGCCACATCCAGCTGACAGAGCGCTCGGGCTGCCAAATGCGCCCCTGACACAAGTGGTGTTAAGCTGGCCATGCCCACTCTGGCCACGCCCCCATGCCCTCCCCCCCATCAAACACAACCCTGATGAAATTGAGCGACACCCCTGTTCTAGAGCAACTTAACAGTCGGCGTCACAAGTGGTGGAAGTATTTAACCAAGCTTGGATGGATCTCCAAAAAAAAGCTAAGCGGCTCAGCCCTGGTTTAGGCTGAATGTGACGCCACCAGGAAATCCCAGTGGTATATAGATTGCACAAGGAAGCCAAAGCAAAACAAAGGGAATGGGCAGCCATCCACTTCCACATTGGTGATGGAGGTGACATCACCAATGCCACATGCCCTCCAGAAGTCAAGGGAAACTCCTTTTAGAGCAGGAAGGGTTGGTGCCCTCCCTCCCTGCAAAGGCCGCCGCATCCTCCTCTTCCTTCCCACCCCCACCTGGTAGCGGAGCAAAGCAGGCCAGCCAGGGAGCTCGGGCAGGGGTGGGATTGAAAAATTTTACCAACTGGTTCTCTGCCTGGTTGCTGGGTGGGTGTGGCCCAGGGGTGGGTTCTATTTAACTTTACTACCGGTTTGCAACAGGATCATGCGCCGATCGCTGATGACAATATCTGCTGCGGTAGGTGGGGCCTCCTGCCGGTTTTACTACCGGTTCTTGTGAACCGGTCCAAACGGGGGGCAACCCACCACTAGCGTGGTCATGCAGGCATGGCCTAGTCAGCTTCCTGCACCACGGCGGAGGGGGCTTTCTGCCCTCCGCAGGCTCTGAAGGCTTTCTTCGAGCCTCCAGGAGGGCAAAAATGGCCTCTCCAGGGCTCCAGAGGCCCTCTGGAGGCCCTCAACGGCCTCATTTCTGCACTTCCGGTACTTCCAGCCCATTTTTTGCCCTCCCAGAGCCTCCACGCGGGGTCAGCCAGTCCTTGCAACGACCAGTTTGGCGAACCAGATTAAAATTAACATCCAGTTCGCTGAAACCGGCTGAGCTCAGGTCTTTTTCACTGGGGAAGTCTCCTTTGAACTGTCTGGTTGCTTGTTGTTGTTTTTTTTTTTTTTGTTGTTGTTGTTGTTTTTCTCTCCCAAGGGCCCAGAGACAGGACTGGATTTCATGGCTAACAAGCCACTGAAACCTCGAGGCAGGAATTCCCAGGAGCTTCGATCCGACTCCCCACCTCCGCCAGGCCTGGCTTTTCTGACCCTAGGCTTCCCCAAAAAGCACGAAGCAGAATCCTGGTCCCGACAAAACCCCTTTTATTAAACAGACAGTGAATTCCTCTCATTCACCTTCAGCCAAGTCTTTCAAGGGAGAACTTGCAGTCACAGACCTTATCTGGCTTGGAGAGCTGCCAGGCTGATATCTTCATAACTTGGGAAGGAGTCTCGGAGAGTCACGAACCAATTAAGCGAATTAATTGTCTCCTGCAAACTCCACTCCCCTTTCGCTCCTCTTTTATTCCCTCTGGGAGGGGCCATTCATTGTCCATCTGTGGCTTTACTCCGAAGGCGACCCTTGTTCTTTAGCTGTTCCCTTCATCTGGCAACTCTGCACATGCGCACACTGGGAACAGGCTCCAGCTGTTCCTCTGCCTCACTGATGTCTGACTCCGAAGGCAGCTGATAACTGTCAGACAGCCCTGTCCCCCTCTCTGCCTCCGACGCAAAGCCCTCATCAGAGTCTTCCCCAGACTCCAGGACTGGCCCATGTTCCTCCCCAACCTCCTCACTGTCTGAATCTGCTGCCAGCTCTGCTGGCCGCTGGCAGGCCACAACACTGGCTGCTTCTAACAACCAAAGGACAGGTCTTGCATTGGAACTACCCACAGAAGGCTTCAAAGCATGGAAACGGGGTAACTGTGTGAATCCAAAGAGGCTTTAGGTAAAGTCGAGGCCTTGATTTCCTCTTCAAAAGAGCTTGGCGTATAACTGGGGTTTCCATGACCCTCAAAGCCACAGAGACTAAATGGAAACGAGGGGATCTTGTTCCATGGAGATGCAATTATTTTGAGGGTGGACGACGCAGAAGCAGGCTGAGCTGGCCGAGGTGTTTTGGCAAAGCCTCTTACCAAGAGCCTTGGTGGCGCAGCCGATAAAAGTGCTGTTAACTAGCACCAGCTGCCTGCAATTACTGCCAGTTCGAATCTCACCAGGCTCAAGGTTGACTCAGCCTTCCATCCTTCCGAGGTAGGTAAAATGAGGACCCGGATTGTGGGGGTAATAAGCTGACTTTGTATAAAAAAAGAACACCGCTTAGGGGCCCCTGAAAGCCCTACTAAGCAGGTGTATACAAAAAGTATGAAGGCTATTGCTTAACGCATTGTAAGCCGCCATGAGTCTCCGGAGAAGGGCGGCATAGAAATCGAACCAATAAATAAATAAATAAATAAATAAATAAATAAAGAATTATATATTGATTTTATATGTATCTTATAATGTTGGGTTAGGGTGGAGGGGGAGGGGGAAAAATTTGTATTTGTAAAACTTTTTCAATTAAAAAATAAATAAATAAATAAAGTGATGCTGCTTCGTTAAAATACCCAACGTTTTGCTAAAATGGTTAAAATAAAATGGTTAAAAATGGCTACCATAAGGTTGTATTTATTTTTATAGTTAGTAACGTGACTTTAGCGTGCTTGGTCTCACAGACGCAGAAGAGGAGATTTTTAAAAGTATTCCATTAGCAAACGAGCCACAGAATAACAGAGTTGGAAGGGACCTTAGAGGTCTTCTAGTCCAACCCCCTGCTCAAAAGTAGGAGACTCTGTACCCGTTCTGGAAAAATGGTTGTCCAGTCCCTTCTTAAAAATCTCCAGTGATGGAGCACCCACAACTTCTGAAGCCAAGTCTGTAGAGATTCTCAAGTCATCCATGTCAAAGTTGTCCCGAAGGTGATTTTTCAGGAAACTTCTTGTTTTTTCTTTGAAGATGTTTCGCTCCTCATCCAAGAAACTTCTTCAGCTCTGACACAATAGTGGGGAATGGAAGGATTTATGTTCCTTGCAGACAGCTGGTCATTTGCATGCTTTGTGAAGCCAAGCCGTTCCACTGATTAATTTTCGTCACTGTCAGGAAATTTCTCCTTAGTTCTTGGTTGCTTCTTTCTTTGATAAGTCTTATGTCCCTCTGGCAATTTTCAAAAATTTTCTCTTCCCCCCTTCCCCCCAGTTTTCCTTTTTTTTTCTAAACGCTATGAAGTATCGCTTTATATTGTAACACGCTCTACATGGGGCTACCCTTGAAGAGCGTTCGGAGACTACATTTGGTCCAGAATGCGGTTGCGCGAGCTGTCATGGGTGCACCTAGATACATCCACATTACACCAATTCTCCGCGAGCTGCACCAGCTCCCTATTGGTCTCCGGGCACATTTCAAGGTGTTGGTTATTACCTTTAAAGCCCTACATGGCTCAGGGCCAGACTATCTTCGAGACCACCTTCTACCGCATAGCTCCCAACGACCAGTAAGATCCCACAGAGTTTGTCTCCTCTGGGTCCCATCAGCTAAACAATGCCGGCTGGCGGGTCCCCGGGGAAGGGCCTTCTCTGTGGCTGCTCCAGCTCTCTGGAACCAGTTACCTCCTGAGATCTGGACCATCTCCATCCTACTGGCCTTCCGGAAAGCGGTGAAGACCTGGCTTTTCCGGCAGGCCTGGGGCCGTTGATCTCGCTGTTGCGATCTTGCGAGATCCGGCCATGAATGGTGTTGCATGGGCTTTTAATGTTTTTAAAATGTTTTTTTGTGTGTGTGTTTTTAAATAATTTTCTATGTTCATTGTTCGCATCATTTTTGCTGTAAGCCACCCAGAGTCCCTTGGGAGTTGGGCGGCATAGAAATGCGATAAATTGAATTAAATTAAATTAAATTCAGGGAGATGCTGACGAATCCAAAAAGCCAGAAGCCTTTAGAAAGGGATGCTTAGAAGATGGGATTTTCAGACCGCACAGAATGAATGGAACAGAATTCTTTATTGGTCAAGTGTGATTGGACACACAAGGAATTTGTCTTGGTGCATACGAAGTGTACATAAGAGAAAAGATACGTTCGTCAAGAATCATAAGGCGCAACACTTAATGATAGTCATAGGGAACAAATAAGCAATCAAATCATATTAGGAAACAGTCAATATAAATCGTAAGGATGCAAGCAACAAGGTTACAGTCATGCAGTCCTAAGTGGGAGGAGATGGGTGATAGGAATGATGAGAAGATTAATAGCAGTGTAGACTTAGTGAATAGTTTGACAGTGTTGAGGGAATTATTTGTTTAGCAGAGTGATGGCGTTCGGGGGAAAAAACTGTCCTTGTGTCTAGTTGTTCTGGTGTTCTGGTGTGCAGTCCTCTATAGCGTCGTTTTGAGGGTAGGAGTTGACACAGTTGATGTCCAGGATGTCAATATTTTCACAGCCCTCTTTTTGACTCGTGCAGTAGACAGGTCTTCAACATGTCGCTGTAACTCCACAACTTCATGACTTTCTTATGCACAGCAGCTGTCCAAGGCAACTTAAAAGACAGCTGTAGACTCTTTAATTTGGAGTCACGCTGCAAAAAGTCCAATCTCTAATTGCAGAACCAACCTAAATCGTAAATTCTGCCTTTCGGCACAGAGTGTCCCCATGCTTTTCCCGATCACAAGGGGGCAGCAACATCCCATCAGTCAAACAACGGAGTTTTCAGCAGGTTTTGCCACAAGTTGCAAGGATAAATAAATAAATATGCCCAAATAAAAATGCAGGTTCGAAACGGTAGAACAGGTAAGTTTCCTGCTGGCAAAAGGAAGTCACGCTTCTGTGATTTGGGGTGGGGGAAAACATTCTTTCCTCAGCAAAGCTTTAAATTCCATTATGAGAAAACCTTTAAAAAATTGGGGTTCAGCGCTTCGTATTCTGTCGACATGGATCTATACGTTTAGATTTCTTTAAAGCGAGTCACAGGCGTTCCATTCCCCCCCCCCC
>WNWU01000166.1:688472-704168 GCA_012654045.1 Ptyas mucosa | reverse complement strand
GGGGGGGGCTCCTATTCTGGATGCTTAATGAGCAAGGGAAAGGCTACATTTGGGTCAAAACGGCTTCTTACCAAAAAAAGACAAATTAGAGACAATATGCGAACTAACATTAAAACACGTTAGAAGGTGATGAACCACACTCAAGAGAAACAAACAGCGTTGTTATTTTTAGATGCACAAAAGGCGTTTGACAACGTTCATTGGCAATTTATTTATGTATGTATGTATGTATGTATGTATGTATGTATTTAATGTAATTTATATGCCGCCCTTCTCCCGTAGGACTCAGGGCGGCTTACCAAAACAACAAAGAAATTACGTAAACAGTTGAAATCAGTTTAAAAGTTAATTAAAATCAAATTAAAAGCGTTAAACATTTTAGATTCCCAACCGTTTTATCGTAATTTATGATAAGACGGTTGAAAACGATGGATTTGGGAGATAAGATTGATAAATATGATCCAAACTATAGAGAGAGAGAGACCAAGAGGCAACGGTGATGATGGTAAATGGTGAAATGAAAGAGCCTTGGATAGTACAGTGGTCTAAAGCCCTGTTATTAACATTCAGCTGCCTGCAATTATTGCAGGTTCGAATCTCACCAAGGCTCAAGGTTGACTCAGCCTTCCATCCTTTCTAAGGTGGGTTAAATGAGGACCCGGTTTGTGGGGGGCAATAAGCCGACTTTGTATAAATATACAAAAAGTATGAAGGCTATTGCTTAGCGCATTGTAAGCCGCCCTGAGTCTCCGGAGAAGGGCGGCATATAAATAAAAATAACAAAAAATTAAAAGCATTAAACATTTAGATTCCCAACCGTTTTATCGTAATTTATGATAAGACTGTTGAAAACGATGGATTTGGGAGATAAGATTGATAAATATGATCCAAACTATAGAGAGAGAGAGAGACCAAGAGGCAAAGGTGATGATGGTAAATGGTGAAATGAAAGAGAAAAGATGTATTGGGAAAGGCCCCGGCTGAGACTCTGCTGCAGTTTTCCCCCCGCCCCCCCCCCCCCCCCCCCAAAATCTGGCTTGTTTGCTCCCCCAGCTGTTCACGAGGACTGGCCTCCCTTGCCAAGGAGGGCCCCTTAATTGCTTTAGAAGGAGGTAGGAGTGGGGGGGCATGTGTGCCGCTTTCTTCTGAAGAAAACCCAGCTCGTAAAATATTCCCTTCACAGCAATGTGTGGGCTTCTGGTTGCTCAAGTCAGAAGTTCCGGCTTGCCAAGGAAGCCAATAAATATTTTATTTATTTATTTATTGGTTCGATTTATACGCCGCCCTTCTCCGGAGACTCAGGGCGGTTTACAATGCATTAAGCAATAGCCTTCATACTTTTTGTGTATATACCTGCTTAGTAGGGATTTCGGGGCTCCCTAAGCGGTGTTCTTCTTTTTTATACAAAGTCAGCTTATTGCCCCCCCCCCAACAATCCAGGTCCTCGTTTTAACCTACCTCGGAAGGATGGAAGGCTGAGTCAACCTTGAGCCTGGTGAGATTCGAACTCGCCGTAATTGCAGGCAGCTGGTGCTACTGAACAGGACTTTAGTCCGCTGCGCCACCAAGGCTCTTGGGAGAAGAGGGAATTGGGATAGTGGGAAAAGAAGGACCAGAACGAGGGACCAAGCAAGAGGAGGACCCCACGATGATGAGTCCGCCATTTTGCACCGTCCCTGTCGTTTCCCCCCCCCCCCCATCACCTCACCCACACCCCTTCTGGCATCTCAAAGGATTGAGCACACTTTAATCATAATCGTTAAGTTTATCTGTCAAGCATATATAAGATAACAAGTAAAAGTACAAACATAATTTGAATACATGAAAAGAGTTAAGTAAAAAGGAATATTAGGACAGGGACGGTAGCTTGCGGGAGCCTCGGTGCAGAGCTGTTGAGCTGGTTCCGTTTCGGGACGTTTCCCTTTCCACAAAGGCCAAAGCGGTGGTGAACCGGTAGTGGCGGCAGCAGGAGGCTCCGCCTACCCGCCCGCATATCATCACGGACACTCTGCGCATGCGCAGAAGCACCACGCGCAAGCGAAGCACACACACACATATGCGTGCTCACAGTTCTGAACTGGTAGCGAAGATAAGTGGAGTCCGCTACTGAGGGGCAGCTATTTTTATTTTATTTTTATTTATATTTATATTTATATTTATATGCCGCCTTCTCCGGAGACTTAGGGCGGCTTACAATGCGTTAAGCAATAGCCTTCCTACTTTTTGTATATTTATACAAAGTCAGCTTATTGCCCCCACAAACCAGGTCCTCATTTTACCCACCTTAGAAAGGATGGAAGGCTGAGTCAACCTTGAGCCTGGTGGGATTAGAACTCGCAGTAATTGCAGGCAGCTGGATGTTAAATACTGCCTTAGTAGGAGGCATTAGCCTGCTACACCACTCAGGCTATGAGGAGTGCCAGGTTGGTAATGACTTTCGTAGTTCTTTGCCACGATGGGTCGGCCATCCTGACTGAAGACTGACCCAGCCAAAAAAAAATTATTGCATTACAGAAGCTCATTACAGAAGACTTGACAAGCAAAGCTTGCTGCCTAATTCAGAAATCTGGGCGTGACATTCAGTGGGAAAACACTTGGCTCCTAGACGACCTCGATTCCTGGTTTACTATTACCTTCTTGGCCAATAAAACAAGGGCTCAAAATGTCACAAACATAGGGAGTCATAGGAGGCAGTTTACTAAGGTGGTTTAGGAAATTAATGTTTTGATATCAAAAAGGTAAAGGTAAAGGTTCCCCTCGCACATCTGTGCTAGTCGTTCCCGACTCTAGGGGGCGGTGCTCGTCTCCGTTTCAAAGCCGAAGAGCCAGCACTGACCAAAGACATCTCCGTGGTCATGTGGCCGGAATGACTCAACGCCAAAGGCGCACGGAACGCTGTTCCCTTCCCACCAAAGGGGGTCCCTATTTTTTCTACTTGCATTTTTTTTTAACGTGCTTTCGAACGGCTAGGTTGGCAGAAGCTGGGACAAGTCACGGGAGCTCACCCCGTTACACGCGGCGCTAGGGATTCGAACCGCTGAACTGCCGACCTTTCGATCGACAAGCTCAGCATCTTAGCCACTGAGCTACCGCGTCCCGTTTTTACATCAAACATTACATTAAAAAAATAAATAAATCTAAACCTGCTAAAAAGAGCAACACTAAGTATTATCTATCGCTGGCTTTAAAAACTAGTCTAAAGTCAGTTACGTTTATCCCTCGCAATACAGCTGGGCTTTGCATTTACTAAATTGGGAAACCGCTCTCCAATTCGTACTCCGCCACCACGTTTCTTTCTTTTTACAGGGAAATTCAACCATGATCTTTTTTTTTTTTTAAAAAAGGGCACCGAGCAGCCTTCCTCCCTTCTCTAGGCATGGAAAGAGTGCAAAAGGGGAGTTCTGACAAGAGAGAAAAAGTGTCAACACAGGCAGTGGCTCCTTCCAGGAAGTGTGCGGGGATTATACGCTCCGCTGCCTGGATTAAAAACAACCCTTTTGTGTTTGTGATGTGGATGATTCCCACTGAGTAGACGGCCTATTTTTGGAATCTGCCCAGCATCATTTAAGCTACAACTTCCTCTCCTCTAAAACCTACGAAGGGGAGAAAAAGAAGAAGAAGAAAAAAAACAACAAGGCAACGTACTAATTAAAGGGCTTAACATAAGAGGAAATGCAGTTTATAATTTGGGGGGTTGCTACTGCTTCGTCTCGTCAGATCTTCTTTCTTCCCCATCTCTTCCCACCCCCCTCCATTTTTTTTTTCTCCTTTCCCCTTCCTCTCACCCCTGATGGGGGATCCTTTGCCCCGGCAGGGACGGTCTTCTCTGGCCCGTTTCCAAAGAGAAGAAAAAAAAACGACTCAGAAGAAGATTAAAGATGAGGCTTTAAGACAGATGTTTGAGAAGAGGAACCAGTCCCTGACAAGTCTCCGGGGTGGGTGGGAAGCAAGCGGGAAGGGGATGTGGGGGGAAGGAGGTGTAGAAGAAAAAGCAGAAGGAAACACATATGAACCGAAGACAAATTCCTTGAGCGTCCAATCATACTTGGCCAATAAAAAATTCTCTTCTCTTCTCTTCTCTTCTCTTCTCTTCTCTTCTCTTCTCTTCTCTCTTCTCTTCTCTCTTCTCTTCTCTTCTCTGGTTCCGTAATTTAGCAGGGATCCTGGAGTGGATCACACACGGATATATGGAGTCCTTTTGATTTCTGCAGGGGATCCCAGGGATATATATGGAGTTCCTCAAGCAATCAGGGACTGAAATCAACTCCCTTAATTCCTTGCAGAGGGCTCTTTCGTGGCTAAACGCTCTCCTCAACTCCTTAGGATCAGAGCTAGGAGAGCCAGTCCTCTGGCTGCTCCGTCAATCCTTAGAAGCCTGAAGGTCGACAGCTGTGCCTGTAGTAGCCCTTTCGCCTTCTCAGATTCGGAAGGGACCTTGTAGGTCATCTAGTCCAACCCGCCACCCAAGCAGGAGACCCTTACATCAGGGGTGAAATCCAGCAAGTTCTGACAGGTTCTGGAGAACCGGTAGCGGATATTTTGAGCAGTTTGGAGAACCGGCAAATGCCGCCTCTGGCTGGCTCCAGAGTGGGGTGGGAATGGAGTTTTTGCAATGTCCTTCCCGCAGGAGTGGGGATTTTGCAGTATCCTTACCCCTGGAGTGGGCTGGGAATGGAGATTTTGCAGTATCCTTCTCCTGCCACGCCCACCAAGCCACACCATATCCACCAAGCCACGCCCACAGAACCGGTAGTTAAAAAAAATTGGATTTCATCACTGCCCTACATCATTTCTGACAGGTGGCAGTCCAGTTTCTTCTCGAAAGCCTCCAGTAATGAAGCTCCCACAACTTCTGAAGGCAACTTCTGTTCCGTGGGTTGATTGTTCTCACTGTCAGAAAATTCCTCCTTATTTCCAGGTTGAATCTCTCCTTGATCAGTTGCCTGCCAAGCTTCCTGTGGATGTGGTGGGCATTATGGAAAGGAAGTGCAGGGGAAAGTTAGGTAAGTACGTGTAAAGGGCTTTGGATTTGCAAGTGCAAATTGTACCTGAAGGAGCTCTTGCGATTTGGGAAGGAGATAAAGCAAGGTGAAAAGAGGCAGTTTGCTGCAGCTTAGAGACAACGTGGCAAAAACAGCAGCAGCCCACATCTGGCTTGCAGGATAGCCAAGCCTAGAGGCTCCCTGGGGTGAGGGGAAACACGCTGGCCTGGAAGGCAGAGGGGATGAGATGGCCAGTCCTGACAAAGCCATTCGCTCCCTTCTCCCTGTGGGATTAAAGTTGAGAAGTTGCCCCCAGCAAGTTTAGCCAAAATGTTTTCAAACTTACCTCCCGAGTGTTGGAAATGCGACCACAAATTAGGAACATACTACCATATGTGGTGGACGTGCCCAATCATAAAAAAAATACTGGTGTAAAATTAAGAGATGGTTGGAAGAAATTATTGCAACAAAAGATAGAACTTAAACCAGAGATGTTTTTATGAGGAATATTAGACTCGAGAATGGAGAAGAATTTGCAATATATAATACTACATATATTAACGGCAGCCAGGATTGCAATAGCACAAGATTGGAAACAGAGTAACACACCATCAGAAGAAATAGTGATCCGAAAAATACTTGAATGTGCAGAAATGGACAAATTGACTATGGAAATAAAAGAAAGAGAAGATTTGGACTATTATAAAGTATGGAATAGAATGTATAAGTGGCTAGAAAACAGAAACCTAAATAAGAAAGAGAAGTTTGAAATAATTGAAGCCTGTCAAAATTAAAATTAAATCACTGTCAAAATTAAATTACAGATTGTGTAAGTATAATGTAAATATTTGTAAGTAGTACGGTTAAAATAGTTGTTATAGTTGTTATTAAGGATAGAAGGGAAAAGTAGAAGAACAAATTACAGATACAATATGATATATTGTTGTTTGTCTTGTTTTGTCTTGTTTTTTTTCCCTCTTCTGTATTTTCTGTTTTTAAAGGTGAAAAAAGTTCAACAAAAAAACTTTTTTAAAAAAAAGTTGAAAAGTTGGCACATAAAAGCAAAAACGAAACTATCACTCCTCAAACTGCAGTGGAGAAGAGAGAATTGGAACAGCTATTCATTAAGGCACCCAATAAACAGCTTAACAATGGTAATGGGGATCGGGATTTCTGTCGTTCAGCCAGAAGCAGTCGTAAAATGCGACCTCACACAATCCCATCACTTAGCCACAGGAATTCCGGTACTCCCTGCGGCATTGCCATTTCCTGACGGCTTCCAACAACAAAGTCGATGGGGAAGCCGGCAGGAAGCTAAAAGTCCCAGGCTGCCGCCGGGTGTGGAACGGGCCGCTGCGGTGTGGCATGGTGTGAGCACAGCAGGATTTGAAGTGGCTGTTGCAGGGTGTATCAAAGAATAGGGAGGCCTAGCATTGAATGGGAAGAAGCTCGGGGGTGACTGCTACATCTTTCCAACAATTCCTCCCCTTTCGGCGAAGAGATTTTGCAGTAGAGTCAGAAGAGGATGCTAGAAATGAAGGTTACCGGGGTGAAGGAGAGAATTGGGCACTTGTTGAGACTCAAAATACCCTTAAACTATCAAGCCTTATGGGACTCTTCTAGGGAGGGAGCTGTGCAAGTCTATTGGAAGAATGCTGTTGTTAGGAGGCAGCCACCGATGACTGATGCAAACCCATAGAGACCCCAGGAAGACCTTTTTGGGAGGAAGCTGCAGGGAGAAGAGGAAGGCAGGGGAGGGGCAAAGTCAGAAGGGGGCCACTGGCAGGCTGAGCCAGTGGGCACAGCTTAGCGCCCCAGGGAGGCCTCGTCCCCGAAGCCAGACTGGGCTGCCTTCTGAAGAAGGAAGCTTGTCACAATATTCATGACTGGGAAGACATGGTAACAAGGTCAGCCAATGAATAGGCCTAGCAACTAAGTCAGCCTATTGGGAGCTGAGACAGGCTGGAGCCAGGGCGTGTCTTAGTCTGCAGCTTCTGAGTCTGTAAAGAGAAACTGAAACCAGTGTGTATGTGTGAAGCTCTGAGCTATGAAGCTGTGTGTGTGTGTGAACTTGTCTACTGATCTGAGCTGAAATGAAACTGTGAATCTGCTGTTGGTATTGTAAATATGCTTCATGTATTATATGTATATATGTGTATATATATATATATATATATATATATATATATATATATATATATATATATATATAAAGAAGTTAATGAATCCTGCTGCATCAGTCTGCCTGTGTGTGCTTTCTGGATTTAATTTCTGCAAGAAACTCTGACAAAGCTTTGCGCTGTCGGGGATGCCTGCGATAGAAGCCAAGGGCACAGCAGATTGCGGTCGAGCGAAGTTCCTGAACTCGGATTCACACTCTCTTCATGTCATAGCTCGTTAGGACTAAACCTGTTTTTTTGGCCTTTGAAATGAGGAAACTATTTTGCATACCAGGCCAGAGTGGTTTCAAATCCATCACACCAAGCAACAAAAAATGACAAGGTGTTCCAAATTCATTTGGGTGACTGAGAAAACTCAACTTTGGTGCAACACCTTACTGCACAGAAAAAAGGACTCAAAAACTCCTGGCTTATCTGCATAATTTACCCAGAACTGTACCCCTCTCCTCCCCCTCACCCCCGCAAACAGGATCTACTCTGGGGGATCTTTCTTTCTTTCTTTCTTGTAATATTTTTATTGTACATTTTTCTTTGTTTTGTATTGGTTTCAACTTTGCAACAGCGCTATACTGGTTATATCGGCAATTTTTTACAATGAACATACTATTATACCTCTTAGTTACGACCATTTAACTCTTATTAATACAGTATCATGTTTATATCTATTGTTTCCAAGATTCTAATGTAGATCTCTATATATTTATCATTCTATGTATTTTAATTTACGCTTTTGTACACTTGCCATAATCTTGTTTACAATAAGTATTCTCCTAACTATCATTATACTTGTATTTATTTCTGGTTCACTGACCATCTTTCATCATTGATTTTCTAATCTTCGCATCTATTATCTAACCAATTATACCATTTGTCCCAGATTGAATAATATTCTGTTTCTCCTTTGTCTTTAATTTCTATTGTCAAGCTGTCCATTTTGGCATAATCTAATATTTTCTTTATTACCGTTTCCTCTGTGGGTATATTTCCATTTTTCCAATTTTATTATTTTTTTTAGAATAGAATAGAATAGAATAGAATAGAATAGAATAGAATAGAATAGAATAGAATAGAATAGAATAGAATAGAATTCTTCATTGGCCAAGTGTGATTGGACACACAAGGAATTTGTCTTGGTGCATACGCTCTCGGTGTACATAAAAGATATGTTCATTAAGAATCATAAGGTACAACACTTAATGATAATCATAGGGAACAAATAAGCCAATCAAATCATATTAGGAAACAGTCAATATAAATCTTAAGGATACCAGCAACAAGGTTACAGTTATAAGTGGGAGGAGATGGGTGATAGGAACATGAGAAGATTAATAGTAATGCCAGACTTAGTAACTAGTTTGACAGTGTTGTGGGATTTATTTGTTTAGCAGAGTGATGGCATTCGGGAAAAAACTGTCCTTGTGTCTAGTTGTTCTGGTGTGCAGTGCTCTATATACTGTCGTTTTGAGGGTAGGAGTTGAAACAGTTTATGTCCAGGATGCGAGGGGTCTGTAAATATTTTCACAACCCTCTTTTTGACTCGTGTAGTACACAGGACCTTATATACATTATACATTAAAATGAAATTTCGTTGCATACAGCTCTCAAAGGGTCACCACCTCCAATATACACTATATAAACATGACAAAATAAATAAATAAATACAATATTATGTATATACCCGCCTATATTATATGACACAGAGAACACAACACAGTCTAGTTCGGATGTATACATGGACAATGGCGAGAAAAACGAATCTCGCGAGTTTACCAGGCGGATGGCGTAGGGAACAAAACCGCGACAGAATCTGGTAGCCCTGCTCGGCTCCTCTTTTTCAGCCATGCCCACAATTTACCCTAAACTAAGAAACCTGCGATTGGTATGTCTGGATGCGAATGTCAGGGGAATGTTTGTCCGATCCTAAGGAAGACGTCGCGGGGAGAGGGAGGATGGGTAGGTGAGAAGGATGCTCGCTCTTCAGATCATCCCTCTTCCGATGCCAGCGAGACTGAAGCGCCTCCGGGGCAGAGGCATTTTTCTCGCTGCGTTCGGCCGGTTTCAAACTTCTAACGCCTGCTCTTTTGGCCAGGCGAGTCATCTAAATGGCACCCTGACTCCAACCTTATCCTGGCAGAACTGAGGCTGGATAGACAAGAGCTGGAGAGTAGTTTCAAGGTGCCTGTGAGTCAGCTCTCTGCCATCCCTGATGAGGCTGAATCTTAACATTCAAGCAGAAACATGTTTTGGTTCCTTCTAGGGAAAAAGGTTTTGTAATGTCACCGGGTAACATACAGAGGGGTTGCCCAACAGCGTGCATATAATCTACACGGCCTGCTGGATCGAAATTCTCCCACAAGCCATCCGTTCGGTAGAAAAATCAGAGGCAATCAGACCAGTGGTGAAAACGTCCGCGGTTTGCCACTGGTTCGCTGCCTGCGCGTGCCAATGAGGGGTGGGTTCTAAAATTTTTTTACTACCGGTTCTGTGGGCGTGGCTTGGTGGTGGGTGGGGTAATGTGACTGGGTGGGCGTGTCCAACTTTTTTTTTAAAAAAAACTTTTAAAAGCATTTTTTTCTACAACCGTGCGGGAAAAAAAATGCTTTTAAAAGCCTCTGACGATCAGGCAACTCAGCTGGGATCGCCAGAGGCATTTTAAAGGCATTTTTTTTTTTTGTCTACAACCTCTTCGGCCGAAGAGGTTGCAGGAAAAAATGCTTTTAGAAGTAAAAAAAGGGGAAAAAAAGCATCTGATGAGGTGGATGGGGTAAGTGAGCGGTGACGGGGCCGGGGACCGGTTCGGGGGCGTGGCCAGCCAACGTTGTTACCGGTTCTCCGAACGACTACAAATTTTTACTACCGGTTCTTGCGAACCGGTGCGAACCGGAAGCAACCCACCACTGCACAGGACGCTTCGTGCAGAAAAAGGAGGCTTAAGAAGGTAAGCAGAACAGCGGGTGGGAGGGGGAACAGCTGTGCCGCGCAATTTAGATTCGCCAGAAAGCATCAGACCTCTTTTTCGTCGCCTGTCCAGCACAGGCAGATTGGATGCCCCACTTGTCACTGGACACTTCCCACCCCAGGTGTCTAACAGACAGACCTGAGCTGTGCGGTACAGTCCACTCCGGACAATGAAAAAGGGGGGGGGGGAGCAAAAGGTCCTCCAATGACTCAGTGATGGTATCCTATGCCAGAACAACTGCCCACTTGGGTCTCCAGCTGCTGCCCCCCCCTTCCTGTCAATGGCTCTGCCTGACAGCTCCCTCACCGCCACCCTAACAGGTGTGGCCCAGCGTGACCCATCCTGAGAGGAAGATCCTGCTCTTGCTGGCAATTTTGCAGAGGGGGGTGGGGGGCAGAAAGCCAGGGGGTGGAGCCTGGGGGTCCCTTCCCAGCCTTTCTCTTTTTTAGCTATCTATCCATCTATTTATTTTTAGATAAACATATTGAATAGACGAACAGTGTGGCATGTGGGTATCGTTAGTTTTGATATATAATGATAGTGGTAATATTGATAATATTAGTTACATTAATAATACTGACATCATTATAATATTATAAATATTAAAATTAAAGTTATTAACTTGTTAGTGTTTGCTCCATATATATATATATATATATATATATATATATATATATATATATATATATATCCTTCATCATTTAATTATTCAATATTTTAACGCGCAATCCTAATAACAATAGTAATATTATTTAAGCATAGGTAGTAAAATCATCTTTCAACTTCTAATCTTTACATCTACATATTGATTTTAAAATATTGTATAGAAATAGGCATAATAACATTTCTAATTTCTACTTCTATTCTAATTCTTAATACAACAAATCTTTTTTTTTTGCTGATGTAACTTCTTATATATGTGTGTGTGTGTGTGTGTGTGAGTGTGTGTGTGTGAGTGTGTTTTCTGAGGTTTTCGCGCATATTTGTATGTAGGTCTTTGGTTATTCGGGTTTTCTCCCGCGTAAAAGTGGAAGTACCTTGGCGACGTTTTGACGAAGTCTCATTCATCATCTTCAGGCTGGTGTCTTCGGTCTTGTCCTTCTAGGAGCAATGTACATATATAATTTTTTATTATACATTTTCCTTTGTTATGCATCACATTTCCATTTCTGCAACAACAGTGTACTGCCCGTATCAAATCTTATATTAGGAAGTATTCTATTTCTATCCATCATCTCTTGCCCGTTTTAGTATTTCAATTCTTGTTGATTTTTTGGCACGTCTCCCATACTCCTCCCTTGGGATTTTGCATCTCCGTGCATCATTCATATTTGATCTAAGTATTTCATCTGTCTCTACATCTACCTCTCCCTGCCCTTGCCTTTCTTCTGCCCCTTCATGCCTCCCCTGGACTCTTTCACCTAAACTTTCAGGGCTCAACTTTACCAGGGATCTGTTCACTTCTGCTCGCACAGAGGGCCTCTCTTGAACATCGCAGCCTCCCTCTTCCTTCCTCCATGTTTATGGCAGCGCAAATCACCCTGAGTAATATTTTTACAAGGCTCACCCAAACAAGTGAGTCTTGCACACTTCTCAGCTCAGCGAGAATGAAGCCGAGAAGTATGCAAACAAAGAATCCCATCATTTCTTCAGAGTGGAGGCTGGGGGAAGAGGGGTAGAACGCTGCATACGAAGAGTCCATTTACATTAACACGCGGGACAACTTTGAAAACGCAAACCGAAATTGCTGGATGGGTTGGGGAACTGACATTTAAATCTAAACTTTTTAAGCGTTCAAATATGAAATAAATGGGGGGCGGGGAATTGTATATTCAGACAGTTTTTTAAATGAAAGAAGATGGCAATCAACAGAAATAGGGCTGGGATAGAGAAGGGCCTTTTCGACTAGGAGTATGACAGATTTTATTTCCTGGGCTCCAAGATCACCGTAGATGGGGACTGCAGCCAAGAAATTAAAAGACGCTTGCTCTTGGGGAGAAAAGCCATGGCAAATCTAGACAGCTTACTAAAAAGCAGAGACATCATCCTGCCAACAAAAGAGCGTATAGCCAAGGCAATGGTTTTCCCAGTTGCAATGGATGGCTGTGAAAGTTGAACCATAAGGAAGGCTGAGCGCCAAAGAATGGAGGCCTTTGAACTCTGGTGCTGGAGAAGATTCCTGCGAGTCCCTTGGATTGCAAGGCCATCCAACTGGTCAAGTCCTAGAGGAGATCAACCCTGACTACTCTTTAGAAGGCCGGATCCTGAAGATGAAGCTCAAATCCTTGGGCCACCTAATGAGAAGGAAGGACTCCCTGGAGAAGAGCCGAATGCTGGGAACGATTGAGGGGAAAAGAGGAAGGGGACGGCAGAGAAAGAGGTGGCTGGATGGAGTCACCAAAGCAGTCGGCATGAGCTTAAATGGACTCCAGAGGATGGTAGAGGACAGGAAGGCCTGGAGGAACGTTGTCCATGGGGTCACGATGGTTCAGACAGGACTTCGCAACTAATAACAACTTAACAACAACAACATGATTGCAAGTGCTAAAGCAGGGAGGATATGATTTTATATCTCTTAAATACATCGAATTATTTATATAGATAATTGCATATGTAGCCTGCTGGCTCTTTAAACTGATATTGTGTAATGTTTATTGTATTGTGATAGCTTTCTGCTAAGAGAGAAACAGTGAGAGTAGAGATCATGCAAATTAACAGTTGGCAGTGAAAAAAAACACCTCCTCTCCTTTTCTCGTAATATCGCACTTCAAAAACATGGTGACGGATCAGGAAAGACAACAACCAAAAAAAGATCCTTCACATCGCAGATGGAACGGTGGGATTTACTGGCGTGACAAGAGGTCAGGGCTACCGGTCGGTAAGATTTGCAATTTTTTATTGCAACACTGTGTAGATAAGCCAACACGTGTTATTTCCAATACTTTCTACCTACCTCTTAAACAACTATCCAAAGCATTTCAAATCCTGAGAGGAAGAGATGACTGGATCTGATTAAGGCGATCGTAATAAATTCAGAACTTCCATCTTCAGAGGTAATCTACCACTGAACTAATCCGGATTGAGATCAACTAATAGGGATGGTGGGGAGGGGGAGACAATTTGCTGCTGGCAGGTGAGTTTTGTGGCTGTTGTAGGAAACTAACCGACAAGCTAAATGAATCCACCCTGAGACTCAGCTTCCAGCACTCTTAATTTGTTAAAAAACAGTCCATAGGTGGCCTCTCTGGAGCCAAACTAGGAACTTCTAGCTTTTTCAAAATGGAAAATTCCCAGGCCAAGAACTTGGAAGAAGAGAAAAGTATATCTTGTGTAGACTTGAAGTGAGGTGGGCAGGCTGATTTCCTTCCCGCAACTTTTTCATACAGCACCCCTCAGTAAAAAAAAGAGAAAATTGCACCGGTCAATTGATGGAGTGTCACAAAAGCCTTGAAAATTCTTTCCATATCACCCTCCAGGCAAATTCTTACTGGAAGGTTCTGCATTACATCACGTAAGAGGAACCTAATTTTTTTTGGAAGTGAATAGTAAGAGATTACTGGTGTCGTTTGTGCACCTGTGAATGTAAATGTGCAATGAGAAACTCCTCTACGGGTGAATGAAATGCACTGTATTTCCCTAAGTGACATGTTCCATTTTCTTTTATTATCTTCTTCTTCTTTAACTCTGCTAAACAAATAACTCCCTCAACACTGTCGAACGATTCACTAAGTCTGCATTACTATTACTATTAGACTTCTCATCGTTCCTATCACCCATCTCCTCCCACTTATGATTGCACGGCTGTAACTTTGTTGCCTGTATCCTTTCGATTTATACTGACTGTTTCCTAGTAATGATTTGATTGCTTATTTGTACCCTATGACTATCATTAAGTGTTGTCCCTTATGATTCTTGATGACTATATTTTATTTTTTCTGTATGTACACTGAGAGCATATGCACCGAAGACAAATTCCCTGTCAAGACAAATCGACAGATTCCAATCATACTTGGCCAATAAAGAATTCTATTCCATTCTCTATATTCTACTCCACTCCACTCCACATATTGTACTGTGTTGTTGTGTTGTGTTGTGTTGTGTTATGTTGCGTTGCGTTGCGTTGCGTTGCATTGCATTGCATTGTATTGTATTTAACCCAACAAGACAGACAGAGACGTCTGAGAATAATTAGAACTGCAGAAAAAACAGTGGCTACCAACCTGTCTTCCATTGAAGACCTGCGTACTGCACGAGTCAAAAAGAGGGCTGGGAAAATATCTACAGACCCCTCGCATCCTGGACATAAACTGTTTCAACTCCTACCCTCAAAACGAGGCACAGCACACCAGAACAACTAGACACAAGGATAGTTTTTCCCCCGAACGCCATCCCTCTGCTTAACAACTAATTCCCTCAACATTGTCGAACTATTCACTAAGTCTGCATGACTATTAATCTTCTCATCGTCCCCATCACCCATCTCCTCCCACTTAACAAATTGTATGACGGTAACTTGTTGCCGTATAAATCCTCACAATTTATATTGTTTCCTAGTATGATTCAATTGCTTATTTGTACCCTATGACTATCATTAAGGGTTGTACCTTACGATTCTTGATGAGTGTATCTTTTCTTTTTATGTACACTGAGAGCTTATGCACCGGAGACAAATTTCTTATGTGTCCAATCACACTTGGCCAATAAAGAATTAATTCTATCATCTATCTATCTATCTATCTATCTATCGATCTATCTCTATTTCCTAGTATGATTTGACTGCTTATTTGTACCCTATGACTATCATTAAGGGTTGTACCTTACGGTTCTTGACGAATGTATCTTGCCTTTTTATGTACACTGAGAGCCTATGCACCAAAGACAAATTCCTTGTGTGTCCGATCACACTTGGCCAAGAATAAAGAAAATAAAGATAAGAATTTCCCTATGGATCTGACTAGCAAAAGATTGGGGGGGTGGGGGGTGGGGAGAAAGTACTTGGAGGGTAGAGGGGATCACTAGGCAGAGGGGAAGAAGAGATCCTTGGCTTTGGGAAAAATTTTAGGAAGGGCTTTTTTGATTGCTCTCCGCCTCTTTTATAGGCTTTATATTGCAATTTCAGTCCGCACTGCCATGCCAAACTGCAGGGCCTTGTAAGCCAATTTTTGCACTTAAAGGACGAGGTGTCAAAAGCGTGGGGGAGGCAGCTCGGCCTGCTCTAAGCAGGGCCCTGTTATTCAGCAGGCATTTCCAGTATGAGAGGGGAGCTAATGGTGTGTGTTTCATTTATACTCCCTTTCTGAGTGGGAAAGGAGAGGGAAGGGAAAGGGAAGGGGGGGGAGAGGAGAGGAGAAGGAAGGGAAGGGAGGGGGAAAGGAAAGGAGGGGAGGGGAAGGGGAAAGGAGAGAAGGGGAGAGAAAGAGGGAAGGGGAGGAGATGTGAAGGGAAAGGAGGGGAGGGGAAGGGGAAGGGAAGGGGAGGAGGGGGAAAGGGAAAGGAAAGGAGGGGAGGGGAAAGGAGAGAAGGGGAGAAAAAGAGGGAAGGGGAGGAGAGGGGAAGAGGAGGAGATGTGAAGGAA
>WNWU01000166.1:677492-688072 GCA_012654045.1 Ptyas mucosa | reverse complement strand
GGGGGGGAGAGGGGAAGGGGAGGAAAGGGGAAAGGAAAAGAGAAAGGGAAAACGGTCCCTGCGAATTTTAATCCGCTAAAATTTTGTTGCCGAACTAAAAAGAATATAGAGTAAATTCAATATAAATCCCTGTTTTCCGTCCTGGGGTTCTCTGGGGTCTCGCCGCTGGTGCTTTTAACATCTGGCTTCGCTGGAACTAAGGAGCGCCCCGCACCCTCCCCCCCAATCCGTGGCTAGCAAAGCATGCCAATCAGCCCCTTTCTCTTGCGCTCTGCCCCCTGCGTTGCCACCTCGCGCTTTGAGCCTCCTGTTCTCCCTAAAGCCTCGGGGGAGATCTCCCCACACCCCCAAACTCCGAAGCGAAGACCCCGGCAGGGGGCTCCCTCGGGGAGGGGCGAGGAAGGGATTGGACGGCCTCCGGAGGCGTGGCCCCCGGTGACGTCAGCAGAGGCATGAATGAACTGGACGAGAACTTTCCCACCAGCTCCCATTGAGCTTTTCCGTCCCGTGGCAGCTGGGCTTGGTTGGGTTGGCTCGCGTGAGTCAACTCTCCGGGAAGGGGACTCACTCTCGGGGAACGCGGGAGGCAGCGATGGGGGGACTCGCCTACTACAGCATGGGCAGCGTGCCGGGGCTCAGCGGGACCCTCTTGGTGCTCCTGCTCCAGACACTCCGGAGCTGCCAGAGCCACGAAGGTAAGAAGCTGCGCGGGGAGCTGCTTCGGGAGGCTCGAGTCGGAGGCACGGGCGGCGCTCCCTTCTCTTCTCGCCTCTCCCCGTCCGACACACACACACACATACACACACACACACACACACACTTCCCATTCTGGCTAAGCCTCATTGGGCTTTGGGGCAGGAAGGGAGATCTAGATCCCCCCCCCCACCCTTCCCGGCCTCTGGAACTGAGACTGGAGTTGTCGGGGGCTCCCCCTCTCTCTCTCTCCCCCACTCTTTCTCTCACTCCTGTTATTCTATTCTATTCTCTCTCTCTCTCTCTCACACACACACACACACTTTCGCTCTCTCTCACTCTCTTTCTCTCTCTCACACACTTTCTCTCACTCCTGTTATTCTATTCTCTCTCAGTCTCTCTCTTTCTCACTCTCTCTCTCTGTCTCTTTCTCACTCTCACTGTCTCTTTCTCTCACACACTGTTTCTCTCACTTCTATTCTATTCTCTCTCTGACTCCCTCCCTCTCTCACACATTCTATTCTGTCTCTCTCTCGCTCTCTCACACACTTTCTCTCACTCCTGTTATTCTCTTCTCTTCTCTCTCTCTCTCTGTCTCTCTCACACACACACCATACCGGCGTGAGTCCCAGCCTTCTAGCGATTCGGGCTGCCGAAGTCGCTTTTCTCCCAACCTTGGCAAAGGTTAATCTCTGTTTCCCTTTAGAGCGAAGTTGGGATGCCTGGAGGAAAGAGAGGAAGGGAAGGGGGGTGAGGTGGGGGAGGACTGGCATGCCAGATCTCCCGGAGCGGCGGGGGGGGGGGGGGGGGGGGGGGGGGGGGTGGAAGCAACCAGAAGGAAAGTAACATGGCCGAGGAATCCAACCAGCCATATGCTGCCTTGGCGACTGTGGTGCCACTTTGCTCCGAAGAGAAGGGTGCAGCAGCGCAGTTCCGGGGCGGCTGGGCAAAGTGGGAACGGCGCCACACAGACACACCCTGAAATGACTGCCTTGTTTTACTTCCAAGGTGTGTCTGGGGAAGTGCGGGGGGGGGGGGAGAGAAGGGGAGGGAAGGCGAAGACCCAGGATGCAGTTCCACCACCCGCCTCCCTCCCCAGAGAGTATTTGACTTCACATTGCCGGTTGCCCCAAGTGCGGGAAGAATTAGAATTAGAATAGAATGGAATAGAATTCTTCATTGGCCAAGTGTGATTGGACACGCAAGGAATTCGTCTCCGGTGCATAAGCTCTCAGTGTACATAAAAAGAGAAGATACATTCGTCAAGGATCGTAAGGTGCAACACTTAATGATACACATACAGTACAAATAAGCAATCAAATCATACTAGGAAACATCATAAGGATACCAGCAACAAAGTTACAGTCCTGCAGTCCTAAGTGGGAGGAGATAGGTACTAGTAAGGAAGAGAAGATTAATAGCAGTGTAGACTTAGTGAATAGTTTGACAGTGTTGAGGGATTTGTTTAGCAGAGGGAGGGCGTTCGGGGAAAAAACTGTCCTTGTGTCGAGTTGTTCTGGTGTGCAGTGCCCTATAGTGTCGTTTTGAGGGTAGGAGTTGAAAGAGTTTATGTCCAGGATGCGAGGGCTCTGTAGATATTTTCCCAGCCTTCTTTTTGACCCATGCAGTACACAGGTCCTCCATGGAAGGCAGGTGGGTAGCCATGTTTTTTTTTTCTGCAGTTCTAATGATCCTCTGAAGTCTCTGTCTGTCTTGTCCGGTTGCAGAGCCAAACCAGACAGTTATAGAGAATTAGAAGGGCCACACACATCCATGGTGTAGCTATCATTCAACATCACCGGATAGGCGAAACGCGGACTTTGTATTGTACTCGGACATGGCCACAGATTGACTAAAACTGCAGAACACTGCAGGGAAAATAGTCGGGGGAATGGGGGCATTTAGAAAAACCCATGGAAGAAACGAAAGGGAGACATGGGATATTGACAGGCCCTATGTGGATGGAGCCCCCCCCCCTCAGATTCGGGGGGGGGGGAGCAATCTAGGCTGTTTGAAAGTGTCTCGCCTCATCCTGTGTTTGGGAGTCCTCAAATTGGAGGCAGGTCATTCTCAAAAAGTTGAGGATTTGTGACTCCTGAAAAGCTTATGAATTAAGCAGCTTTGCACGCTTTGTAGAATCGGAGGTTAGAAAGTTAGAATTATCTCTATTTTTTAAAAAAACAAAACAAAACAAAACACCTGAAGATTGTACCTCCGTACAATCGAAAAGTGACATAGGAAGGATATAGTTGTGTGAAATTACAGGAGGCTTGAGGCCTGGCGTCTTTTGAGAGGCGACTTCTTTTCAGGAAGATGGAAAACAGAGAATGGGCTAGAGCAGGGGTGCGAGACTCAAGGCCGGCAGGGTGCTTAGATCAGGCCCCATGGTGCCTCTGCCAGCAAAAACGGAGGTCAGGGTGGGCTCCGTTTTCACTGGCAGAGGGCTGCAGAAGGCCATTGCGGGCGAAAACGGAGCATGGGAGCCTGTTTTTTTTCTGGCAGAGCGCTCGGGCCACAGGTTCCCCCCGACACGAGTGATGTCAAGGTGGCCACCCCCACCAGACGCGGGGTCAAACACAACCCTAATGCGGCCCTCCATGATATTGAGTTTGACACCCCTGGGCTAGAGGGAGAGTGTCCCTCCTTTGGGAAGTGGGGGGGGGGGGCTGAAATGCTTCTGGGTTCAGGCCGGAAGGTTTTCAAAGATCCAGAAAGGAGGAAACTGGCAAGGTGGCTTCCCAGCCACTTTCCACCTGACTAGGCCTCCCAGTCTCGGAGGAGGAGGAGGAGGAGGAGGGGCGGAGGAAAACTTTGAAGCCTTCCAGGGCAGCCCTTCCGCCGAGTGAGTGAGCAAGTCTGGGCTTATCCCTAGAAGGATGACGCCATGTCCTGAATGCCAACATTCAACCCTGTAGAGTTTCTCGGGTTCTCGGCAGGTCCCATCTCTTGAAGATTGGTGAAATTCTCTCTCTCTCTCTCTCTGTGCCTCTCTCTGTCTCTCTCTCTCTCTAAAACAAGCATTGGCTAAATCAAGGCTATATTATAGGAGCAGGTGGCTCAGTGGCTAAGGCATTGAGCTTGTCGATCAGAAAGGTCGGCAGTTCAGTGGTTCAAATCCCTACTACGGGGGATGAGCAGGGGGTTGGGCTAGATGACCTCGAAGGTCCTTTCCAAAACTCATAAAGCCAGCAACTGGGACCAACCAGGCACCCCAAGAGGGGAGCACGAGAAGAGTCCCTCTCGCCAGCTTGCCGCCCTCTTCACAGCCACGGTATGTCCCCTCTCTCCCTTCGGCCCCACTTTTGGCTCAGGGAGAGGAAAGGCTGCCCCCGGGAGGTGGGGATGGAGACACCCCCCCCCCAAAGACAGCCGTCTCTCCCAGCTTCCTTGAAGCATCTGGGGTGGCAGCCTAGCAGACGCGAGGGACCCAAGTGCTGCTGCTTTCAGAGACTGGAGCTGAGCTTGCCCAAAGAGAACTCCCCGGCCCCTCCCCGTGGAGACCCACAAGGCAGGGGAACCTTTTCCAAACCCCACTCCGAAGGGCCGTGCTGGGCTTGCAAGAAAAGGCAGGAATGAAGTTAATGACGAGGCAGGACCGTCTGGCCTCTAATTATGGTGGCGGGCTAGGTTTGGGGGGGGGGCAGGCGGGAGAGATCTGTCCAGTAAGCAGTTCCCCTCCTGGCCCTGTTTTCCAGCCCCGGCTCTTCTCCGAGTCTGGTGTGGCAATAGCAGAACAGGCCCTCCTGCGTTGGCTCTCCCAAAACCCGAGACGAGAGGGCGGTGGCGCAAAGAATCACTCTTCGCATTTCCCTCGTTCCTAAACCTGCCTGCCAAACCTCTCTCGGGGCTCATCTGCAATAATGTTATAGCAGCATTGTGGTGGGATTTGTCTTCCTCCAGTTTTGCCTAAATTGAATTGATTTCAAATCTCTCCCCCCCCCAAAAAAACCCCCAATGACAAAAGGGGGTAGGCGACTGTCTTTGCTCTAATCGGGAGGAACTGTCCCGGGGGAGCCTCTGAAGCGCCCCTTATCAATTGGGGGTGCCGATGGTTGTGCGGCTTCATGCAAAGGCAGATGCTGAATTTCTGACTGCAGCTTTCTCCTGGCAGCCTCTCTAGACTTTTCTCTCTGCCTTCGGACCCATCTTTATTGTTGTTAGTTGCGAAGTCGCGTCCGACCAATCGCGACCCCATGGACAACGTTCCTCCAGGCCTTCCTGTCCTCTACCATCCTCTGGAGTCCATTGAAGCTCACGCCGACTGTTTCAGTGACTCCATCCAGCCACCTCATTCTCTGCCGTCCCCTTCTTCTTCTTTTGCCCTCCATCGTTCCCAGCATTCGGCTCTTCTCCAGCGAGTCTTTCCTTCTCATTGGGTGGCCAAAGGATTTGAGTTTCCTCTTCAGGATCTGGCCTTCTGAAGAGCAGTCAGGGTTGATGTCCTCTGGGACTGACGGGTTGGATCGCCTTGCAATCCAAGGGACTTGCAGGAATTTTCTCCAGCACCAAAGTTCAAAGGCCTCGTCTATTATCTATTATCTATTGTCATCCATTTTAGGATGACAATAAATGAAGGACGAGGAGTTCCCCACCTATTTTGGAAGGGTGGGGTTTGTTTGTTTTTTTTTTTTGCTGTGAGTCACCTGAAGTACTGATTCTGCCCCTACTCCCACCCCATCCCTTTTTTGGGAAAGTTAAAATTAAACTTTGAGGATTAATTATAACCGATCAATGCCCTTTTTGAAAAAAAAAACAAACAAACTAATTTTAACCCCTTGCTTTGAGTAGCTATGTTCAATCACGTTTTTTCTTTTTTTTGGTAGCTTCCTTTCCAATGATCTAAGCCTCCTAGATTAGGGGTGGGCAATTGTGGCTCTTTTACAACCTGTGGACTTCAACTCCCAGAATTCCTGAGACAGGCAAGCCAAGCTGTCTCAGGCATTCTGGGAGTTGAAGTCCACAGGTTGTAAAAGAGCCACAATAAACAACCCTGTCCTAGACCAATTGGTTTCAGACAGGTCAGATAAATTTCATAAGTATATAAATGTTACACCCCCACCCCCCACCCCCGCTCATTCAGGATGGCAAACCCAAAGTTTAAGGGCAGGCGGGGAGGGGGGGCAGCGGGTAAGGCTGGATTTATGGAATTTATGGATCTATGGAACGCTGCTTTCTTGTCTTGGGACTTGCTGGCTTCCTTTAGAGTTGTGGATACTGGCTGTGATTATCACAGACATTTGCCATGCCTTAAACCCAGGGACGAGGTGGCTCAGAGGCTAAGACACTGAGCTTGTCGATCGAAAGGTTGGCAGTTCAGCGGTTCGAATCCCGAGTGCCGCGTAACGGGGTGAGCTCCCGTGACTTGTCCCAGCTTCTGCCAACCTAGCAGTTCGAAAGCACGTTAAAAAAAAAAATACAAGTAGAAAAAGTAGGGACCACCTTTGGTGGGAAGGTAACAGCGTTCCGTGCCAAGACTTTTGATTTGGCATTGAGTCATGCCGGCCACATGACCACGAAGACGTCTTTGGACAGCTCTGGCTCTTCGGCTTTGAAACGGAGAGGAGCATCGCCCCCTAGAGTCAGGAACGACTAATGTGCGACACATGTGCGAGGGAAACCTTTACATTTATCTTTAAACCCACGAACTCCAGAGATTTTTCTTTCTTTCTTTTTTGCTTCAAAACAAGTCTTTCTGATCCCTTGTGGTTTGAATTCGAATCCCGCCAATTATATAAACTCGGCTGATTGGGGCAAATTGTTGAAAAGCGTCCACCTCAGTTGCGTTTGTTCAGATGATGCTGCCAGAATGGCAGCTTCCTTGAGTCTCCCTAATCTCTGGGGTGGGGTGGGGTGGGGTGGGGGGACTGTGTGGGGGGTGGGGGGTTTCCGAGGAGGAAAGGCTTCTGCATGTGCTCAGAAGAACTCCCTCTTAGGGCATCAACGTTGTTTTGGCTTGGCTGGTGTTGCGGTATTTTCAAATCATGCAAAAAATTTTTTTTAAAAATCTAGAGGTTCTTTAAAAGCATTTGAGGTTTTGCCGTTGTCAGGCTCCACTGCAATTCATCCCCAGTGTCACTGACGGGCAAATTCCTCTCAACCGCTTTGCTATGAATCCTTAGCCAGGCGTGGAATTGTGGGCTCTCCCCACCCGCTGCTCCTGATCCAACTTTGCATGGGATTGAAAAACAGGCAGTTTAAAAAAAAAAAAAAATTCTGCACGCTTGTAAGAAGAGGGTGAAGTTTAAAATTAACTCTGGAAGTTGGTGGGAAAGAAAAGCTGTTCCAGATGTTGCTTACAGGCACTCTGGGAAGGAGGCTGTGATTTCTTAAGCTCCTCTCCCTGATTTATACGAGGGTCAGGAACTGAAACCAACATACAGAGCTAGATTGCGGAGGGGTGGGGGGGTAAGGTGGGGTGGATTGACTGACCCAAATGTTTACAGGGTGTCTCTCACTGGCTCCCTCGTGGAGGCTGCCCAACCTCTCATAGGGCTACTGGGAGGGCGAACCAGTCGTAAAAAACCCCCAAAAAGTACCAGTTGGTCCCAACGATCAGCTGTGCCGCGCGATTTCCAACGATCAGCTGTGCTGCGTGATTTATATTCACTAGAAAGCAGGAAAGCATGCCCGGGTAGCGAATGGGTGGCAAACCACGGAGGATTTCACTACTGGGTCGGATGTCCACCTGCTGTGGGGCGTGGCACGGCGCCCCTTTTTTTTGAAACGTGCAGCAGCCTCGTTCTTAGACGAGGAAGTGTCCCTTGGGCGGTCTGTGATACGGAAGAGACTTAACGCACACAAAGCCTCACCTTGTATACCCCTGACGATTGGCTTAGTCACCTTTTGTCTCTCTCAAGACTCTCCCAGCTCTCGGGTCAAAAAGCAAGGATTCGGAGGTGACACATATCAAGGTAACATGGCAGCAAGCCAGAATTAAACCGCCTTTGGCTCTTGCAAGGGCCCCCTCTGCTGCCAGGAGCCCGTAGAGGAGAGGAAAGAGTCACAGGGAACAGGATACTCCATGGCTCGGATCTTGGACAGGTGGGAAATGAAAGTGCAGAACAGCTACTGCAAAATGTATTTCATGCATCTCTGTAACTGTCTGGTTTGGTTCTGCAACCTAACAAGACAGACAGAGACTTCAGAGGAGTATTGGAATTGCAGAAAAAACAATTACTACCAACCTGCCTTCCATTGAGGATCTGTATACTGCATGAGTCAAAAAGAGGGCTGGGAAAATATTTACAGACCCCCTCACATCCTGGACATAAACTGTTTCAACTCCTACCCTCAAAACGACGCTACAGAGCACTGCACACCAGAACAACTAGACACAAGGACAGTTTTTTCCTGAATGCCATCACTCTAAACAAATAATTCCCTCAACACTGTCAAACTATTCACTAAGGCTGCATTACTATTGCTATTAGTCTTCTCATTGTTCCTATCACCCATCTTCTCCCACTTATGACTGTATGACTGTGACTTTGTTGCTGGTATCCTTACGATTTATACTGATATTGATTGTTTCCTGATTGCTTATTTGTACCCTATGACTATTATTAAGTGTTGTGCCTTATGATTCTTGACGAATGTATCTTTCCTTTCTATGTACGCTGAGAGCTTATGCACCAAAGACAAATTCCTTGTGTGTCCAATCACACTTGGCCAATAAAGAATTCTACTCCTTTAACCTGGGAACTACAAATACCTTAAAGCACCACAAAAGCTCATTCTGTATGTCAACCCTAGGTCTGCAGACAATAAGCCCTGAATAGGTTTGGGATTTTCTTCTACGGAAGAAAACATTTCTTCTTGTTTATAAGTTAACGGCAATTTCAGACTCTTAATAAAATGAAAGGAATAAGACAGCCGAGGTCAAGAAACTGCCTAAAAAGGTAAAGGTAAAGAGAGGGGGGGGGAGGGAAGGAAGGAAAGAGAGAGAGAGAGAGAGAGAGAGAGAGAGAGAGAGAGAGAAAGCAAAGGATAGGATAGGATAGGATAGGATAGGATAGGATAGGATAGGATAGGAAAGGGAAGGGAGGGGAAGGGAAGGGAAGGGAAGGGAAGGGAAGGGAAGGAAAGGGGAAAGGGGAAAGGGAAAGGAAGAGAGAGAGAAAGAGAGAAAGAGAGAAAGGAAAGGAAGGAAGGAAAGAAAAAAGAAAGAGAAAGAAAGAAAGAAAAAAAAGAAAGAAAGAACGAAAGAAAGAAAGAACGAAAGAAAGGAAGAAAGAGCGAGCTCATTAAGAAACTTGCTCTGGTTTTTTGGTTCTTGTTTTTGATTTCACACCATGAGGCTGCGATACAAATCTCAAAGCATGCTCATCACACCGGCAACCACTTTTCTTGGATCTTAAAAGTAGGTGGGGATTTCTTAAAGGGTTGCACAATGGAGGGACTGAGACTAAGCTCGGAAAGATTTATTTAAACTTTAAACTGACTGCCCCCCACCCTCACCCCGGACATTCTTGGGAGGAAAACATACACACAATCTAAACATTTCAAGACGCACCAGGGTTGTTTAAACAAGTATGTTTTGCACCGCACACAACGAGAAGGAGAATAGCTACTATTGTTGTGCATATAGGTGTGAGTGACAGCGTACAGTGGATTTCGGACTAAAATGTGTTCTAAACTGAAATAGATGTCGGACGTTCTAAAAAAATTTTTGATCGTAGCTGAAAATCATTCCAAATAGTTCTCTTTTCCCTAAGCTCAGTTTTGTTTTGTTTTTGCAACCCCCGAGGGGGGGGGGAAATATGCCCCTCCCTCTTTGTCCCGACAGACGGGACGGAATCTTAATCTACAGGCTACAACGCTGCTTCTAGGATTTTCCCAGGGTGCCTCACTTATATAAGCCAGACTTCCAGCATATTCTAACCCAGGGGTCAGCAACCTTAAACACTCAGAGAGCCATTTGGACCCATTTCCCACAGAAAAGAGAACACCGGGAGCCACAAAACTCTTCTCGTGCCTGACTATTTCCTGAGCAGCCACAAAACCGGCCTATGTCGTTGAATTAAACGTTCTGTTTTCTTCTGAAGCTTTTCTTTTCTTGGATTTATCCATGGTTGGCCTACCGGGGGTCGAAAAGCTCAATAAATTGCGTGCCGGCAAGTGTCGCACACCGGCAGTTGTGAGGCATATTTTGCGTGACAGGGAGCCGCAGCAGAGGGGGCGAAAGAGCCACATGCGGCTCCAGAGCTGCGGGTTGCTGACCCTTGTTCTAACCGAACGTTGTTGCTCATTTTACGTTGGAATAGTTTAAGAATGTTTTTTTATTGCAGGATTCCTTTTGCTGGCTCTCCTCTAACTTAGCTCTCCTCTGTTGCATGGTTAAGCATTAATTGCTCCCCTTAGGACTCTACACAGCAGCCGCCAGGAGATTAAGAGACCCCTTCCACTTGCTCCATTGTGTTCTCAATCCTACTTGGGGGTCCTGGGGCAGCACCTGCTGACACAATAGGGAGTTACAAGCAACGGGGACCCCATTCCAGTTGCTCAGGTGCTCCTCAGCACCTACATTCTGCAGAGGTGAAGGTGAATTCAGTTCAGTCAAGAGGTTCCCTGTTATGTACCATATTTTTCGGACTATCACCCATGATTGCATGACTGTAACTTTGTTGCTTGTATCCTTACGATTTATGTTGATATTATTTCCTGATGGCTTATTTGTACCCTATGACTATCATTAAGTGTTGTACCTTATGATTCTTGACGAATGTATCTTCTCTTTTTATGTACACTGAGAGCTTATGCACCAAAGACAAATTCCTTGTGTGTATAATCACACTTGGCCAATAAAGAATTCCATTCCATTCCATTCCATTCCATTCCATTCCATTCCATTCCATTCCATTCCATTCCATTCCATTCCATTCCATTCC
>WNWU01000166.1:626231-671154 GCA_012654045.1 Ptyas mucosa | reverse complement strand
ACAGGTTGTCAAAGAGCCACATTTGCCCACCCCTGGGCTAGGCCAAAGCTTCCCTTTAAGCCCAGCTTGCTTGCAGAGGGTAAATCCTTCTTCCCTTCTAGCACTGATGAGGTTGCCTAGTTGGGTCTTGAAACGTCTGCAAGGAAACCACTGAGCTCAGAGAGCACCAAGGAGCCCTCATTTCAACTCTGAGCTATGAATGTTTTCCTTTCTTGATCTCCAAGGATCCTTTGTCGGGGGGTGCTTCCCAAGGAAACTCCAAAGGGAGGGTGGGGAATGACATACCAGATTTCATTTGCGTTTCCTCAAGGCTCACCTCTAAAGTGCCTCTCTTGCTAGGGTTCAGGATGAGGAATTTTTTCAGCAGGTTCTCACAGTCCGTGGACATGTAGAAAGGGATGCGATATTTCCCCCCTCAAAGCCCATTCTCGCAGCTCCTGCAAAAGGAGACGACTGCAGAGCAATGTGCCTGCTTGAGCGCTCCTTCAAGAGCCACTCCTCCTCTAAATGTCCCATCTGGGCCCTCCACCCTATCCAGGAGCCTGCTCTGGATGGATGCTCTCAGTGTCCATATAAGAAATGGTCCCACCTTCCAATTAAGTGGACAAGGTTAGTTTTTAGCAATATTAATATAATCATTTAAAAAGACAATGAGTAAGCACTAATTTTAAACGGCACCTAATCAGAGATTATCCTTGTTGCTGCGATATACCGATTTCAAAAGCGTTTAGAGCAGGGGTCAGCAACCTGCGGCTCTGGAGCCGCATGTGGCTCTTTCACCCCTCTGCTGCGGCTCCCTGTCACGCAAAATATGCCTCACAACTGCCAGGGTGTGACACCCGCCGGCACACAATTTATTGAGCTTTTCAACCCCCCCGGTAGGCCAACCCTGGATAAATCCAAGAAAAGAAAAGTTTCAGAAGAAAACAGAACGTTTAATTCAACTACATATGCTAGTTTTGTAGCTGCTCAAGAAATCGTCAGGCACGGGAAGGGTTTTGTGGCTCCCGGTGTTTTCTTTTCTGTGGGAAACGGGTCCAAACGGCTCTTTGAATGCTTAAGGTTGCAGACCCCTGGTTTAAAGTTCACCTCCACCACTCCTACAAGATCTGGGCTGCAGATTGTGGCTGGCCTTTTCTGTATTCCTTGGCTGCTGTTTGCAACCATCCGGATTTTGGTAGCTTCATTTGGTAGCTCTACCTACCTGCTAATTTAATGCAGATATTAGAATTGTCTCACTGGATTTCAGTTCGGCTACGATGTCACGTGGCAGGCATTAGGGGAATAATCAATGCAATAAGCGAAGCATTAAACCTGTGATTGGCGTCGCGTGAATCCCCCCTCTTGAATGTTAAAATACAAATTTAGAATTCTGACCAATCCAAGGGTGGAGCGGCTGGAACAGACAGCTTGCATTCTGAGTAAGGGTTTTTAGGAGATCTATACCGCCGAAAGACTCCGCAGACGATAACGTACGGTCGCAGTCAATTCAGCAACATCCTGACTATCCATTATAACCGCCACTCCCAGTTAATACCAAGGAAGCAGCTGCTGGCACACCTGCCTGGGAAGCCCAAGGCAAGGCCTCAACATGCCTTCTAATTGCACATGGACCCCCCCCTTTGGCCCCCGAGGCACAGAGAGAAGTCTTTGCTAAGGTGGGGGTGGAAGAGGGTGGCCCTGTTCCAGTTGTAAGATGCGCCGAGAATGCGTCACCCTGTGCCAAACTCCGCTTCGCTGCTGCACAGCTCCAGACAAAAGTTAGGCCCTCTGGCTAGTTTTTTGCCCACCGTTACGGTTAAAAAAAAACACACACATTTGCCCTTTGGGTTCGTGATTCGAGGATGTGCCATGGATGCTTCTAGGAATTTTCTGAGCAGCTTAGAATCTTAGACTACAAGAAAGCTGGAAGGGACCTTGGACGTCTTCTAGTCCAGCCCCCTGCTGAAGCAGGAGAACCTATACTGTCAACAACTGCCCATCTGCAACTCATTTCAATGGGAGCTGCCTAAATTTCCGTGTTGGGGGGGGGTGAAGGAAACAATAAGGGGTTTAATAAACAGTCACACTGTATATAAAAAAAACATGCATTCTAAGATCTCGGTAGCATCTTCAGCCTTGCCCGTACCGTTCTCCATCTCCATAGGCCCCACCATCACAGCTCTGCCGGGTATACTCTGCTCCTCGAGAGAGGAAGGGCTCTGGGCACCACCCCTTCCCTCCTGCCCATTTATGGGGGCAGGTTTACTGCCTACTCTTTGTTTCTCCCGCAGACTGAAAAGGGACCACACGCAAAATAACAGGCTGAACTTTGGAGCGGCTGTGTTGTTTCTGGAGAAACCCGCTTCTAAAAATCCAGGCTGTCTTTTCTTCTATTCAACCTGTAATCTCTATTGTTTGCTTGGATTCAGTCTTTGTACGGTAATAAAAGTTCCAGTCTAGGTAGAAGTTTAGAAACGCAGAAGGAGTTTTAAGATATTGAATCGACAAAGCTGAAGGTTATTATTCGACCAAGGGGATGTAGAATGTTATTTGGGGCCTCAATTGTTATCCACGCTACCTTTTCTTCTTTCTTCTTTTTTGGTGCCATATCCGTCATCGGACGTTGGCGATCATGTTGGCGATCCTATTTTTTTGTCAACAGCCGTGTGAAAAAGTGCCGCTGAGATTTGTCCAAACCGGTCCTTTAGGTTTTGAAGCCATGATGTTCTCCTTCTGCCTGGACCTCATTTGCCTTCAATCTTTCCTAGGAGGATTAAGTGAAGGATGCCGTATTTTTCTGGGTGTCGCATCAGATGTCCGAAATACTCTAACTTTCCCCTTTTTAATGGCTTTGATGATTTTCCCTTGGCTTTCCCAGGCGGCTTATCCACTCTTCATTTGGGATTTTGTTAACCTAGCTTGCATGTAACAGCCGTCTATAAATCCACATTTCAAATGCTTCTAGTTTCTTCAAGTGGTTTTCGGTCAGAGACCAACTCTCTACTCCATACTACTCTCTTAACTTTTTTCTTCCTACTCACTTGAATCTCACAAGAAATACCTGAGGTACGTAACGCCAAACTGCCCTAAAGCCACTTGGTGACCTTTCCTGGTTGAGCAGGGACTTGAATCTGGGGAGTCCTAGGGCCAAGAGCAGCATCTGTCATCAAAGAGATTCCCCACCTACTCTAAAGGCCCAATTCCAGCAGGAGAGAAGGAACCGGTGCAGCCATGCAAGAGCAGCCCCAGGATTCCTTCTCGTAAAAGCCTGCTAGGGGAGCCCGTCTATGTCTTTTCTTCCCACCCCTCAGCACTTGATGTGCTCATAAAATCTCATAAAAGCTGCACCACCACCCCAAACACACTGTCCAAGCTTCTTCCTAAGAAGAACAAGAAGAAGGATTCTTTATTGGCCAAGTGCGATTGGACACACAAGGAATTTGTCTTTGGTGCATATGCTCTCGGTGTACATAAGGAGAATAAAATACATTCGTCAAGAATCATAAGGTACAACACTTAATGATAGTCATGGGGTACAAATAAGCAGTCCAATCATACTAGGAAACAGTCGATATAAATCATAAGGATACAGCAACGTTACAGTCATACGTGGGAGGAGATGGTGAGAAGACTAATAGTAATAGTAATGCAGACTTAGTGAATAGTTTGAGTGTTGAGGGAATTATTTGTTTAGCAGAGTGATGGCATTCGGGGGAAAACTGTCCTTGTGTCTAGTGTGCAGTGCTCTATAGTGTCGTTTTGAGGATAGGAGTTGAAACAATTTATGTCCAGGATGTGAGGGGTCTGTAAATATTTTCACAGCCCTCTTTTTTGACTCGTCCAGTAGACAGGTCCTCCATGGAAGGCAAATTTGTAGCCATTGTTTTTTCTGCAGTTCTAATTATCTTCTGAAGTTTGTGTCTGTCTTTTTGGGTTGCAGAGCCAAACCCGACAGTTATGGGGGTGCAGATGACAGACTCAATCATTCCTCTGTAGAACTGGATCAGCAGCTCCTTGGGCAGTTTTGAGTTTTCCTGAGTTGGCGCAGAAAGAACATTCTTTGTTGTGCTTTTTTGATGACGTTTTTGATGTTAGGGGTCCATTTTAGGTCTTGAGATATGATGGAAGTGGTAGGAGACGGGAAAGACCAATTTCAGTGGTCTTCAGAATGGCCTTCACTGGCTCTCAGGTAGAGGGGCTTTTCTCCAGAACACTACCACCACCACCACCCCCAGCGACTGCAGTCCTGAGGGCAAGAGGTGGTGGCCGGCGAGAGAGAGAGAGGCTCAAACAAGAGCTTCCAAGGACTTGTCCACTACCGATTCCTATCGGAAGTGACTCAATTCCCCGGGACACCCAGAGAGCAAAGCTGTTTCCGACGGGAGACTGTAGTTGTCCAGGAAGTAAATATGAAGTATGTAGTTGGCCAGGAAATTAATACTCTTAAGCTGAACGGTATTTTCTCTGCAGCCCTGTCCTGCCAAGATAATGACAACAATGTTCTACTTTCAAAATCTGCCGATATCAGCAACTGATGCTATAAAAAGCAAAATGGCATCAGGCAGATGCTCTGATCTCACCCACTTCAAGTTGGGCGGTGCCCTTCCTGCCTCGCCTCGGTTTCGAGGTGAAGCTGTGTTTTCTTCAAAACTTCAGGGCCAGCACTGCTTCATTTTGAAAGCACCTAGGTGCGCTCTGTTGGACGTGTTTTTATTTCGGGCGCTTGTAATAATAATTCATTCCCAGTTTAGAGGTGAAGACTCAAGACCAAGAAAATGATTTAGTTCACAATCCACCATCAATCCATGTGTCTCTGCGTTTGATTGTAGCCAATTCTGTCTAACTCAGGGGTCTGCAACCTTAAACACTCAAAGAGCCATTTGGACCCGTTTCCCACAGAAAAGAAAACACCGGGAGCCACAAAACCCTTCTCGTGCCTGACTATTTCCTGAGCGGCCCCAAAACTTGCATATGTAGTTGAATTAAACGTTCTGTTTTCTTCTGAAACTTTTCTTGGATTTATCCATGGTTGGCCTACCGGGGGTTGAAAAGCTCAATAAATTGTGTGCCGGCAGGTGTCGCACATTGGCAGGTTGTGACGCATATTTTGAGTGACAGGGAGCTGCAGCAGAGGGGTGAAAGAGCCACATGCGGCTCCAGAGCCACAGGTTGCTGACCCCTGGTCTAACTATATTCACTGGCTAAGCCTGGCTTAATATGCTGGTTGAAGTGGCAGTTTAAAAAAAAAAATTGTTTTCCTTCCAGCTTGCTCTCCTGGATTCTTTAAACAAGGTGTCTCCAACAGCGCTTGCTCGAAGTGTCCCGCACACACGCTGCCTTCTTCAGAAGGCTCCACTTTGTGTCCATGTGAGGAAGGCTACTTCCGGGCTCCAAGTGACTCGGTTTCCATGTCGTGCACAAGTAAGTGAGACAAATCAGCTAAATGTTGGAAATGCCACCAGATACCGGGCTCGTACTATCATATGTGGTGGACTTGCGCAGAAGGGAAAAAAAAAAAAATTGGGCTAAAATGCATACGTGCAGTGGTGAAACGTAAAATTTGTTACTACCGGTTCTGTGGGCGTGGCTTGGTGGGGGGGGGGTTGTAATGTGATTGGGTGGGCGTGGCCAATTTTTTTTTTTTACTTTTAAATTTGTTTAGCAGAGTGATGGCAACAAACGGATTATTATACAATTTGGGAATCTTTTTACCGGTGGTTAGAGAATAGACATAAGAATTAATAGTAAAAGAAGTTATTTAAAGCATAGAAAATGTATTAATACTGTAGTTAATATAATTAATAAGAGTTAAGTAGATCCCAATGGGATTGTTATAATATTAGATACTTAAGGTACTGGAAATTAAGCCTAGATGAGATTAAACAATGAATAAGTGTATATTTTAATGTTGGCACAAAATATTTGTACCCAGATGACACACTGGTTAATGGAAAACGGATTGTTTATATAAAAATAAAATTAAAAAAAAAACTTTTTTAAAAAAAGCAAGTGAGAAACAGAATCGGTGCTCGGGAGGGATCATGGTTAGGCGGCCGAGATAAGCGCTAGACAATACAAACGTCTATCAGATCTTGGAAAGGGAAACAATGCAAATTTCTTCACCCCAACCGGATTTTTATGACTTCTGTTTAGTGAAACAATTCTGGAATAATAATTTTTTTAAAAAACCCTTAAGATTGGCTTCTACAATTTTGCTTTGTCCATATCTCATCTAAGGAAGTGCAGAACAGAAGAGGAAGGAAAGGCAGCGGGAGATAAAGGGCAGAGAGAGATACACAATGGAAACCGAGAGAAAAAAATGTGCAGTTAAATCAGTTAAATTGCTGGTTTGAATCCAAGAGATCTGGGCATGCTTTTTTTTTAAAAAAAAATTTAAATTATTCTTTTTGTCTCCTATCTGACAGAACCCCCCACTGCTCCTCAGGGGGTCACAGCAATCGGTCTGGGTGCTAAAGTCCAGCTGCGTTGGTCACCGCCTCAGAACACGGGCGGACGCCAAGATGTCACCTACCGAGTATCGTGCGAACAGTGCTGGCCAGACTCGGGGGACTGCCGGGCTTGTGACACCACTCTCCGATATTCGGACAATCCGCACAAACTCACCGGCACGTCTTTGACGATTAGTGATCTGGAGCCTCACGTGAATTACACTTTCACCGTAGAAGCTCATAATGGAGTGTCCTCCTTCAGTACGCAACGCAGCTACGGAGTCACTAGCATCAGCGTCAATCAGACAGGTAAAGGTCTTGGGTATCGTAACCAGATTAAAAGGGACAGGATCTAAGGATATGGTGAGATACCAATTGTCCGGGGCTCGTGGCCCCTGGGTGGAATTAAGACAGGCTACAGTTCTATGTAGGGTAGGACAAGAAGCAATGGGTGGAAACTAATCAAGGAGAGAAGCAACTTAGAACTAAGGAGAAATTTCCTGACAGATAAAATAATTAATCAGTGGAAGGACTTGCCTCCAGAAGTTGCGAATGCTCCAACACTGGAAGTTTTTAAGAAGATGTTGGATAACCATTTGTCTGAAGTGGTGTAGGGTTTCCTACCTAAGCAGGGGGTTGGACTAGAAGACCTCCAAGGTCCCTTCCAACTCTGTTATTCTATTCTATTCTTTGGTATTTGGTGAGACTCTGTTGATCGTTTAGTTCTACATCAAAATACCATATTTTTCAGAGTATAAGACGCACTGGAGTATTAGACGCACCTTAGTTTTTGGGGAGGAAAATGAGAAAAACGTTGATAGGTAGGTGGATCGCCCTCCCGGAATATACCCAATCAGCTGTTCCCAGAGGTGAAATTTTAGCAACAGGTTCCTTGGTTGTGAGCTCTGTGCCTTGCTCTTTTTTTTTCTGCCTCTGAAAGCCTCCGAAACGGGAGGTTTCGGGAGCGACATGGCGTTCCCGTGTGACACCTCTCCTGCGTGAGCTGCACTGGCTCCCGGTGGTCTTCCGGGTGCGCTTCAAGGTTTTGGTTACCACCTTTAGAGCACTCCATGGCTTAGGACCTGGTTATTTACGAGACCGCCTATTGCCACCAGTGGCCTCCCACCGGCCGGTACGCTCTCATAGAGAGGGGCTCCTCCCGGTGCCGTCGGCCAAACAATGTCGACTGGCGGCCCCCAGGGGGACAGCCTTCTCTGTGGGGGCACCTACTATCTGGAATGAGCTCCCCCCGGAGATACAGAGGATCCTGGACCTACGCACCTTCCACCGTGCTCTTAAGACCTTTTTATTTCACCAGGCTGGCCTGGCCTAATTCTCCTCTTTTTAAAAACATAAATTTTAATTTGTTTTAAATTATGGGGGTTTTAAAAATTGTCTACGGCCAAATTATTTAATTGGATTTTAGTCTGCTTTAAATGTTGTATTTATGTGTTTTATCTTACGGCTGTACACCGCCCTGAGTCCTTCGGGAGTAGGGCGGTATATAAATCAAATAAACTCGAAACTCGAAACAGCTTCAGAAAAAAAGCCTCTGAAGCTCTGTTTGGGGGCTTTTTTTTCTGAAGCTCTGTTTGAGGGCTTCTTTTCTGAAGCTTCATTTCTGAGGCTTTTTTCAGCCTCTGAATCCTCCATTTGAGAGGCTGGGTGGAGCTACATTTGGAGTATAAGACGCACCCAGATTTTCACCCTCTTTTTTGGGGGGGGGGGGAAAGGTGCATCTTATACTCTGAAAAATACGGTAGTTCTATGACAGGGTTCATTGTGGCTCCTCTCTCCAAATTCTAATCATGGCTACAAGAATGGAGAAAGGTTTCTCATTTGAGGCAGCCTCTTTAACATTAGGGAAGCACTCTAGTAACTAAGTTGTCCCCTATCGAAAGGCAGCGGGCTTTTGATTCTGTAAATCCAACGTGGGTTGATAGGTAAATTCATCTCGTTGTAACTGGCAAAGGCAATTATGGGGAAAGCGTAACTGGCTACATGCGGACTGTCAGCTCTTCTTCATCCTTTTCCTCTTCTCCCTTGTTCAGAACCACCAAGAGTAACTTCAGTGACCATGGACAGTCGCACCACAACTAGCTTAACGTTATCTTGGACCGTCCCTCCTCGCCAACAGAGCCATGTTTGGAAATACCAGGTTACTTACAAGAAGAAGGTATAACTCTCCGCCACCACTGCAACTTTCTTTAGCGGGCAGAGCTGGGGGCTGGTATTTTGTAGTAGGAAAAGTGCGCTGCGAGGGCTTTATTTTTTTTTTCTATTTTTGTTGCTTTGCTGTTGTTCCAGAAGGATGAAAACAGCTACTCCGTCCTGCGCTCTGAAGGAAACTCAGTCACCCTCCATAAGCTGACTCCTAAGACCAAGTATCTTGTGAGCGTCCAGGCGTTGACTCAGGAGGGCCACGGCGCCCACAGCATGGAGCATGAGTTTGAGACGCTCCCTGAAAGTGAGTTTGCTTTGGATCCTTCCTTCCTTCCTTCCTTCCTTCCTTCCTTCCTTCCTTCCTTCCTTCCTTGATGAAAAGAAAAGGCTTCCCCCACTACCTTATAGTACTCTTCTCTCCATAGATTCAGAGGGTGTGAATACTGCCGCGGTCATCGGAGGATCCATTGCTGGCTCCATCTTCATGCTTGCTCTCATCGTGATAATTTTTCTCTTCATTCGACAGAGGTTGGTATTATTTGTTTTAAAATTCTGTTTCTTTCGAACATGAGGTGGTTTAGGTGGGCTGAAAATGCCCCATTTCCCATATTTTTGTCCTCCACTGTAACACCCAGGCTCTGTGGGTATTGAAACAATACAAATCTTATGCCCAGAGAAGAGTGCAGAGAAGAGTGCCAACTATCTCAGTTTCCTCACTCCAACCTTTTTCCCCAGCAACTGCACTTTCTGGGTTTCTCTCTCTCTCTCTCTCTCTCTCTCTCTCTCTCTCTCTCTCCCTCCCTCTCTCTCTCTCTCTCTCTCTCTTTTCTTCTTCTTCTGGAGTTTCTTCAAAGGTAAGGGGATGTGAAGCAGGTGGCTGGGTGGGGAGAACAGGGGTAGGGGTGGGGGAAGTTAGCAAAAGGAAATGTAGAATTCCATCCAGATGACCAAGAATCTTTAGAATTTAGAATAACAGAGTTGAGGTCTCCTAGTCCAATCCCCTGCTTAGGCAGGAAATCCTACACCACTTCAGATAAATGGTTATCCAACGTCTTCTTAAAAACTGTCCAGTGTTGGAGCATTCACAACTTCTGCAGGCAAGTTGTTCCACTGGTTAATTGTTCTCACTATCAGAAAATTTCTCCTTAGTTCTAAGTTGCTTCTGTCCTTGGTTAGTTTCCACCCGTTGCTTCTTGTCCTGCCTTCAGGTGCTTTGGAGGATAGCTTGACTCCCTCTTCTTTGGGGCAGCCCCTGAGATATTGGAAGACTGCTATCGTGTCTCCCCTAGTCCTTCTTTTCGTTAAACCACTTCCTGCAACTGTTCTTCATACGTTTTAGCCTCCAGTCCCCTAATCATCTTTGTTGCTCTTCTCTGCACTCTGCAATCTAGATGGACATCTAGCCCTTTTAGAAATGTCTGTCAATTTAATCTCTCTTGGGTTTGCCCATTTAAAAAAAAAAATTACAGTAGAAGAAAGCGTGCTAAGTTAGAGATAGGCGTATCATCCAGGTTTTTAAACCAGCAAGAAAATGAACATTAATCGTAGGGCCAGTGCACCATTTCTGCAGAAGAGAGAACCTGAAGAGGAAACGAATGCAGCAGCTGAGATCGATAAGCATCTCCGGGGCCTTCTGCTGAAGAGTGGGCCTCCTTATTTCAAAGTTTTAATAACAATGGGAGAGGAGAAATACTACAATACAAAACAAGCTTCTTTAATCCAGCTGTTGGGAGATGCATGCGTGTCTTTGGGAGGAGTTGAAGACTTCGCCATCTTTCAGGAATTATCAGTTAACCCTTCAAAATTTTCATTTAGGAAAAAGAATGTGCGGACCCGACAGACTTCAGAAGATGTTTACTTTTCCAAATCTGGTGAGTATTAAGTCGCTTGATTGTATGGCTGCACTAGGAAAATGGAACAAAACTGGGTCGCTGGAAAGAATCCAAAATACAGTAATCCCGTGATGGCGAACCTACGGCACGCGTGCCCAAAGTGGCACGTGAAATCATGTCGCCTGGCATGCGCGGCGTCCGCCCGTTCTTCTTCTGGGCTTCCGGCGCGCATGTGCACGCAACGATCAGCTGGCCTTTTTGCATGCGGCAGTGCCAGAAACTGGAAGAGGTGGTCTTCCGTTTTCCTGCGTGAGCACGCGCGCTGGCCAGCTGATCGCCTCACGTGCACACGTGCCAAAAACCGGGAAGAGTAGCTGGCTGAAACCGGAAGTTGAGTAGCTGAAACTGGAAATTGAGTAGCTGAAACCGGAAGTTCATTAGTTCAGTAGCTGAAACCGGAAGTTCAGTAGCTGAAACCGGAAGTTCATTTTCAGGCATGCACATGTGCTCTGGGCAGCTTCTCTTCCAGATTGCAGCCCAGATGCACTCTCTGTGCCGAAAAGGTTGGCCATCACTGCACTAATCCGTTTGGGCCCTGAATAGGAACGTCCGTTCTTCATATTTTTTAAAAAGAAAAAAATGTGCTTGCGTATTTCCATCCAATCACTAAAGAGGCAGACCGCGGAGAGAGGCTGGGTTTGGGTCTGAGCGAGCAAACAGGGAGCCCCCCTGGGTTGCCATTCCCGTTTTTTATCCTTTGGCTCTGCAGATCAGCTCAAACCCCTGAAGACGTATGTGGATCCCCACACCTACGAAGACCCCAATCAGGCGGTTCTGAAGTTCACCACCGAGATCCACCCTTCCAGCATTTCCAGACATAAAGTGATCGGAGCAGGTACGGCATCCCAATCATCTCAAACAGGGCAGGGAAGCGAAAGTGGCTCCTTTCTCCTGGGGCAGTTTGTTGGGTTTCTTCCAGGTGGTTTGCATTTATTTAATCTCCCACTCCATCACCAATTATTCAAAGAGATTCTTTCAACACCCCTGTTTTTTCCCTCTGGTTAGGAGAATTTGGTGAGGTTTACAAAGGAATTCTGAAAAGCGGGAAGAAGGAGAGCCCCGTGGCCATAAAGACGCTGAAATCCGGTTACACCGAAAAACAACGCATTGACTTTTTGAGCGAGGCGAGCATCATGGGGCAATTCTGCCACCACAACATCATTCACTTGGAAGGAGTTGTCTCCAAATGTAAGTGCCGGGTAGAATCCTATCTTGGGTCTTGGTTTCTGGCTCCAAGACATCACTTTCCCCTATAGCACAGGGGTCTGCAACCTTAAATACTCAAAGAGCCATTTAGACCCGTTTCCCACAGAAAACACCGGGAGCCACAAAACCTGGTTGGGCGTGACCAACTCGATGTCACTCACTTCCACCAGTCACATGACACACACCCCCCCAGCCACGCCTATCCAGCCGGTCATTAGGGCAGAGTATTGGTTGTTAAAAAATACCGGGAACCACAAAATCCTTTTGACATCTCTCTCTCCTCCCCTCTCCCTCTCTCTCTTTATCTCTCTGTCTCTGCCCTGGTCGTTTCTCCATCCCCCACCGTCGCCCTTACCTTCTCAGGCCAGGCGAGGAGTGACTGGGAGGGGAGGAGCGAGGGGTGGGACCAGCCAGTGGTGGGATCACCTGACAGGGAGCTACAGCAGATGGCCCAAAGAGCCGCATGCGGCTCCGGAGCCACAGGTTGCTGACCCCTGCCCTAGCACATGAGCAGGTGAGATCTTGAGTAGGTTTCACCTGTCAGCCTTTCCTTTTCTTTCCAGATAAGCCTTTCATGATCATCACCGAATACATGGAGAACGGTGCTCTGGATAAATTCCTGCGGGTAGGTCTACACCGTTTCCCCTTCCAAGCCTCTTCTCATGTGTAAAGCAAGGGAAGCCGATCAGAAGTGGGCTTCACATTCTGTCACCACCGGTTTGCCCAGCACCAGAAAGATGAGTGTGCACATGCGTGCAGTGTCAAACAACACGGGAATACACACGTGTGCACCGTCCACACATGTATGCGGCGTCAAAACCACAGCGATATAGGACGGGATTGCGCCCGGGCGGGCCCACCCGGGCCCACTCGCAGGTCACTACTACCAGTTTGCCCGAACCGGTCTGAACCGGCTGAATACCACCTCTGAAGCCAATCCTCCCTTGTGAATCGACCCTTTCAAATTCTCAAAAGTGAAGAGGGCTTAGAGATGTGTCTGGGCCTGACTCGATCATCTGTTTAAAATCAAGTCGGTTAGCTGAAAGTATGGTGGCTCTGAATCCTTCCGCTCTTTTATCCAACAGGAAAAAGACGGGGAGTTTTGTGTCATCCAGTTGGTAGGCATGTTGAGAGGAATCGCTTCCGGAATGAAATATTTGGCCAGCATGAACTACGTCCATCGGGATCTGGCCGCTCGCAATATTCTCGTGGACAGCCAGCTGGTCTGCAAAGTCTCCGATTTTGGTCTATCCCGTGTCCTGGAGGATGATCCCGATGCTACTTATACCACCAGCGTAAGTGATCCCAGATGACTGTCTTCCCTCTTAGGTGACGAATTGCCAAGATAACTGTGAAGGACAGGGAGATGGCTATGGCTGAAGCAAAATGCCTAGAGCTAGGGATTACGTAAAGGAACTATCGCTAGGTTGAATGAGAATCTGGAAAAGGAGGAGGAGGGGGATACAAGGATCTAAAAAGGAAGATGTCAACAGATGAATTTGTCTTATTCCACAGACTCTAGTGCAGTGATGGGTAACCTTTTTGCCATCGCGTGTCAAAAGCTGGGGCAGCGTGGGGGGGTTCATCCGCGAGTGTGCCCACAACCATAATTCTATGTGTCCTGCCCACCTGCGCATGCGCTCCCCCCGCTTTTGGCATGTGATGGCATAGTGGGTCTGGTAGGCCCATTTTTCACCCTCCCCGGGCTCCAGAGGCTTTCTAGGAGCCTGAGGAAGGCAAAAACGGCCTCCCCCCCCACAGCCCGACTTTGCCGACTTCAAATGGGCCATTTCCAGCCTCCGGGGGGTGGGGAAGCCTGTTTTCGACCTCCCCAGGCTCCTAGAAAGGCTCTGGAGCCTAGGCAGAGTGAAAACAGGCCTTCCTCACCCACCGCCGGAGGCCCTGTGAAGGCTGGAAATAGCCTGTTTCCCGACTTCCGGTGGGCCCAGAATGCCTGAAAATCTGGCACCGGAGCTGAGCTCACGTGCCCACCGATATGGCACAGGTGGCACACGTGCCATCAGTTCCCCATCACGGCTCTAGTGGGAGCCGTGTGGTAGGAAAGGAGGGGTAGGGAATGAAGAAACGCCTCTCTTCCCAGGTTTATAAACCAGTGGGGAGTTGGCCAAGTCTCTAGCTCAAAACTGATTTCTTTTCATTAACAGCTGCCAAAAAGAGCTCTAACGTTTGCGAGAACTGCTGCTCTGTCTCACTTTTCACTTCACGTGTATGGATGGTTTTGGCCTAGCATGACGATTGAATTCGGTCACTCTGGTTTGTAAGCAAGATGTATGGCTTGTCATCGTAAGAAAACCAGGCCCCCTACACCTTGTTTGGCAAATCATGATGAAAGCAAGTGTGCCACAGTGCAAATACGTGAATCCCAGCAGAAGCCTAAGTGGGTAGGGATATGTTTAGAAAACCAAAAGTATTAAAGGTCTCTGAAGTCAGAGGAGGACACTTAAGTTATTTATAAAATTTTTAAAAAATAATAATTTATGTATGAAGGTGACACACGCTTGGTGATTTGCGTCCTTCCAGCATTAGTGCTTTTGATTTGCAAGTTTGCTTTTCCTCCCACTCAGGGCGGGAAAATCCCCATCCGATGGACGGCACCTGAGGCCATCTCTCATCGCAAATTCACTTCTGCCAGCGACGTCTGGAGCTACGGAATTGTCATGTGGGAAGTGATGTCCTACGGTGATCGGCCATATTGGGAACTCTCCAATCATGAGGTAGGCCCTTGGGGACCCCGATGCCAGGTGTGGGATTTAGCCCTGGCAATACCTGCTGTTGCCCATCGTCTCCTTCTAACACTCTTGCTTATAAAATGGCCTAAAGACATTCCCGCCGGTAGAAAAAGAGATGCCCACATCCAGTCAGGAACAAAGGAAAGAGTCTTCCCATTTTATTCAACTGAAGAAAAGGGCTTTTCTTTGGAAACTGTAGTTCATCTTCATTTGTTTTAGAATCCAGGGGCTGGAAGGGACCTTGGAGATCTTCTGATCCAGTGATGGCGAACCTTTTCAGCACCAAGTGCTGAAAAGGTTGCGCGGAAATGCTATTGCGTGTGCACTCTCATCGGGACCACGCTCCAGAAAGGCCAAACTTTCGGGTTCTAGTGCGCATGTGTGCCCAACAATCAGCTGGCCGGTGCACATGCACACACTGGTTTTCGGCACTGCCATGCGCACGAAGTGATCATGCTCTGGAAAAGCCAAACTTCCGTGTTCTGGCGTGCATGCACACCCGACAATCAGCTGGCCAGTGTGCATGCACACACTGGTTTTTGGCACTGCCGCACGCACGAAAGGCAGCTGATTGTCATGCACGCATGCACGCCAGGAACCCGGAAGACAAACAGACAAGGCTGCGCGTGCTGGGTGACATAGCTTTGCGTGCCACTTTGGGCACACGTGCCATAGGTTCGCCTTCACGGTTCTAGTCCATTCCAGGCAAATGGCTACGCAATCTTTTCTTGGAACCCTCAAGTGACGGATTCCTCCACAACTCCAGGCAGGATGTTGTTCACTGCCCTCAGAGGCAGGAAATCCCTCCTATAGCTCCATTTTCCAACTCTTGTCGTCCCCTGGAGCAAAAATACACTTTGGAAGGGGCATGAAGAGACACCTGTCCAACGCAGCCTCTCTAGTTTTTAAATACTTTTGTACCATTTAAATGGTTTTTATATTCGTGATTGTTATGTTAACATTGAGTTTTAACTGTGTACTTTAGCTATCTATCTTAAATATTCAAGAAGGGACGTGGTGGCTCAGTGGCTAAGACCCTGAGCTTGTTGATCGAAAGGTCAGCAGTTTAGCGGTTCAAATCCTTAGTGCTGCCGCATAACGGGGGGAGCTCCCGTGACTTGTCCCAGCTTCTGCCAACCTAGCAGTTTGAAAGTACATAAAAAAATGCAAGTAGAAAAATAGGAACTACCTTTAGTGGGAAGGGAACAGCCTTCCGTGCGCCTTTGACGTTGAGTCATGCCCGCCACATGACCACGGAGGCGTCTTCGGACAGTGCTGGCTCTTCGGTTTTGAAACGGAGATGAGCACCGCCCCCTAGAGTCAGGAACGACTAGCACATATGTGCGAGGGGAACCTTTATCTTTTTAAAAGTATTCAAAGTATCCATCTTAAGACTTCAAAGACAAGATTCAAACTAACACAAAAAATGAAGATAAGTCCAGAAAGTAGCTATTTGCAGGGGAAACCAGCCTCCGTTTGAAAAGGCAGAACAGCATTCCGTAGATCAATTTTTTCTATCGAAAAGACTGAAAATGATCAATGTGGAACTTGTTATTCCAGCTTAGTTGAAAGGGTTTCAAAATTCCCACGAGGATGTGATGCGAGGGCTCCCTGACCATCCGTTCTGCTGGGTGGTTTATCTGAGCGCTTGTCTTTGGAAAGGCTGCAGGTTGCCGGACCGTTGACCCTGTCAAGAGCTTTTCGTGCGTGGATGGATGGTTTCCTCGGATGGGTGGACTCTCCAGGCTCCCAACTGCTATTTTCCTTCCCCAAATAGGTAATGAAAGCAATTAACGAGGGCTTTCGACTCCCTGCCCCCCTGGAGTGTCCTTCTGCCATCTACCAGCTGATGATGCGATGCTGGCAACAAGAGAGAAGCCAGCGACCTAAATTCACGGACATCGTTAGCATCCTGGACAAGCTGATCCGCGCTCCGGAGTCGCTCAAGACTTTGGCAGAGTTTGACCCTCGGTAAGTCTTGCTCTCGAATCCTTGTACCTTTCTTGCAGTTTCGGAACCTTCGTCTATGCTTTTGGACCCTAGCTCCTGACCTAGATGAAGGGAGTCAGCAACCCGTGGCTCTGGAGCCGCATGTGGTTCTTTCATCCCTCTGCTGCGGCTCACTGTTGCTGGTCAGCACCACAATTTTGAGAGGAGCTTCCGCAGTGGTGAAATCCAATTTTTTTTTACTACCGGTTCTGTGGGCGTGGCTTGGTGGGCATGGCAGGAGAAGGATACTGCAAAATCCCCATTCCCTCCCCACTCCTGGGGGAAGGATATTGCAAAGTCCCCATTCCCACCCCACTCTGGGGCCAGCCAGAGGTGGAATTTGCCGATTCTCCCAACTACTAAAAATTTCCGCTACCGGTTCTCCAGAACCTGTCAGAACCAACTGGATTTCACTCCTGAGCTTCTGGTTGGGAGGTGGGGGAGCATGGCAAGCCAGGAGGAGACTTTATGGCAAGGGGCAGGTTTTCCGGTCGGCTTCACAATTGATAGAGCTTTTGGTTAGGAGAGGTAGAGGAAAAAGGACACCGCACTAGGAAGAGACTCTATGGTAAGGGAACCGGACTTCTGGTTGGCTCGAGAATTGAATGGGGGGGGGCTTCCCGTTAGGATCTTTGTGGCTCTTTGAGGGTTTAAAGCAGTGGTGAAATTCAAATTTTTTTACTACCAGTTCTGTGGGTGTGGCTTGGTGGGCGTGGCAGGGGAAGGATACTGCAAAATCCCCATTCTCTCCTCACTCATGGGATATTGCAAAATCTCCATTCCCACCCTATTCTGGGGCTGGCCAGAGGTGGTATTTGCCGGTTCTCCGAACTGCTCAAATTTTCCGCTACCAGCTCTCCAGAACCTGTCAGAGCCTGCTGGATTTCACCCCTGGTTTAAGGTTGCCGACCCCGACCTAGAAGAATGTATGTAAGAACAGGCCCAGAAATAAGAATGCAATGTTTAGTTCCCCAAATCCCCAGCCCTATTTTAGAAATTATTTGGTTCTAAAGAGCTGCGGGCCTTTTTTTTTTTTGTCGTCTTTGAAGGATTTCCATCCGTTTACCCAGCACCAGCGGCTCAGAGGGGGTTCCTTTCCGAACTGTGGCAGAGTGGCTGGAGTCCATCAAAATGCACCAGTACACAGAGCACTTCCTAGAGGCTGGGTATAACGTCATTGAGAAGGTGGTGCAGATGACCAACGAGTGAGTGTGGCTTTGCAGGCGCATGCCCTGGGAAACGGGCCTTTGGCCATGGAGCTCTTGACACCCCCCACCCCAGGCCCCCGGCTATCTCATTCCACTGCGTTTGAAAGTCTTTGTTCTGCTCTGTAGGAAGAATTTACCGTATTTTTCAGAATATAAGACGCAGCTGACTATAAGGCGCACCTAAATTTAGAAGAGGAAATCAACAAAAAAACATTGATGGCTTCCGCGGGCCACATTTTCGGGCCATTTTTCTGCCTATTTTCTAGGCTTTTACGGCCTATTTTGAGGCTTTTTTCATCCCCTTTTCGAGGCTGTTTTCATCCTCTTTTCGAAGCTTTTTTGGCCCATATTTGAGGCTTTTTTTCAGCCCGTTTTCGAAGCTTTTTTGGCCCATTTTCAAGGCTTTTTTCAACCCAATTTAAAGGCTTTTTAAAGGCCGTTTTCCCAAAAAAAAATGGCCCAAGAAAGCCTTGAGAGCGAGCCGAAAAAAGCCCCTAAAATGGGCCGAAAAAGGCCCGAAAAGGGAGCATGCATAGACAAAAAAACCGGCCGGCAGGTGGGCGGGGCTTCGGCAATATTTGGTCTATAAGACGCACAGACACTTTCACTCCCTTATGGGAGACAAAAAAGTGCGTCTTCTAGTCCAAAAAATTCAGTACATCATTCTTCTAAAAGATTTGTCTTAGCATCCTCCTAAGGACATCCCCTTTGCCCTACTTTTCAAACAGAAAACTAGACCTTCTCTCACCCATTAATGATAACCTTTTAGCAAGAAGTAGGAAATGGACATTGTGCAAAAGTTATAAGTAGGTGGAATACGATACCTTTCTTAACAAACCCATTCCGGGGACACTTAATGCCATTTTCTTTTCTTGGTTCGCATGGTTCGCTTTTGCAACCCATGGGACATCTGTGACCTGGGTGACTTGAGAATCTCCATAGACATAGCCTGGAAAATTACGCATTTGCACGCTTCGTTTTGCCATTTGTGTTCCCTTCCCTGATGAGTTTACATTTCATTTGCCTTTATCAAATTTGCTCAGAGGTGGCTATGTACGAGAATGTCACGCGTTTGCAATAAAGGAGGATAAAACTATGACTTTCTCCCTACCCCACCCCCCCCACCCCCAAAATATGCAGTACAGCAAATTCCATTTGCTCTGCCCGCTGTCTTCTTAGGAGCGAAGGGCTCCAAAGACCTACCCTATAATTAAGCCATTTTATGCCGCCAGAACAGCAAGAGAGGCTTATTAAATGCAGCGGGATATCTGGCCTTTTGAGATCTCTGTAAGGGAGTTTACAATCCCACTGCACAGAGGCTATAATATACTAAAAAAAAAAAACAAAAAAAAAAAACACCCCCGAATTATTACATATTGCGGTTGGCTATTTTAAAGGAAAGAAGCCGAAGCTACCTAATGTCTCTGAAACAGCAAGATTCCAGCACTAATTCTTTTCGTCTCTTTTTCACGTCCCCAGGGACATCAAGAGAATTGGCGTGCGTCTACCAGGACATCAGAAGCGAATTGCCTACAGCCTCCTAGGACTGAAAGAACAAGTGTCCACCATTGGTATTCCAATTTGAGGCGGAGAAATGGTATCCGGTATGGGTAGCTCAGTTGCCCCTTGGCGGCTTACCCGTTCTTTGCTTGCTCAGCCTAGAACCATTCGCAAAACAAGACTTCCTGGTATATACTTGAAGTGGAGCATCGACGTTGACCTCTCCTCGCCAAAGATGCCGGCAGTTTAAGTGCCCCCCCTCGCATCACAGCCTCGTATTTATTGCCTGTTTTTCTGACGAATTGGTTGGAATCGCCAGTGTGCCATTTCATGAAGTGTCCAGGAATGGTGCCTTATTTCCTCAAAGAGAGCGGCCACGCGGCATCCTGCCAAGCCTGACAAGTCTTGCCTGGAAAGACCCTCAGGCTACTGAATGTTTATAACCGCCACCCGTCCCCTCTCCCACACCCCCCTTCTTCCATCTCCTTTCTCCATTGGGCCTCCGAAACCCTTGACAACTGCCACTGGAGATCATCGGCGTGCCACACTCCTCTCCTGAGTTCGTTCGTTTCTCTAAAACAAAAGCCTGCTCCTCCTTTTCACATTCAAATGTCCTAGGGCCGTGATGGCTGAGCTTTTTGCCATTACGTGCCAAAAGCGGGGGAGTGCGCGCGTGCCCACACCCGTAATTCTATGCGTCCCGCCCCCATGTGCATGCGTGCGTGCACTCCCCCCACTTTTGGCACGCAATGGCACAGTAGGCCCGTTTTTCGCCCTCCCCAGGCCCCAGAGGCTTTCTAGGAGCCTGGGGAGGGCGAAAACGGCCTTCCCCACCACCAACCCAGAGGCCAGAAATGGCCCGTTTGCCTTTGCTGACTTCAATCGGACCATTCCTGGCCTCTGGGGGGATGGGGAAGGCTGTTTTTGCCCTCCCCAGGCTCCTAGAAAGACTCTGGAGCCTGGGGAGAGTGAAAAACAGAACCTTCCTCACCCACCCCCGGAGGCCCTCCGTCACCCCCGGAGGCAACTTCCAGTGGACCCAAAAGGCCCGAAAATCAAGCACCAGAGCTGAGCTCAGATGCCCACCGATATGGCTCCGTGTTCCACAGGTTCGGCATCACGGCCCTAGGGTCTTTTTCTTTGACATTAAAAGTGGAGGAGCCCATAATTATAGCTTATATAAGAAGCTAGGCTTTAGTTTTAATTCGATTAGCACCATGCACATTTAGAAGGACTGTTGCATGTTCTGTTCTTAATTTATGCTGCTCTTTGGGCATCGAAGAGTTTTTCTTCTATATTTTTTACTCTCTTATTCTTTCATGAACCTAATCTGGCACTTCCAAGAGGCTTTACACAGACTCTGCTCCAGCCTCACCTTAACGGTGGTTTGCCAAGAGTAACCCAGAGACCAACACTTCCACAAGTCAGCTTATTGTTATTTATTCACCCTTCCTTCCAAACTGTTTCGTAAATGCACTCTTGACTTCTGGGCAGTTATCCTTCCTTCATAACAATATTTCATTATTAATGTTAATTTATTTTTATATTTATTACTTTTTTTAAAAAGAAAAAAGAAAAAAACCGTTTCAATATTAAACATAATGCCTATTTTTTAAAAAAAAGAATTTTACTTTTGTTTGGGCATAAAATAATTCTCTAGCTTAAATAAAATGTTTTTATTCTTTTCCGATGTGTTAATGTGAGTTGGAGGAAATGAAGGGTGTGGAATGGGAAAATACCAATAGTAGAATTCAGATAGCTAGCGAAGGACAGGAGGCTCGGGACTGACCAAAGCAAGGTATGGTGCACCGCATAATAAACATAATAAGGTGGACAACTATTTAAATATGAACCAGCAATGTGCAGCAGCTGCCAAAAAGGCCAACACAGTTCTAGGTTACATAAACAGAGAGATAGAATCACGATCACGCAAAGTGTTAAGACCACTTTATAAGGCCTTGATAAGGCCACACTTGGAATACTGCATTCAGATTTGGTCGCCACGATGTTAAAAGGATGTGGAGACTCTAGACAGAGTGCAGAGAGGAGCAACAAAGATGATTAGGGGACTGGAAGCTAAAACATATGAAGAACGGTTGCAGGAACTGGGTATGTCTAGTTTAATGAAGAGAAGGACTAGGGGAGACACGATAGCAGTGTTCTAATCTCTCAGGGGCTGCCCCAAAGAAGAGGGAGTCAAGCTATTCTCCAAAGCGCCTGAGGGCAGGACAAGAAGCAACGGATGGAAACTAATCAAGGAGAGAAGCAACTTAGAACTAAGGAGAAATTTCCTGACAGTGAGAACAATTAATCAGTAGGACAACTTGCCACCAGAAGTTGTGAATGCTCCAACACAGGAAGTTTTTAAGAAGAGATTGGATGACCATTTGTTTGAAATGATATCGGGTTTCCTGCCAAGGCAGGGGGTTGGACTAGAAGACCTCTAAGGTCCCTTCCAACTCTGTTCTATTCTATAAAGGACGGAAGCCTTTGCTAATATGGCCATGACTTCCTCCTCATCCGATTTCCAAAGGAATTAGAAATTTGATCTCCGAAGTATGATCTAACTACTGTTTATATATATATATATATATATAAACCATGGAAACCGGCAGATCTAAGCCACAAAGTCTAGTTTGGAACTAAAAGGAGCTCACCGGCTAGCCGTATTTCTTCATCAACTTCCCAGCCATATTCGCTCGTTTTGGTTCGCATTTCTGAATATTCAAGTTTAGATTTCTGTTGTTTTACGTGCAACAGAGGAAAGGCGCTTTCCTTGATGGGTGCGAAGGGATCAAGAAGATCCTCCTATGGAGCACTACAAAAATGGGGGCGGGGAATTAATCTCTCTGAACATCCCTATGTACTCGAATGCAACGAGCAAGCTCGGTGTTTTAACTCAGCCTGAAATCACCATGGTCCCGTGTGTTCTGAATTAGGCTTCCTGATACAGTAAAAGCACGCAATGAGTCCCAAAAACCCTCTTTTTATTTCAACGGCTGTGAATTCTGCTCGTTCACAGCCTGTTCATTCTCAATCTGTTCATTCGCAGATGAGTCCCAAATAGTTTTGCGAAGAGTCCGACAGAAGTCTGCCACAGTCCTTCGGGATAAGGCTGATTAACACCCACCTTTATCTCCCTTGACTCGCTGCCAGAGACCTAATTGGCAATTAGCTTTGCAAGGCCACATGGAACACAGAATCAAACAGAGCTTCAGACTTTAAACTGCACAGAATGAACAACGTTGCTTCCTGCAAAGGCTCATGTGCCTTTGCTCCTCTTTTAAGTCTTATGGGAGGGGCCAATCATCTCCAAGCCCTACTCCCGAGTCATCCCTTTTGCTCTTGCCTTCTGGCAGCTCTGCGCATGTGCACACTGGGAACAGGCTCCCCCTGTTCCTCTGCCTCGCTGATGTCCAACTCTGGAGGCTCCAGAGGCAGCACATATCTCCCAGATGTCCCTGGCCCCATCTCTGCCTCTGACGCAGAGCCCTCATCCGAGCCTTCCCCAGACTCCAGGACTGGCCCATGGTCCTCCACAGCCTCCGATCCAGATAGGTTTAATTGCTGCAGACTCTCCTTCCTTGGACCTGCCTGTCTACAATGCATGCTCCGGGCCTTGCCGGATGGATTTCTTTTCACGCAGCACCTGATATTTCACACGGCAGCGCCAACATTCGTTCAGGGCATGACCGTACCTGTTTGCAAACAGCCCGCAAAATGACTCGCAGGTTTTAATCCCACAGTTAAGTGCCAACGTAGAGGGGGAAAAAGATGGCAAGCCCGATAAGCAGTTCTATCTCGGGGAAAGCCAGGCTACAAATTAGTCTACATACGCTCATTTAGAGTTAGAAAAAAAAAAATCCTGTGCCCTGTCTTAATGCCAAGAGGAACAAGCTCCAGCTTGGTTATTTGTCTGAGACACAGCTACCTGGCCAATTCTCAGATCTCTTGCTGGGATTTCCACGAAGTGATTTCCCCTCCCCAACTGAGCTGATAAGTGTATCGCTTCACGGGGATTGTGCAACCCTGGAGTTGAGAAACAGAACTAGAGAGCTGACGGGCATTTGTCTGGCTCAACAAATTTGAAACGAGTCTAAATTCTAAAGAAAATATGGGCAGGCAAAAACAGAGCCTCACAGCCCGTAAGCTGCAGGGGGGATCAGAGGACTGAACGTGGGCAAAAGTCACCTGCTGTTGTTAACTAAAGGGAGGAAAACACAGCAGGCAGGAGACAGAAAAAAGCCAGCGGCTTTAGCAAGTTGGATGGAAAATCGAGAGGAGTGGATTGCAGATTCACTCAGGTTGCCTACGAGGGAAGTCAAACTGTGGATATTCATTACCTTGTCATTTTACCGATTCCCAAAGCCGAGTGCGTCTCACAGAGTTATTCAAACGACTTAGCCACCCATCTCTCACAATACAAAGACTCTAGGAGAAAAACACTGATTAAAACCGCAATTACCTGCCCAAGCAATTTCTTGGGAGTTGATATGGGGATGAATGTCTTAATGGAAAAAGTCTCTATCCTTTTCTTTTGGTGCAGGGAAGAGTATCAAGGCAGGGGAAGGAAACTTAGAGAGAAGATTCTCAATGAAAATCGTCCTACTGCCATCTTTTTTTTTTTTTTAATTTGATTGATATCCTGGTTTAGCCTGCCATGCTTTTGCCCATCAAGGTCAGCAGGGCCCAATCTTCCCCTTTCCACTACATCTACAGAAACTGGGCATCCGCAGTCGGCTCAAGATTGTCAGTCCTTGGATGGCCCTACATTTTATTTATTTATTTATTTATATGCTGCCCTTCTCCGGAGACTTAGGGCAGCTTACAGTGCGTTAAGCAATAGCCTTCATACTTTTGTATATTTATACAAAGTCAGCTTATTGCCCCCACAAACTGGGTCCTCAATTTACCTACCTTAGAAAGGATGGAAGGCTGAGTCAACCTTGAGCCTTGGTGAGATTCGAACCTGCAATAATTGCAGGCAGCTGATGTTAATAACAGGGCTTTAGACCACTGTACTATCCAAGGCTCATCTTGAAAAATACACTTCAAACTACAGATTAACAGAGTTGGAAGGGACCTTGTAGATCATCTAGTCCAACCCCCCCTTCAAGCAGGAAACCCTACACAATTTCTGACAAATGGCAGTCCAATCTTTTCTTGAAAGTCTCAAGTGATGAAGCTCCCACAACTTCCGAAGGCAACTTCTGTTCCATGGGTTGATTGTTCTTACTGTCAGAAAGTTCCTCATTTCTAGGTTGAATCTCTCCTTGGTCAGTTTCCATCCATTATTATTCCTTGTCTGGCCTTCAGGTGCTTTGGAAAACAGCTTGACCTCTTTCCTACTCTCTGTGGCAGCCCCCCAAATATTGGAAGACTGCTATCATGCTTCCCCTGGTCCTTCTCTTCACTAGACTAGCCAGGCCCAGTTCCTGCAACTGTTCTTCATATATTTTAGTCTCCAGTCCTCTAATCATCCTGGTGGCTCTCCTTTGCATTACAGATGGCTACAAGCTTTCGTTTTATTCAGTTTGATATTTAAGATTCAGCACTCTCCACCCCCCAACCCCTTATTTCAATTCTGTCTTGCCACCATTCCCCTTTTCAACCCTAATTTAAGCTGTGGAGCCATCCGTTTAATTATCGGCACGCAGATTGCCTCCCATCACTTTCTGCAAATAAGCAGGACACTGTGTAAAACGTTGGGCTCAATAAGAGCTAGGACAGCAACCCCAGGAGATTGGCTCCTCCTCCTGTATCCCCCAAAAAATGTTCCATGAGGAAGCCATCTCCTTTGAAGACAGTCAGAAATTGCCGTTTGCCGCAAGTCTGCAGGAACGCAGCATCCATGTGGAAAGTGCTCCCCCCAACACACCCAAGAAATACATGGGGGAGACCCCCCCCCTCAGAGCTCACCCTCAATTTCTCTGCATATCACAGCACTTTAGGGCATCTACCGGCCATTCAGATAACTTTTGCAAGAGGAACAGAGAAGTGGGAAGTCATTTCCATATGAAAAACAACATGAAGTCAGCAATATCCCTGCTGATTTCTGACTAATAGCACTAAAAGTCTTCCTTAACCAGACTTTTCTTACAAGGATATTCTCTGCCGGCTTTTGTTTTTTTTTAGAATAGATATAAAAGGGTCTTAATGAAAAGATTTATAGAACTGTTTTGTTTCTTGCTTGCCTTATGGCTACACTCATTGTGAACATAAAGGTAAAGGTTCCCCTAGTCGTTCCTGACTCTAGGGGGCGGTGCTCATCTCCCTTTCAAAGCTGAAGAGCCAGCGCTATCTGAATACGTCTCCGTGGTCATGTGGCCGGCATGACTCAATGCCAAAGGCGCACGGGACGCTGTTCCCTTCCCACCAAAGGAGGTCCCTATTTTTCTACTTGCATTTTTTTTACGTGCTTTCGAACAGTTAGGTTGGCAGAAGCCGGGACAAGTCACGGGAGCTCACCCCGTTATATGCGGCACTAGGGATTCGAACTGCTGAACTGCCGACCTTTCGAGCAACAAGCTCAGGGTCTTAGCCACTGAGCCGCCGCGTCCCTTACTGTGAAGATATGGTGGCTCAAAGGGTCCATCTAGACGGGCGTCTGACCTCCCTCGGTTCTGATATTATGAGTGGGGAATATTGGAATAATTGCGAATAACACCGATCCCCTACAAATCAAGAATAAATTGACAAAAAAGTATTGCGATACCATCTCAACCCGGTAAGCATGAAGGAAGCATGGTCAATAAAAGGGAAATTGTAAAGTGAAAGGAAGCGGATTGCGTGCAGAGAAAAGCAGGAGATAGGCAACTTTTAAGGAATACCCTGAGATGAACTCTGGTTGACCCAATGAGCTGGCATGACCACCATAGCCTCAAGCTGGAGAAAACTGGTTATCTGCTCCCAAGAGGTAAATATTTCTGCAGGTTGCAGGTGTTAAGGAATCTTCCCGAAGAACAAATACCAACATGTACTCACTTGGCTCTTGTTAATTAAACGAAATCAGTTAATTAAATATATACTACTGGAAACATGTGTATTCTGCTCTTGTAGCTACCCTAGTGCCAATTTCCTTTCTGAAGGGGTACCCAATGATTATCATTCTTTTTAATGGAATAAAATATACCTTCCCGCCCCCCAAAATAAGACATCCCCTGATAATAAGCCCAATTGGGCTTTTGAGCGCATGGCAATAAGGCCAATTATTTCAGGGTTCAAAAAAAATATAAGACAGGGTCTTATTTTCGGGGAAACACGGTAGTAAATCTCTACAGCTAGTCGGTCGTTTCTCTTCGGGCATTTCCCCAGCTGAAGGACCATGCTCGTTCTTAATCCGCACACATTCCTATCTGCACCATCAGCATAATCCACTGTCAAAAGCCAAGACAAATATTTGGATGAAAATGTACAGGGCTGCAGAAGCCTCGAACTCACGTCTAAAAATAGGAAGCTCCAGCTTTACTGAGCCTGCTGGGGATAACAACCAAGAGAATTGGCAGAACTGAAGCCGGGAGCCTCCAGGGACCACAGCAGTGATTAATTTACTTGGTGAGTTTGGGTACATTTCACTCTGATCCGGTTAACTGGCTCAAAATAGCTCAGTTCGGCCACTGGTCTGCAGGGAGAAAAGCCTAACTTGGACATTATGTCTCGGGAGACGAAGTGAGCCTCGTGCCACTGACTGGCCTTCAGAATTGGGCTTCTCTACTAGCTAGATTACTATTTGATCCATTTCTCTTGAAAGGCAACTCTAATGAGGAGCCCAGTAACCAAGGGTGGGATTCAGCCGGTTCGGATCAGTTCGCACGAACCAGATGCTAATTTTACATCTGGTTTGCCGAACCGGTAGTTGCAAGGACTGGCTGGCTCCGCCCATCTCACCACGCCCCTCCCAGGAGTCTCCATGCAGCCCGTTTTGGATGCCAGGTAACTGCAGTGCCCGCGCGGAGGCTCTGGGAGGGTGAAAATAGGCCTCCCGGAAATTCCGGAAGTCTGGAAACAGGCCAGTTTCCAGCCTCCGGAGCCCGGGGGAGGCCGTTTTCGTCCTCCCAGAGGCTCAAAAAAATCCTCAAGAGCTTGGGGAGGGCGAAAACACGCCTGCCCCCACCATGGTGTCGGAGGATGAGTAGGCCACGCCCACCATGTCCACGGCCACCCAGCAACCGGGCAGAGAACCGGTTGCTAAAATTTTTGAATCCCACCCCTGCCAGTAATGTCTATTAATCAAATTCTTGCTTCTGAAGAGAGAAAACAATAACGGAATAGGGCATTCAATTAAGACTGACCAAAAACAGGCCCAGTCGGTCAGAAGTCTACACTTGGAAGATTCTGGAGCAATAAATAAAGAGCATAAGGTCCATTGTAAGATAAGGTTAAAGAAATTAATCAACCTCTGTGGTTAAATTTTAACTTAAGGACTCTGATCCCCATCCTAAGAAAGAAGAGGCAATAAAGGTAAAGATAAAGGTTCCCCTTGCACTTGTGTGCTAGTCATTCCTGACTCTAGGGGGCGGTGCTCATCTCCGTTTCAAAGCCGAAGAGCCAGCGCTGTCCGAAGACGTCTCCATGGTCATGTGGCCGGCGTGACTCAATGCCAAAGGTGCACAGAACGCTGTTCTCTTCCCACCAAAGGTGGTCCCTATTTTTCTACTTGCGTTTTTTTTACGTGCTTTCGAACTGCTAGGTTGGCAGAAGCTGGGACAAGTCACAGGAGCTCACCCTGTTACGCGGCACTAGGGATTCAAACAGTTGAACAGCCAACCTTTCGATCGACAAGCTCAGGGTCTTAGCCACTGAGTCCCCATCAAGAGGCAATAACAGCTCCCTAATATCGGTGGCTCTGTTAGCCTGGCAGTCAGCACTCCCATCCCAAACAGCCTGGTCATTTCTAAGTGCCATCGAACGCCTGCCTGCCTTCAATTCTGCTGCCTAAGGCGGAAGGTGGAGGAAATGGCCTTGAGGGATTGGAGGAAGAGCCGCTCTCAAGAAGACAAGAGTCGAGGAAAGGGGAACTGATTCCGGGGCAGGAATATAACTTGTAAAGTCTCAGAATAGGACCTCCCTCGCCCTCACGAAGATAAAGAGAGGGAGGAGGGAAGCTCATTCAGGCTTGCGAGATTCTGCCATTGTAGCCGTAGAATGAAAGTGACCTTCTTGGTGACATTGGCTTCCTAGGCCAATCCACCTTGAACGGCTGACATCTTTACAGATCTGGGACTAGCTACTTTCCACTTTACTATAGCTCCCCCAACACACACACAAATGGCCTATAGCTAAAAGGTAGACCCGTAATGTGACTCCTCTTAAAAGAATAGCAAGTTCTATGAATTGCCTTACATCCTAAAAGACTTCCTGGATGTCTTTCTTTCTTTCTCTTTCTTTCCTTCGCTTTCTTTTCTTCCTTCCTTCCTTTTTCTTTCTTTCTTTCTTCTTTTTCTTTCTTTCTTTCCTTCCTCCTTTTTTTCTTTCTCTTTTTTCCTTCGCTTTCTTTTCTTCCTTCCTTTTCTTTCTTTCTTCTTTTTCTTTCTTTCTTTCCTTCCTTCTTTCCTTCCTCCTTTTTTCTTTCTTTCTCTTTCTTTCCTTCACTTTCTTTTCTTCCTTCCTTTCTTTTTCTTTCTTTCTTTTTTCTTTCCTTCCTTTTTTCTTTCTCTTTCTTTCCTTCGCTTTTTCTTCCTTCCTTCTTCTTTCTTTCCTTCCTTCTTTCCTTCCTTTTTTCTTTCTTTCTTTTTTCTCTTTCCTTCCTTCCCTTTCTTTTCTTCCTTCCTTCCTTTTTCTTTCTTTTTCCTTCCTTTGTTTTTTCTTTCTTTTTCTCTTTCTTTCCTTTTCTCTTTCTTTCTTTCCTTCCTTTTCTTTCTTTCTTTCTTTCTTCCTTCTTTTTCTCTTTCTCTCGCTCTTTCTTTCTTCCTTCCTTCCTTTCTTTCAACAGCCCTTACTGGTGACCTCATTGCAAACAAAACTTTTGGCTGACTCATGCCTACTCCCAGGTAAAGAATGTTTAATCCCATCACACCATCCCCTTTGTGATCTCTCATTACTTGTTTGTAAAGTGCTTCCAGCAACCAGACATAAGGACGTTAAGCAAGCATATGCATTTAATATCATTATAATTAGGTAATCTTAATCCAAAAGATAAACAGGGCAGCCCAAGAGGTAGGAGTGAGGTAACCCGTGAAACAAGATGGTTACTCATTCAAAGAACCATAAAACGTAAGTAAAACGTAAGCATGTGTGCGCGCGTCCTGGTAGTGGGCCGCAGCCGGGGAGTCGGGGACCCCTGCCTTAAGAGACGAGTCTAAGCATTGCAAACAAACAAACAAATGATTTATAATAACCGTTTCCTATATTTTTTGTATTTATTTAGTTGTGAGCATTGTCGTCCTTTCCTTCTCCTACAGGATTCCACCATCCTTTCTTCTTTTACAAAAGGTAGTAGGGCCTTCCTCAGATGTCTTTCAATTATGGGTCCAAGGCAGTGGTGGTATTCAGCCGGTTCTATGCGGTTCGGGTGAATTGGTAGCGGCGGCTGCGGGAGGCTCCGCTCACCCGCCTAGATGTCATCACGTCCCATTTTTGACCCTCTGTGCATGCATTGTGATGGCACGTGTGCTCACATTTGCGAACCAGTAGCGATATCCCTGGACCAGGATACCCGTGGTCCAGGGATATCAGGGGTGGGGTGGGGAGATGGGTTCTCTAGGATCTGTTGAAACTCCAAAGAAAAGGAATTCGACTTGATCCGCTGGGTCTTTTTACCATCTTATTCCTCCATCTTTCTGCCTGTCCCAGCTTGCCCTGGGTTTTTTTTTTTTAATCCTGCAGTTCAATGAGAGGCGCTTCTTGTGTTGCACCCAAGAAATCCCGATCAGCTGAAATGAGGAAAGGTTCTCTCCGAACTCCTTCACCTTTCTCTTCCAGGAAGCTGATCGGCCTTCGCTTTTCATCCCGAGAGGAAAGCAAATATGGCACATTCCAGTGGTGGAATTCAATTTTTTTAAACTACCGGTTTTGTGAGTGTGGCTTGGCGGGTGTGACAGGGGAAGGATACTGCAAAATCCCCATTCCCTCCCCACTCCTGGGGGAAGGATACTGCAAAATCCCCATTCCCACCTCACTCCTGGGGGAAGGATACTGCAAAATCCCCATTCCCTCCCCATTCCTGGGGGAAGGATACTGCAAAATCCCCATTCCCACCCCACTCCTGGGGGAAGGATACTGCAAAATCCCCATTCCCTCCCCACTCCCGGGGGAAGGATACTGCAAAATCCCCATTCCCTCCCCACTCCTGGGGGGAAGGATACTGCAAAATCCCCATTCCCACCCCACTCCTGGGGGGAAGGATACTGCAAAATCCCCATTCCCACCCCACTCCTGGGGGAAGGATACTGCAAAATCCCCATTCCCTCCCCATTCCTGGGGGAAGGATACTGCAAAATCCCCATTCCCACCTCACTCTGGGATCAGCCAGAGGTAGTATTTGCTGGTTCTCCAAACTACTCAACATTTCCGCTGCTGGTTCTCCAGAACCTGTCAGAACCTGCTGGATTTCACCCATGGCACATTCGCTGCAAAGTTTTACCTCCACATTCTTCAGAGAAAATGGGGTGTGGGGGGGAAGGATCCTTCTTGATTTTCCCCAACAAACTCGTTTGTTCTCCCTGCTTGCTTGTGTCAACCCTGAAACTGGGGCCATCTTTGAGGCTTCAGGCTTTAGATGGGAGAGGGGAGGGAAATAGTTAGCTGGGGTGTTGTAGTCAAAATAGTAAGTTTTCTTGTGGGAACCAAGGTCATTCCAACAGGTAGCTGGGAGAGGAGGAGCGAAGTAACCAAGCAACTGTCCAGCACCTTGATTGGGCCATGTGACTGATGACTTGAGGAAGGGGAAAAACTCTCTCTTTTAATTAGGTGAAAACCGCAGGAACTTTCAGTCTCAGTTTTCACCAGTTGTGCCAATATGATGTATCCAATAAAATGATCCTTCGAGGAATCTACCTGCCTTTGGAGTTCTTTGCGTGTCTGTTGTGTATTATTGGGGGCCAGATCAATGCCGGGACCCTTCTTCCCAAACACTCGGCTCTGGATTTCGAAGTAAAACGGTCATGTTTGCAATTCTCAGAGCATTTTTAAAAGCCCGACTTCCAACAGAAGAAGGCCGATTTGGTTTCTTCCCCAAGGCTCTGTAGGGCCGAAGCACGAAAACAAACCTCCTTTTCCATAAGGAGGCTGAGAAAGGAAATCCAGCAGCCATTCCCTTGGGAATGGGCCAATCTGAAACGAGCAGGGATCTGTGCAAAAGGAAATGGCTTGATCTGTGACATTTTCTAACGCAAAGCAAAGAGAGAGAGAGAGAGAGAGAGAGAGAGAGAGAGAGAGAGAGAGGGAGAGAGAGAGATAGCCAGCTTGAAATCTAATCGCTAAGAGAAATCCGCTGTCCCAGGAAACAAAAGGGAAGAACAATATTTTTTTGGAAAGCTACTAAGTCAGGGTTCAGCACCTGAAGAATGCAAGTTTCAACCTTTCAGGATCTTGAAATATGCCGTGTGTGTGCTCTCCCGGCTCCTTTTCGTGGTTCACCTCCCCCCAGCTTGGCCCTGATCCACAGGTCTGTGATTCACCTCTTTGGCTTGTGCTCCTTTGCAGGCAAGGCGCCTTGGTGATATGTTTTTTATTACCTTTTATTTATTGCATTAGCACTTCATTACAGAGGGTGAGATGAAGCTTGGTTATTAGGCACAACAGAGGCGGGGACAGGATTCTCAATCAGTAATGCAACAAGAGAGAAATCTCAGAGGGACGAAGAGGCACCTCACTGTTGCATAAAAATCACAGCATCCGAAGGAAAAGTAGGTTTACTTTTTTTTTTTAATTGAAAAAGTTTTACACATACAAATTTTTCCCCCTTTTTTCCCACAAGTAGGTTTTCCTTTAAAAAAAAAAGCATTTTAGGAGTCTCCCAAACATCCCCCAAAACTGGGGCTAAATAGAAAAAAAGCCATGGATTTAGAGCAAGATTTTGTTTGGTGCAGGGGTTGTACTCATGCAATTTCATGCAGCGCTTTCAAACTCAATGCAGAGATCACTTCTCTCATCCCTTTTTGCCAGTGGTGAAATCCAATTTTTTTTTTACTACCGGTTCTGTGGGCGTGGCTTGGTGGGCAGGGCAGGGCATGGTTTGGTGGGCATGGCAGGGGAAGGATACTGCAAAATCTCCATTCCCACCCCACTCCAGGGGAAGGATACTGCAAGATCCCCATTCCCACCCGATCAGCTGGGACTCGGGAGGCAGAGAATAGATGAGGCGGAGGCCAGTCAGAGGGGGTATTTACTGGTTCTCCGAACTACTCAAAATTTCCGCTACGGGTTCTCCAGAACCTGTCAGAACCTGCTGGATTTCACCCCTGCGTTTTGCCCATGCTGTTCTAAGGGGCTCCCCCTGCTGGAGGTTCAGAGAGAGGCAGTTTTGGGAAAACCAAATTCAACAATGCATGAGAAGAGAAAGGGAAGAGAAACTGAGACGGCCTGCATCTGTGATGGCGAACCTTATGGCACGTGTGGCCGAGGTGACACGCAGAGCCATCTTTCTGGGGCCACGCGAGCTGTCGCCCAACTCACCTGCAGCTGCACATGTTCGCACCCCCCCAGCTGGTGTTCGGGCCTCCGATGCACATGAGCACAATTCCAGACACCCAGCTGGTTTTCGGAGCTCTCCTGTGCAGGCGTGCGCATTTGTGCATGCGTGCGTGAGTACCCGAGCGCAGTGCGTGCATGCACAGATGGCGCTTGCATGCATGCATTGCGCGCGCAAAAGCCATGCGCATGCGCAGATTGTGCAATCGTGTGCGGTGTACGGGGGGGAGCCATGCAAAAGCCACACACATACAGAGATGGTGCAGATATGTGTGCAGCGCATGGGGGGGGTGCACAAAAGCTGTGCACATGTGCAGATGGTGCGGCTGCACTTGCAGCGCATGGGGGGGGAGCCGCGCGTAAGCGAAGCGCATAACTGTTTGCACTCGGCGAGTAAAAGGTTCACCACCACTGGTCTACATCGAACTCTTTTGAAAGGGGAGCCCTTGGCCCGCCATCTTTCTCCTGCAGGTGGTGTGTCTGATTGAAAAGAAACACAAGAGTTCTCTAGTTTACCTGAAGTACAAATTAAGCATTTTGTTTACTAAGCAATGTGTAACACAGTTCTTCTCAAAAACAAAAAAAAAAAAGTGTGGGGAAGGAGGAGGGTAGAGGAAATGAGTAACTGTGGTTTTTCCAAGGTAAGGAAGTGTTCTATTCATTACACCAAGACAGGGGTTGGCAACCTTAAACACTCAAAGAGCCACAAAGTTCCTAACCGGAAGCCCCCCGTTCAATTCTGGAGCCGACCGGAAGTCCGGTTCCCCCACTATAAAGTCTCCTAGCACGGCATCCTCTTTTTCCTCTGCCGATCAGAAGTACAGTCCCCACCACCACCATAGAGTCAATTCCTAGCGTGGCTTCCTTTTTCCTCTACCTGTCCTAACCGAAAACCCTCTCAATTGTGGAGCCGACCAGTGATAGGGAGCTGCAGCAGAGGGATGAAAAGAGCCACACGCGGCTCCAGAGCCACAGGTTGCTGATCCCTGCACTAAGAGATGGAGCAGCTTCCCAGCTTGCTTTATTACAAAGCATCATTCCGGCCGTGAAAAACTCACACATTAACATTAAGAAGTAGGCAAGAGTCCATTACAGAAGCTTATTTGGGTGATTTAACCGTAGCCATGTCTCTTTCCACTCAGCAGCCTCCACGTGACTGAGATTCCTATTGCAGACAGATCTGTAGCCAGAAACTTTCATTGCCTAAGACTGGAACCTTGAGTTTTCTTTCAAAAACCAGCCAGCATTGAGCCAAAATGGGTAAGGAAAGTTTGCCAAAACAAAACAAACAAACAAACCAACCCCAGCCCAAAGAAGGAAACAGCTGGATGCCTTCAAAGCTCTGTCACTCAGACAAAGGGATATATCAATGCCCAGCCACAACCCACCCAGGTGGGTACCTGAGGCATCTATAAATATGTCCCTAAGTGAGATGGCAAGACATATTACTCCCCAGAAGGTGGAACAGCAGTTTTTTCATTCTCTGGCACTTACCAGGCCCTGTTTCCCTTTGACAGTTCCCCACAGCTCTGCTCTGATCTCAGCCAGCAAGACTCCATGGACATATCTGTCTTCTCAGAGAAATGCTGAAACAAATATTTTCATTCGCTGGGGAACCAACCAACATTCCAATGACAAGCATTATCAGACTGACACACAGAAAGTAGTTTCAAGCTAACATCTTTAAGCAAGCATTTGTTATTGTTAGTTGCGAAGTTGTGTCCGACCCATCGCGACCCCATGGACAACGTTCCTCCAGGTCTTCCTGTCCTCTACCATCCTCTGGAGTCCATTTAAGCTCACGCCGACTGCTTCGGTGACTCCATCCAGCCACCTTGTTCTCTGCCGTCCCTTTCTTCTTTTGCCCTCCATCGTTCCCAGCATTCGGCTCTTCTCCAGGAAGTCTGTCCTTCCTTCTCATTAGGTGGCCAAAGTATTTGAGTTTCCTCTTCAGGATCTGGCCTTCTAAAGAGCAGTCAGGGTTGATCTCCTCTAGGACTGACCGGTTGGATGGCCTTGCAGTCCAAGGGATTTGCAGGAGTCTTCTCCAGGACCAGAGTTCAAAGGCCTCCATTCTTTGGCGTTCAGCCTTCCTTATGGTCCAACTTTCACAGCCATCCATTGCAACTGGGAAAACCATAGCCTTGACTATACGCACTTTTGTTGGCAGGGTGATGTCTCTGCTTTTTAGTAGGCTGTCTAAATTTGCCACAGCTTTCTTCCCCAGGAGCAAGCGTCTTTTAATTTCTCGGCTGCAGTCCCCATCTGCGGTCATCTTGGAGCCCAGGAAAATAAAATCTGTCACTACCTCAATTTCTTCTCCATCTATCTGCCAGGAATTGAGAGGGCCAGATGCCATGATCTAGCAATACAGCTTTTAAAAATAAACTCCACTGAGTTTATTGAGTAAAAACTTATTCCTTACTCGCTTCTCTGGTTCATTTGCCGTCTTAATATCACTGTAACCCTCTTTATTAAAAAAAAAGAAAAAAGGAGACATATGCAGCCGTGTTGCTTTTCCAGAGGCCAGGAGGTCAGTTTTGCCTTCTAAATCCCAGGCTCTCTGTCGCTGCATGCCTGGAAGTTAGGAGCAGAAACTGCATTTTGATATCCCAATTCGACAGAACGCCTTCTACAGTGATATGGTTACGGGATGGCCCTTACTCACAGAATGCTACCTCTAGAAATCCCCTTTCTCAAGCATTGGCATTTAATATCCAAGTGGAGATGTGAGGGTTCAAATGCTGGCAGACTTTGGGGCAAAAATGCCTGCCCTGTGTCGCCTGGCTCTGAAAATACAATCCTCATATAATAATAACAACTTTATTGTCGTTGTACGTGTATACACAGTATACCCATACAACGAAATTCATTTAACACTCAAAGACCAGGCCCAACACACATAACGATCCCCAAACACACTCCCACCCACCACAATTCCCCACCCCTAAACCACCCAAACATCCACACAACAGACCATATTTAGGTAATGGGATCTTCCTGGAACAGGAACTGTTCATGGGACATAGGTAGGAAACAAGAATAATAAATCTGTTTCTTGGAAAAAACAACAACAACTGATCCTTGTATCCCGCCATGCTAAGAAAAATGTTATAAATTACAGTTATTTATGACAGATAAGAAGGCAGAAGACGGACCAACCTTTGTAGACATTTAGCATATATTAATTTACTCTATGCAAACAAGTATGTGCTTTCAATATCGTAAGGGATCAAAGCATGAATTTCCTTATGTTTGTGTATATGCCGTAGAATATTTAAAGAAGATACATTATGGTGTTACATTGGCATTTTTACTTCCTTCTTCCTAAATACAAAGTTAAATCACTATGACTCACTGGAAGTCAGTGGAATACATTCATAAGTTAGGGAAACAAACAGAGATCAGATGTAGCAGAGCGATGCTAATGCTTTTAACATTTAAGCAAGAAATTGTTTAACCCCGTCAGAAACAGACTGAATTTGTATTTAAATTCTTCAGTACGGATTCCTGCGTTGTGATGTCAAGTAGGGAATCTGTATGGGTTTCTTTTTTTTTTTCTGTTTTCTGATAATTAGCCGAAACCAAGAGCCAATTTGGTTTAATAATTAGAGCAGGAGGCTAGAAGCCAGCGGACAGCGAGTTCTAATCTTGCCTTAGGCATGAAAGCTGATTAGGTGACTTTGGTCAAGTTAGTCTCTCTCTCAACCCAACTCACTTCACAGGGTGGACATTGCAGGGAAAATAGGCGAAGGAAATATTGTCTGTGCGCTCACCGCCTTATTTTTTAAAAATAATAAAGGTGGGATATAAATAAACCAGCAAAAATAAAGGCCCGTCTTACCTGCAACCATGTTGTCATCCTGCTGTGTTCATTTCCGGAAGTCTGCTGCCATCACAGGTGTTTCTGGAAAGATGTTAAGAGAAGGCAGTTCATTTACAGGACTATCACCACAATCCAGTCAATTTAATTTACTATATTTTGATTTAGTATTTAATATTTTAATTTTAAATGTTTTTATAATGGTTTTTTTAAATGCACTGTAAGCCGCCCTGAGTCTCCGGAGAAAGGCGGCATATAAATTGAACTAACTAAATAAATAAATCAGAATGAAGAATGTCTGGTTTCCGGCTCCTGCATTGCTGGCTTTACTATTTTACACAGCAATTTCTAAAGTACTGGAATTCCTACTTTATATATACCGTAGTTAATAAAACCCAGCTGAATCTAAGATTAGTTAAGTTACTAATTCAAACATAGCTTAAACATTACTGAAGTTATTAGTACAACACGGTGTACTAGTCGCTCTATATATACATGTACATTCACACAGACCTGTGTCTGTCTATATACAGTGGTGGCCATAATTGTGGAAATCTTTTGGGAAAACTGTATTTTCTAAAACTAGCTAATAACACCACTTTTTTTGGGAGTAGGACCATAAAATTATATATTAATGGAAAGATAATTTAACCAAGGCTGTAATGCAATAACTTTTATGAAGGATTTGCTATTAGAATAGCAGTTACAGTATAAAGAAGAAAACACGTAGAAAAAACGAAATATACAAAACTGATCCCCACGTCAGTTAATCCTTAGTTGGGTAACCTTTAGCATGAATGACAGCCTTACAATGTCTTCCCATGGAGGGAACCAAGCCTCTGAGTTCTGCAGCTGTTCTAATGTGAAAACAAAATTGAATGATGGCTTCTGTTAACTGGGTTTTATTGATCTCAGTCAGTTGTATATTTTTCAGTTTTTTTCTGGTAGGTGTTTCATGGCATTTTCCATTCATATATATATATATATATAAACTCTGCTAGATGTAGGAGAGGAACTTAAAACCTAAAATGGCTGGCCCTGGTTTATAAAACTGACAATTTTAGATTTAATCAGGGTCTTCTTAAAGAGGAAAGCTACCTCGTGAACTGTTTGTAACACCAGAACTGGAGAAAGATTTCTTATCTTGAAGAAAGAGAGCAGTTGTCTATATCATTGGATCTGTCCACTTTTTCAATTTATTTCTATAGGGATAAAAGATTTGAAGCTAAAAATCTGAGAACAGTGCTTTATCCAGGTTAAATAACAAGAGGCTCAGCACTGACAGAAAGTTGTTTAAAGAACTTGGGATGCTGAGTATTTGGCAAATGATCTGCAATTAAGAGTGTGAAGACACTCTGCCTCTAAAATTAAATATATGATGTAAAGGAGAGTGAAATTTTCATTCAGAAACCTTTGAGCCTTCTCTTTATTTAACAGAAAATGTATGATGCCTTATGGAAACTTAAGGAAGGCTACTGCAGTCTGTTTCTTTTTCCTCTGCCCCAATTATTTTACCTTTCCCTTAAAACAGGCCAGGAACCCAGCTGTTGCAAAGCACCTCTCCAAATACCAGCATATCATTCACTTCGACTAACTAAAACATTCCTTCCAAGCTAACAGAGCGCTTTAATCTATAATGGGAGCCCTGCGGTTAAGTGCTATAAAAATACTTGCTTGCAAATCTGTTACAATCAGACAATACTTATCTCTAAAGCTTGTTCGGGAGATTTTAGAATAATCCCTTGGTGAGACACCATGTTCCTATAAGAGGTGACACGGGATTTATATAACAGGGTTTTTAGGCCGCCCTTTAATCAGCTGCAGACCTCGGCCTCCCATTTCTTTTTCTCAGTTGCTTTCTCTATAAACAATAACATGCAATTATCTCTGATTTATGTTCCTGTCCTGACAACAATTTGGTCTTTCCTTTTTTTTCCCCCTCTAGGATAGCATTTAAGCCACAATGAAGAATGTCTATTTTTGATTTCAAGTATTCCAATCCTAGCTGGAAGGGAGGCTACGCAAACCCTCCCTTTCCACTGACACAGTGGAACAAACCATCCGTGTATTCAAAACATTTGTTAGGTTAAAAAGCAAAGGTGGGGAAAGCCTGAAAGAGCCTCCTTATGAACTTGAGCGCTGCACCTCAAAGAGGGAGCAGCGTAAAATGGGGAAAGGTGCAAAGAACTGCGGAGCGAAAGAGGCAATTCCGCAGCCGAAGCTGAGCCTGTACTCTGGACCAGGGGTGAAATCCAGCAGGTTCTGTAGAACCGGTTGCGGACATTTTGAGTAGTTTGGAGAACCGGCAAATACCACCTCTGGTTGGCCCCCCGAGTGGGGTGGGAATGGGGATTTTGCAGTATCCTTCCTCCAGGAATGGGGAGGGAAAGGGGATTTTGCAGTATCCTTCCCCTGCCACGCCCACCAAGCCACGCCCACAGAACCGGTAGTAAAAAAAGTTGGATTTCACCACTGTTCTGGACCACCAACCTGGGAAGCCCGGAAAGGGGGGGGGCAGCCTCCAACCCTGAAATTGCTGCCTTCTTTAGAACTTGGGATCCTGAGGGGGGGAGTGAGAGGGGGGAAGGAAACAAGGCAGGGAGCTGCTATTCCCACTTGGGGATCCCTCCCCACCCTTGAGCAGCAGGGCGGGAAGAGGAGATCCCTGTCGCCTTGCTCCATCTTTCTTCCTGAGCCCCCTTTTTTATACACCATCATCATGATGATTATTTATTGAAGATTTAATCTTCAATTAGATTCACATTCTGGGACTGGTAAAAACGTAATAATCCATGTCCTAACCAAAAGACCTGTTAAAGTAACTCCTGAGTATACAGGCAGTTCCAAGTAAGGCAAAAGCAAAATATTCAGGTCTGATAAGTTCAAAATTTCCACGTATCCAGGCAGCCCTATGGGGATTGCTCCTATTACTATCCGGGTGTTTCGCTGTGCCCTTAAGACCCTGTTGTTCCGTCAGGCTGGGCTATCAACGTAATTTTAATTGGGTGTTTTAAATTTTGGGGTTTTAAAGTGAGCCAAAATTATTTAAAAATTTTAAATGATTTTAATTGATGTCTGTCTTGTGCTTTTAATAGGCTGTACATCGCCCTGAGTCCTTCGGGAAAAGGGCGGTATAGAAATAAAATAAAAATAATAATTATTATTATTGGTATCACCACTGGTTTCTTCCTCCACCGTCGCTCAACTTCAATTTGCAAATCACAATATATTATTTTTATCATCATGTTCTTATGATTAATTCGGCCATAAACCCACACACTGGACGGAAAGGATCTCTCTCTGATTCATTAAACATGAAACTCAGTCAACTGAACATTTAAAAACGTATCACAAATATCATTGACTGGCACTGATGGTTCATACGGGTTGCTGCCAGCATCCTAGGTATCGACCAAGTACCTTCTTATGATGTACGATGTTCTGAGTAGTGTAGTTTTTTGCAGTTCCGCTGGTGTTATTGCAGGAAGCTGCAATTTCTTGATGTGTTTTATAAAATTCTTGGACATGGTACCAAGTGCCCCGATGACAATGGGTATCACTGTTACATGTTTCATCCATAATAGCGTAGTTTTGATGGCCAGGTCGCGATATTTAATAATAATAATTTTATTAATTTATTATTATACATTCGGCATAAACCCACACATTGGATGGATGGGACCCCCATGCCCAAGAGACCAGAGGGGGATCTGGTGCTGGGAGGGGGATGAGACAAAGGGGGTCCCACAGCCGAGGGAGCTGCAACCCAGCGCTTCCCCCCTCTCCCTTTATGGGTGGGGGGTCTCCCTGGCGCTGCCTCCCCTCAAAAACCACGCGCAAAAGCCACCTCTCTCTGTTCAGCAGCCACCAGCTCGGCCAAAAAAAAAAAGAGGGTTGCTGCTTTTTCTATGGATCCATAAGTACAAGGGATCCAGATAACAAGGATAGGGTGATGATGATGGTGGGGATTCAGGAGGATAAATTGTCGGTTTTTTCCCCAACCCTATAAACACCAGGGAGCCAACCGCCTGTCTCTGCCTGTTCAAATCCACCCAGACCAAATTGCAATTACAAACCATTTTTTTTAAAAAAAATAAAAACACTTTGGACACTGTTGGCTTTGGGTTTAAAAAAACCACGACTTTTGCCAAGCTGACAGACCCAAAGCGCCAAGCATTTTATTAGAGCTTATAAAGCCCGTATTTTGTTACTTCTAGTTGTAGGAAAACTTCAGCGGGGTCCATGTTTGCAACCCGCAAGGAGCCAGAGGAGGAAGAGGAGGAAGCAGAACCCACATTTCTATTCCTCCCTCCAGCTCTTCTCGTAAAATAGGCATCCTGCAGCATTTAAACAAATGGACCAATAAATCTTATTCCGCATTCTTTCCATTTTTAGAAAGCTTATTTTGCCGCCAAGGGCTGCGATGCAGTTGTGCATATATATATATATATATATATATATATATATATATATATATAAAGAGGATCCTGTTAGATACCTGTGTGTCTTTGCAGGACTCTTAGACTTAGCAAAAAGACTTAAGAGGGGCCTAGTGAGGAGAGTGACCCCTTCTTACCAAGAAGGCTACACATCGATTGCAAAGTCCAGTTTCTGACTCAAGCATCAGAATGGAAGAATCTGTTGCCCCTTCTCCCCACGTAATTGTAGGGTTGGTCGGCAACCAGGACAATCCCTCCTAGCACATTCCTTTCTTTAGTGGGAAAGGGATATTGACTCTTGACCGAGCAGGGATTGAAACACAGTGGCGTTTCCTGACCGGATGCCGTGTTAAACCTTTCTAAAAAATCTCTCTGAAATGCTCTCGTAAAGTGGACAATCCAGAAAGTTGCATAGCCCCTGTGGACAGTCGGTACAGAAAACGAGTTTGGGTCACTTTGGGAAAAGAGGCAAACGGCACTGTGTGGTGCGGCGTGGAATTCCAAGTGTGGGTTAGCTCCACAATCCTTGGCAAGCATGCGCTGGATTTTATTTTTCCAGTCGAGGAGAATAAGTGTCTGCTAAAAGGAGCCACGATAGGGGTTTGTAAATTAAGAACGGCTGTGAGGAGGAAGCGGCTACAGATATATATTTTTTTTCCCTGCATCTCTCAGTGGCAGAGTTCTGCGGTCACCCGTTGGAACCGATGGGCTGGAGATGATCTGGGTGGAATTTGCTGCCCCAGAGATGTGGTGGTTGGCTCTGGCTTTAATTGCATCAGTGTGTCAGGAGGGAGATAAATTTATGGAGGAGAAATGTTCCCATTTCTTGAGGAATTTGTATCAGTTTTTCATTACGTTACCATAAAACACCCAAAACAGAAAATGATGCTGTGCAATAAAATCGACCAAGAAAATCTAAAAAGCCATAATCAGCAACTGTGAGGGAGACCAGCAATAAGAGGAATTAAAAGCGGCCTTAATTCTCCAATCTGCTGGTTCAGAAAGAATCCATGTGAAGGAAGAGGGGGTGTCTTCTCTGCCAGCCAAGACTGCACCCGAGCCAAGACCCAGGGAAGGAACGGGAAGAAGGAAAGCCCACTGCAGGCACCGCCTCAGCAGCCACCTTCTGTGGATTCCCTGCCCATGTTTTGAAGGTCAAAAAAAGCATTTAGCGTGGGGAGCCACAGGCCTGGCAATCCCATGAGCTGCTGCTCCTTTCAGAAAGCCGCACCTGTTTACACGCTGACTTTCTCTCGACCTTTCCAGGGTCATCTTGCAAGGGCCTCAATGCCTCACCCAAGGACATTTTGGCCCAAGTGCCAAAAGAGGGCAAGCGGGATTTCACCATCTATTCAAAAGACAACGACGACGGGCATCAAGGGAGCCCCAACCAAAGACATTGTGAGCAATTCTGCAGCTGCCTTCCCAACTATCCAGAAAGCGATGCAGGAGGAATTTGGTTGGTACAAGAGCACCCCCTGGTGGCGATCTCAGATATGGCTGAGAGATGCCATAAAGAGAAGCAGCCTGCCTTGAAGGGGGCAATGAAACCGCGCCTGGGCGCAAGAACGGACGCTTCACATCAGGACCCGCCCAGCGCCCTGCCTCTTTGCACTCGCTGAAAGAAGGGTGCTTCGGTTTTGCAGGTGTGCACATTTTTATTCAACAGTGACGATCAGCTTCAGCAAGATGCATCTCAGAAAAGAACGTGGTAACAAGACAGAAGTACAATTTTCACCCCTTCTCCAGCTGGAGGAGCCTTTCCCAGAAAGGACTCTCAAAGACCTCTCTGCATTTCTGAAAGCCGAGCGGGCTTCTGGACGCAGCTTGTTCCCCTGACCGGTGGCTCAAGATACCCAGTGCATGCCTTTCAAGAGCCAAAAGATCGGTGGACGAAATAACACCCACGTCCCCACTGGCTCTGGGCTCGGCCTGTGGGGAGAAAAAGAACAGTGTTGCAAAATCTCCTGGTCATTTCACTTGATGGTGCCGCCCATGGGGCCTTCCTTCGAAGGGGATGACACCCAAGGGATTCTGCTAAGCTTTTGCACGCTTCTCGCACCACGTTCCAAAGGGTGATCCCTTCATAGCACTCAAGATTCCAACTCTCTTCTCAGAAATCAGCAGTGCCCATGCGTCAGGAGCCTGGCTCTAAGGTCCTCTCAAGCCAGCCCACGCAGGAAAGCCTCCTCTCCCACACCCGTGTGCCCTGAGAAAAGAGGCCACCTCAAGTGAGAGAGAAAGTGGAACAGGCTACATACAGGCCTGCTGGGGAAGATGTCGGGATCAAGGGAGCTTAGAGACCTGTAGGAGCAAAACACCTGGCCTCAGAGAGCTGAGAAAAAACCAGCCTTGTCCTCCTCCAGCACTGGCAGAAGGGGAAGCCTGAGATCGTTGAGCTACCCCCTTGCCAGTTTAGCTTTATCTAATGCTGCAGCCGAGAAGCTAGAGCAACTGTGCCCAAAGGAGTCCCTCTCTGTCTCACAAGTCCTCAGCAGAGGTCCCCACCTCTGGCACAAGGACCACTAAACTGAGTTTAATCCTTCCATGCAGAGCTCACCTCTTCCCGCAGGCCACCCACTGCTTCCTGTGGCTGTCCTTGCAGAGCCTCTTCTGCTTTGGCTTCCGCTCCTTCGGCCTTTCCTGGGCACTCGGTGTCCTGGCCACACAGGAATTGCTCACGCTGCTGCAGCGGCGGCGGGGGAGCCTCCTGCTCAGGCTGCAAGGTTTCGCTCACTACTTCCTCTCTGTCCAGCTGCGGACAGAGAGTGGACAGAGTGGCCTCCAAAGCCAGCCGGGCCTCGTGAGCTCCTTTTTCCAATTCGGCAGCGCTCCCGGCAGCCTCCTGACAGGCCACCCTCACCCTCTTCTCCAGGAAGGCAACTTCTGACCTGAGCCGCTCCGCCAACCCTTCCTTCTCCTGGATCTGGCTGGCAGCACGGAGCATATCCGCTTGAAGGGAAGCCATGACTTCTTCCTGCTTAGTATTCAGCTGCTTTATCTGAGCTTCCAGTTCTGCCACCTTTTCCTGCTCTATCTTCAACTGCTGGTGTCGTTCCTCCCAGTCGGCACTCAAAGCTTTTACCTGGGCCAAAAATATGAGGTGCGCGCTCTTCAAAACCTGGCTCGGGTTCAGTAGGATGACAACATAATTTTACCTGTGACCACTTACGCTTCCAACTGTTCTGCCTCCCATCTTGTACTTAGCAACAATGGCAAGCAACTGCAGCAATTTCACAGCCCCTCTGAGGATGAGCTGAAAAACTCAGCCTTTCAAGACATTATGGCCAAGCTCTCAGAAGCTGACAGGCAGATAGCAGTAACAGAGTTGGAAGGCTAGTCTAACCCCCTGCTCACGCAGGAGACCTGTACTAGAGATTTGAACCGCCAAACTGCCGACCTTTATGATCGACAAGCTCAGTGTCTTAGCCACTGAGCCACCTAGTCAGGCTAAAAGCAAAAGAAATTGTTAGAAAACATGAAAAGTGAATGCCGGTGGAGGATTCGGAGGGAGTAAAACTGACAAGAGAGCAAAGAAACCAAGTTATAGCTGTTATATATTTTCTGTGGACCTAGAAGAGAGTCACTGCCGTGCTAACAGTCAATGAAATGTCTAATTTTTGTTAAGTTCAACAGGTAACATTTTCTCTGCAATCTGAGAGGGGAGACACCCCCCCTCCCCCAAAGTATGTGGAGGATGTAGAAAATGTTAAAACCTTGTCCAAACTTTCAACACCAGTAGCAACCTATCTTTCTCTGGCAAGGAAAGACGATTCCTCCCAAGAAACCCCATCCCTCTCTCCTGCCTCCAAGACAGAGCCATTCTGGGTGACCCAAAAGGAGACTAATGGGGATTTTGCAGTATCCTTCCCCTGGAGTGGGGAGGGAATGGG
>WNWU01000166.1:600985-625831 GCA_012654045.1 Ptyas mucosa | reverse complement strand
AAGGGAAGAGGGGAAAGGAAGGAAGGAAGGGGGAAAGGAAGGAAGGAAGGGGGAAGGAAGGAAGGAAGAGGGGAAAGGAAGGAAGGAAGGGGGGAAAGGAAGGAAGGAAGGGGGGAAAGGAAGGAAGGAAGGAAGGAAGAGGGGAAAGGATGGATGGAAGGAAGGAAGGAAGGGGGGAAAGGAAGGAAAGAAGGGGGGAGGGAAGGAAGGAAGGGGGGAAAGGAAGGAGGGAGGGGTGGAAGGGGGCACCGCAGGTCGAGCTTCTCGGTGGGGACCGATGGAGCGCACCCCCTCCCAAGCCCCACTCCTCCTCCTCGGAGGTCGTCGAAAGCCGAGGATCTGCTGCGCTGGAACGAGCGACCTCCGCGGAGGCGGGACTGCTTCGGCGCGGGAGCGCCTTCCAGCGGACTCGCAGCCTTTCGGGCATCGTGGGGGGGGGGGGGGGGGGGGGGGCGGGGGGGGGGGGGGGGGAGGTCGGGGGGGGGGGGGGGGGGGGGGGGGCTTTGGAGCGACTTTAAGGGGGCGAGACCCATCGCTCCCCTCCCCTAATCCGTTTTGCTCCGTCCTTTTTTTCCCCGCGGGGAGAGGGATCGGTTTTAGGAAGGAGAGGTGACTCCTCCGGCGCTCGGACCGCTCCTCCTTTCGCCAACCCAGACGCAGTTTTAAGGCCCCCGGGCACCGGACGAAGGACGGCTCCCTCCTCGATGCGCCCGGCGGCTCCGGCACGCCCCTCGCCCCCGCCATGGGCTCGTGCGCCACCAAAGGTGAGAGTGTGTCCCACTTGGGCTCACCTTTCCCCCCCTGCAATCCGGGTGGGGCGCAGGGCGATCCCGAGGTCGGGCTTGGCTCCTTGCGCGGGCAGCGGGAGAGGGAGGGAGTGGGTGGGTGGGGGGCTTCAGGTAGGAGACGCGCCGCCCGCTCTACGTCTGCATCCTTGTAGCTTAAAAAGGATGACGGAAAAGCGGAGTGGAACCTGCTGGGAGGGGGGTATATGGGGGGGGGGGGGGTGTCTTTGTGGAAGTGGTTCCCGATTTGGGACGGAGGTGAGATTGGATCGCTCCCCCCCCCCTCAGTCCATTTGCCGGCGGCGCCTGAAGGGACCCGAAATGATTCAGCCATTCGAAGGGTGAGGCGCTGCAGAGGTCATTCTGCATTCTGTACATGTTCAAAGGATGGCCCGTCTTTCCTACTTAAAGGAGCAGCTCCTTCGGTCACGCGAGCGCCTCCTTCCTCCAAAACGAAAAAAAGCAGCGGGTTGGTTGCAAACCCCCACCTGTAGGGTAGGGGGGAAGATGGGGCCAGAACATCCCCCCTCGAGAAAGCTTCCCCCGGGCTTTCTGGGGGGCGAGAAGCAGGCAGATTCCCCCAAAGGAAAGGGGGGCAAGCGGAAGTCTGCAGCGTGACAGATGTGGTGGGAAAAGAGTCCCAGCCAGTGGTGAAATCCAATTCTTTTTACTACCGGTTCTGTGAGTGTGGCTTGGTGAGCGTGGTGTGGCTTGGTGGGCGTGACAGAGAAAGGATATCGCAAAATCTCCATTCCCACCCCGCTCCTGGGGGAAGGACATTGCAAAATCCCCATTCCCACCCCACTCCTGGGGGAAGGACACTGCAAAATCCCCATTCCCTCTCCACTCCTGGGGGAAGGACATTGCAAAATCCCCATTCCCTCTCCACTCCTGGGGGAAGGACATTGCAAAATCTCCATTCCCACCTTACTCCTGGGGGAAGGACATTGCAAAATCTCCATTCCCTCCCCACTCCTGGGGGAAGGACGTTGCAAAATCCCCATTCCCTCTCCACTCCTGGGGGAAGGACATTGCAAAATCTCCATTCCCACCTTACTCCTGGGGAAAGGACATTGCAAAATCTCCATTCCCTCCCCACTCCTGGGGGAAGGACATTGCAAAATCTCCATTCCCTCCCCACTCCTGGGGGAAGGACATTGCAAAATCTCCATTCCCACCCCACTCCTGAGGGAAGGACATTGCAAAATCTCCATTCCCTCCCCACTCCTGGGGCCAGCCAGAGGTGGCATTTGCCGGTTCTCCGAACTGCTCAAAATTTCCGCTACCGGTTCGCCAGAACCTGCTGGATTTCACCCCTGGTCCCAGCACAGGGAGACAGAAAGCAGCCAAGAGTCGGCCTTGTTTCTACCACCAGCTACTCACAGAAACTCTCCTTTTTTCTAAGTCAGGGATCCCCAACCCCAGGTCCATGGACCGACAACAGTCCTCGGCATGCCAGAAACTGGGTCCGTGCAAACAAGCAAAGGCCCATCCATGGGATGCAGGTAGCACACGAAACCACGTGCCCACCCCCCACCCCCCACCCCGGTCCACAGAAAAACACCTCTCCACAGAACCGGTCCCTGGTGCCCAAAAGGTTGAGGGGGGGGGACACTGCACTAAGTGACCGAATATAGGACTTGGGGAGGGGAGGGGGCATGAGATTGTAGAGATTAAGAGCAGCATATCAGGTGTGTTTCTTTTGGCAAGCAACGTGACAAAATGGCCGCCCAAACGGTTTTAGAAACCATCAGGAAGGAGAGCTGAGGACTAGAACCTTGAAGCAACTTTCCTTGCCGGGAGGTCAGTCCTGAAAATGGATTTTTGTGCAGGAAATCCATCTTTCCCATCCCTGGGGCGTTAGTTCTCTGTGCCGTGAGGCGAGAATTATGGGATGGAGAGTTTCTCCATCTCAGCTAGAAGAAACCCACGATCCCTTTCAAAGACTCCCAGATACTGTCTATGGAGATTCTCAGGCATCCTGGTCATGGCTGTCCCAAAGGTGCCCTTTTCCAAGTCCAGTTGCCTTTCGAAAAAGCACCTTTGAGACTCCCAGGTATCGCGGGTCCTAAAAGAAGCCCCCCAACCCTCCTGGCTGCCTTCTGCAGGAAGGATCAAAGCAGAGGAAGCGATAGGAAATGTGTCAGGCCAGCAAGGTCATCTCGCCCCCTTCCCTTCCCTTCCCTTCCCTTCCCTTCCCTTCCCTTCCCTTCCCTTCCCTTCCCTTCCCTTCCCCATGTGAAGTGACAAAAAATCCGGGCTTGCTGGCTACAGGGAGGCCTTCCCGGTTTCTGAGAGCCGCTTCGGCTGATCTAGAGGTCAATGGAGAGGACCAGCTCCTCCCTGGATGGGCTCCCCAGTGCGCACTGGCCAGCTACTGAAAGGGTGGCCATTATGAGGACCAAACTCATAGTGGAGCAAGGGACACAACCCACCCACCCACCCATTTCCTGACTTTCATCATCACGCTGCTAAACAACTAATTCCCACAACAGTCAAACTATTTACTAAGACCGTATTACTATTTTTTTTACTATTAGTTTTTTCCCGAATGCCATCACTCTGCTTAACAAGTCCCGCAACACTGTCAAATAATTTACTAAGGCTGTATTACTATTATTCTTCTCTTCCTTACTAGTATCTATCTCTTCCCGCTTACGACTATAACCATGTTGCTTGGATCTTTCAGTTTATATTGTTTTTATTTGTGTCCTAGTACGATTTGATAGCTTATTAGTAACCTTGACTATCACTAAGTGTTGTATCTATTTATTCTTGATGAATGTATTTTATTCTCCTTATGTACACTGAGAGCATATGCACCTAAGTCAAATTCCTTGGGTGTCCAATCACACTTGGCCAATAAATAATTCTATTCTATTCCTATTCCTATTCCTATTCCTATTCCTATTCCTATTCCTATTCTATTCTATTCCTATTCTATTCTATTCTATTCTACTCCTATTCTATTCTATTCTATTCTATTCTACTGTTTTTATTTCTTAGTACGATTTGATAGTTTATTAGTAATCTTGACTATCACTAAGTGTTGTATCTTTTTATTCTTGATGAATGTATTTTATTCTTATGTACACTGAGAGCATATACACCTAAGACAAATTCCTTGTGTGTCTAATCACACTTGGCCAATAAATTATCCTATCCTATCCTATCCTATCCTATTCTATCCTATCCTATCCTATCCTATCCTATCCTATCCTATCCTATCCTATCCTATCCTATCCTATCCTATCCTATCCTATTTGTACCCTATGACTATCATTAAATGTTGTACCTTATGATTCTTGACAAATGTTATCTTGTCTTTTTATGTACACTGAGAGCATATGTACCAAAGACAAATTCCTTGTGTGTCCACTCACACGTGGCCAATAAAGAATTCTATTCTATTTTGTGGGGGGAAAGGCCTTAGCTCCACGGCCCTCTCCCCATCCCAGAGCCTGGTCTGTCTGTGCCGCTGCTGAACCTCCTGCTTTCTTTCTGCAGAATTCCTCACGAGGGCCCACAAGGAGGGAGGCACTGTCCCTCTGCCAGAGCAGGAAGGCAGCAATCCACCTGTCGCCCCCCCAAAAGAAAGCACCTGTGAGGTAAAGGCTGGCACCCCTCCCCTTAAGAGGAAAACCTTTCCATCCCATTTCTACTCCCTCTTCCCTCGAAAGCAAGCACTGACGGTTTCCGACAATGAAAACTACACCATTGCAATCATCGGGGCAATGACAAGTAATACATTGAAAGCGACATACAATCGGGGTGGGTAGCTAAACAGGCAGACAGAAAGCCAAAACGGTAACAAGAACGTGACAAATCTTACAGGGCGAAGCATAATTTAAAGGCCTGTTGTTGAAAACCACAGCTAGGATGGTCTCGGGTACATCTCCTAGAGGGAAGAAAAGGACATTTCAAATTGGGGACAGCAACCACCCAGAAGCCCCTTCCTGCACCCTATCCCCCCAGGCTCTGGGGGGTCTCCAACCTTGGCAACTTTAAGACTTGTGGACTTCAACTCCCAGAATTCCTCAGCCAGCTTTGGAAGTTGAATTCTGGGAGTCCACAAGCCTTTAAAAGTTGCCAAGGTTGGAGAGCCCTGCTTTAGACCCACAACCAGCCAGGCCGGAACAGAGCAGGCTATCCTAGGTCACCTCCCTCTTCTTTTCCTGCAGAAGTCCTCGCGGGGCTCCGGCGGGGCTACCTTGGCGGCCTACGACGTGACAGCCCTTGCTACCTCTTCCCTGCTGGGTAGGTATGCCTTCCGGATCAATGGCTTTCCGGCAACTTCTCGGCCGACAGAAACACAAAAGAGGCGCTTCTCTATCAGAGCAGCCTCACGCCAAAGGCCAGGAGAGCTGCAATGAGTGTCCAGGTCACGAGCCTGACGTCGGGAGGGGTGTGTGTCCCTGCTGTGGCGGGGTGGTGGCGGCGGCCACAGTGCCCGAAACACGGACGATCCACGATCCAAAGGGAACAGCTTCCAAGGCATCGGAGCAGCTGGATAAGACAGCAGCTCTGGGATGCTTTAATCTGGATTCCCGAGGAAAGGTTGGACTACATGGTCTCATGATCCCCCCCGCCAACGTGATGATCCTTCTCGTTCGCTGGGTGACTCTGGGAATGGTGTGGGTGTGATCAGCTCGATAAGCATCCCACCAAAAAGGAGAGGGGCCCGGAGATGGGTAAGGGGCCCACCTTTTCCAGGGAGGGCAATCGGGCAAGTCCATCTTCACCGGCTGCCAAGGGGGTCTTCGCCGCTCCGCTGCAGCTGAAGCGTTTGGACAGCAGGGAGATGAATGCGTCTTGCGCTGCTGGTTTCCATGGAAACCCTCCGTAGTTTTTTTTCTTTCCCCGCCCCCCCGAGCCGGGAAAGGAAGGCAGCAGAGCTGGCACGGTGGCATCCGTCCCCCCTCATGGCTCCCCCAGGTTCCCCCGTCTGCTCGCGCCTGGGCTCAGTCCTGCTTCTCCTCTGTCCCCCAGGCCTCATCCAGAGCTTGAAGGACCACGTCACCAAGCCCACCGCCATGGCCCAAGGACGCGTGGCTCACCTCATCGAGTGGAAGGGCTGGAGCGCTCCCCCCGTGGGCTGGGGGCAGCCCCCTACGGAAGAGGTGCTGTACGAGGAGCTGACCGACGAGCTGAAGGAGGCTCGGTTTGCGGCAGGTGAGGGAAGGTGGGAGAGAGGGATGGAGGGGTGGGGGGGCGTCTGGCCAGCATTCTCTGTTTGCAGCTACTGGGCACCCCCCCCCCCCGAGGAAACGCACAGGGATGGCTGGTTTATCAACTCTTCGAAGCTTGCATTTGGGGGGGGGGGGGAAGGTGTCTCAGTCTTGTCCCAGGCCGTCTGTGCCTCACCGCCCAGCTTTCCGGCCTCTCTCTAGGTGTGGCTGAGCAGTTTGCCATCGCGGAAGCCACCCTGAGTGGTTGGTCTTCCCTGAACGAAGAGGAGCTGAGCGACGGGCGAGGCTCGCAGGACGTGATCCAGCTGCAAGGTATGACCCCTGGCCTTTGCCCCCAGGATGGGTGCGTCCATTCCTTTTGCTTCTCTCTCTGTCCCCTGGCTGTGTCCTCCTCCTGACTCTCCTCCTCCTTCTCCTCTTCTTCCTCCTTCTCTTCTTCCTTCTTCTCCTCCGACCAGATCTGGAAGGTATCTATCTGCAGGACGGTCTTCTTTTTTGCCCGCCGGCTCCGGCAGGCGGCCTCCAGACCTTCGCGCTCTCCAACCAGGGATCCCCCATCCCAAGCAGACCCTTGAAAGCGAACGAGTGGAGCAGGGCCAAAGGAGGCTTGGGAAGGGCAGAAGAAGGGAACCCACCCAACGCCCGTAGATGGCAGCAGAGTGCCACATCCCTGCGCTACGTGGACAGCAGCTCTCCCTCCGAGGATGAGGTCTTCTACGACTAGGGTGGTGAGGCTGGCAGCAACGGCGGTGGCATTAGTTAACTCCAGGAGGGACGGGATTCGCGTGGGCCGATGGGAGGCGTATGTGTCTTGCTCCAGAGACTGAGAGGCCTCTTCGCAAACCCAGCCCACCGTTTGCCTGGCAGCCTGAAGAGCTGGGTTCAAGAAATGTATTACGGTCCCAGAGCCGTTTCGGTTGCAGGAGGATATGCTTTTTCGACGCAGCCCGTCCGAGCCCGATCCATGATTAGCACTTTCAGCATCGAGACGGACTCTGTGCTGCCGGCCAGGCGGTGGGGGAGTCCCGGTGGAGGATGGACCTAGAGCAGGGGTCGGTATCCGGGTGGAAATTCGGGACGAGGCTCCCTTCAGGGTTTCCTGCCTACGTGATCCATACAGCCTCCTGTCCCTTCAAGTGCTTGCTAATGTTCACAGAGCAACGTCAAATCCTTCCGTACGGACTAAAGGATGCCTGGCCCAGGAAGGTTGTACTGAAGGTGTAAATAAAAACAGGTGCCGCAGAAAAACGCCATCCAGCTTTTTGCCTGAAAGGAACCTGCCGGGTGCCTTCCAGTGATCCCATCCATGTCTGAGCTGGGAGAAAGAGGCTGGCCTCGGAAGCACCTGGGGGGCCCTCCCCAGCTGGGGAAGGAAGGAAGGGAGCAAGGCAGGCTTGATCTGATTGGAGGCGAGGTCTGATCCAGCCTGACTGAAGGACATGTCTGTGTGTGTGTGTGTGTGTGACAAAGGAGAAGCCAGCAGGTTCCCGGACTCTTTTTCTTTAGCTGGGGAAACGACACTGCCAGGTAAAGCCCCCCCCCCCCCCCCCTTTTCAAAACTCCACTCATCTCACGTTAGAGCCTCTACTCAAGAGTTGCCCAACTGGGGGAAATCTTGAGACGTCTATACATTACAACCATTCTGTTGTGTCTTTTATTTCTTAAAATGCCCAAATATCTAAAAAGCACCTACATCTTCCACTTGCCACTCTTTCCATTTTTAAAAAAAAAACTTTGCCGTAAATTTACCATCCTTTACCGACCGTTTAGGCAAGCCTAAATTTCGCTAGCAAACAAATACCAGGTAACAACCCCATCCCACCCGCAGGAACTAAACCTACAGCTTCACGTCTCCACGGGCTGCCGCTATCGCCCGGCTTTGGGATTAGCCAGCTCTTCTATGGCTTTCCTGAGCTGGAAAAAAAAAAGAAGAAGAAGAAAAAGCAAAGCTGACAACGGGGCACGGAGAGCGAGTCGATGTTGCAAACGTCCGGAAGCGCCTTATCTCCATTGGGGAGGGTCTCACTTTCCCCCCCGCCAGCTCAAGAGGGAGGCTGCAGGTCCCCCCCTTTTCAGGCCAACGATGCCCTGCGTTTTGGCATAGCAGCAGAAGCCGAGCTTCAGAGAGCGGCCGCCTGTCCTCATCGCCCCAACCGGAAGGGAGGGCAGATGGGAAGGAGGAACTGCACCTCGCTGCACCCTCCTGGGGCAGCCCAGCCACTCACCTCCTTCCTGGTCACGATCCCCACCACTTTCCCCAGCTGGGTGACAAAAGCCCGCTGCAGGTTTAGCATCTCAAAGAGGTTGTGAGCCTGCAGGGGGAAAAAAAAAAAAGAAAGAAAAAGCTCAATGCTCCTTCCTTCCTCTGGAACAAGGGTCACCCACCGGTGGTCCGTGGACCACTGGTGGTCCGTAAGAAAATTTTGGTGGTCCACAGAAAGAGCTTTACATTTTTGCATTTTTTAAAAATGTTGCATTGAATCAGGGATCCTCGAACTACAGCGCCTGGGCCGGATACGGCCCGCCAAAGCAATTAATCCCACTCGCTGACGGGATGGGGTCCTTCAGGCACTTAGCTTGGCTGCCTGTTTAAGAGCTCCAGCCCCTCCCTCCCTCCTTCCCTTCCTGCGAGTCCAGACGCTTCAGTGAGCGGCGCACAAAACTTCAGCTGGGCTCCTCGAGAGACAGAGTTTGCAGGGGGAGGTAGTGATCTAATGCCCGGGTGGGCTACAAGACAAACTATCTATCTTTCTTTCTTTCTTTCTTTCTTTCTTTCTTTCTTTCTTTCTTTCTTTCTTTCTTTCTTTCTTTCTTTCTTTCTTTCTTCCTTCCTTCCTTCCTTCCTTCCTTCCTTCCTTCCTTCCTTCCTTCCTTTTCTTCCTATCTTCCTTCCTTCCTTCCTTCCTTCCTTTCTTGGTTTGATTTATATGCCGCCCTTCTCCGGAGACTCAGGGCAGCTTACAATGCGTTAAGCAATAGCCTTCATACTTTTGTATATACCTGCTTAGTAGGGCGAGCGGTGTTCTTTTTTATACAAAGTCCAGCTTATTGCCCCCACAATCCGGGTCCTCATTTTACCTACCTCGGAAGGATGGAAGGCTGAGTCAACCTTACGACTTCTTGGCCGTATTTGAGATTCCTAGCTGCAAAATGCTAGGGTTGACCCCGGGCACTTCTCTCTGCTAACAGGCGGCCAAACTAAGTGCCTGAAGGACCTCATTCCCGTCACTAATTCGTATTAGCGGTCCGTGGGATTTAAAATTATGAATTTAGTGGTCCCTGAGGTCCAAAAGGTTGGTGACCCCTACTCTGGATAGCCCCTTCTCAGAAACCTCTTCCCCCAATGGACCCCCCTTGAAAACCCTGCCTGGCCTTGTTCCAGTGGTGGGTTTCTTTTTTTTTTACTACCGGTTCTGTGGGCGTGGTTTGGTGGGTGTGGCATGGCTTGGTGGGCGTGGCAGGGGAAGGATACTGTAAAATCTCCATTCCCACCCCACTCCTGGGAAAAGGATACTGCAAAATCCCCAGTTCCTCCTGATCAGCTGGGACTCGGGAGGCAGAGAATAGATGGGAGCGGGGCCAGTCAGAGGTGGGATTTCTCCGAACTACTCAAAATTTCCGCTACCGGTTCTCCAGAACTGGTCAGAACCTGCTGAAACCCACCTCTGCCCTGTTCTCCATTCAATCCCGTCCCCACCATTCAACAAAATGGCAGCTTCCCTGCCTACTGATGTTGCTGCCCTGGCGCCTCAGCAGAGGAATGAGTCTGGGTGCCCCGGACAGAGGCAACCTGTACGGCACTCGACCGCCCGAGGTACCTGGTGCAGGGATGTCCATGGGGAGAGCTGCAGGCTCACAGGACTGATGGTGCAGCCTTCTTTCAAAGTCTGGCCCGAGAGGAGCTGGAAGAGAGAAGCAAAGCCATGGATGTGCTGTGCAGCTGGGTGGGAAGGAGTCCTGCTCCCCCCCTCCCCCCTGTTCTGGAAAGCACGTGGTGGGCTCTTGTCGGAATTACCCTGTCGGGAGTCGGACCTACCTCTTTCCCCGGCTCCTCCTGTGGCACACTGGTGTCTTCGTGGCTCTGGAGAAACTGGATGAGACTGGACCGCTGGATCGCCCCCAGCAGCATCTGAGACTCTTGAGGGAGAAAAAAGCAGAGGGAAGTGTCCAGTTTTGATCACCACACTATAAAAAAGGATGTTGAGACTCTAGAAAGAGTGCAAAGAAGAGCAACCAAGATGATTAGGGGACTGGAGGCTAAAATATAACGATGAACGGTTGCAGGAACCAGGCATGGCTAGTCTAGTGAAGAGAAGGACCAGAGGAGACAGGATAGCAGTCTTCCGATATTTGAGGGGCTGCCCCAGAGAGGAGGAAGGGGTCAAGCTATTTTCCAAGGCACCCGAAGGCCAGACAAGGAATAATAATGGATGGAAACTGATCAAGGAGAGATTCAACCTGGAAATAAGGAGAAATTTTCTGACCGTGAGACCAATCAACTAATGGAACAGAAGTTGCCTTCAGAAGTTGTGGGAGCTTTATCCCTGGAAGCTTTCAAGAAGAGACTGGACTGCCCTTGGTCAGGAATGGTGGGTGGGGACTAGATGACCTCCAAGGTCCCTTCCAACTCCTGTTATTCTAAGACTGTAGTTTCTAGGAACGTGTTTCTGCGTAGGTGCATATTTATGTTACAAATGCTTCAATGCCGCTCCGGCCATAAAGTGGGACCCTCCCACCAGACGGATCCAGCACGAGACGAACACAGAGATACTCGCTGCTTTCGGAACACCGCATTACCAGCATTGTCTACCACGGGATACTCCTGGGTATCCGTCATGGTGACCACTTGGAGGATGTCGTGAAAGGTGGCTTCCTGGGACAGGATGACGAAATCGGTGTTCATGAACTCCTGGGTGGTGACCATGTAGGACCTGCAAGGGAAGCAGTGCTCACCAGACCTTTATTTATTGGGACAGGGCAGCGCTTTGGGGGAGAGGAGCTGCTGGTGCTTGCCAAGCAAGGCCAAGCCAGAGGTGCTCTGGGCACACGCAGAGTGCCCGTTCTTTGGGAAGGCCGGCATCCCGATCCCTGGGTCCCAGCAAGCCAAGAGGGCAGGGCGGCTCACTCGATATGCCTGCTCCGGATGCGGGGAAGGTACGGTAGCTTCTTGACAATGATGGTGCCATCGTAGAAGGAAGGTTGGAACTTCTGGGCAATGGCGTTGGCCACCAGGACGGCCAGCAGGACAGGTAGGATGTGGGCGATCTGCCCGGTCATCTCAAAGGCCAGCAAGGCGGTGGAGAGGGTGTGGGTGACCGAGCCAGAGAAGGCAGCTGCCCCTGGAAGTGGGGGGGGGGGGGGGGAAGAGCAGAGGGTGGCCGATCTCAGGGAGAGCAAAGGGGTGTGTGTGTGTGGGGGGGTGTTGTTTCCACACTGCTTGTGCCTCCCTGAGTGCCAAGGAAGCCTCCCAACATACCTGCCAGCGCATACGCCCCAGGGATAATGGGGCTGGGATGGCCCTCACCGGTGATGCCCATCGGGAAGAGGAGGGCTACAGCTTCACCCACCAAGCGCCCGATGGCAGCTCCTGGGGAGGGACAGAGAAAGATCGTCTTTCCCTCCTCAGCCTGACAGACCCAACCTCTCCGGAGGCTGAAAGCAGAGAAAGTGGAAGCGCTCACCGTAGATGAAGACGGGCATGAAGTACCCAGCGGGCATAGGCATGGTGGTGGCCAAGACCAGCATCCAGAACTGCAAAGGCAGAAAGGGATCAACAGATTGTATGATAGCGTGGGGGGGGGGGGGGCGAAATTTTGGATATCCCCTTGACTTCCAGCAACGGGGACAGATTTGGTTGAAAAATATGAAATTAACCATGGCCTCCTCATATAAAGAAAACATATATAAAATGTTGGCATCTCCCCGTGCGAGACTAGCTAAAACAGTGATGGCTAACCTTTTTGCCATCGCGTGCCAAAAGTGGGGGGAGCATGGTGGGGTCACACGCACGCGTGCCCACATCCATAATTCTATGCCCCCCCCCCCCCCACTTTTGGCACGCAATGGCACAGTGGGCCTGTTTTTTGCTCTCCCCGAGCTCCAGAGCCTTTCTAGGATCCTGGGGAGGGCGAAGACAACCTTCCCCACCTCCCTAGAGGCCCTCCGGAGGCCAGAAACAGTGTGTTTCCTGATTTCTGGTGGGTCCAGAAGGCTCAAAAATCAGCTGGCCGGTGCACGCATGGATGCCGGAGCTGAGCTCACATGCCCTCTGTTACGGCTCCACATGCCACTTGTGGCACCCATGGAAACCGCTGTTGGAAATGCGGTTGCAGTAATGGAACTTATTTTCATCAGTGGTGGACCTGCCCGCAGGCGGTTAAATATTGGGAAAAAATACGGCAACGGATTTTGGAAATGACACAGATGAATTTGGAATTGAGGCCCGAGATTTTCCTGTTGGGGGCAAAACCGTTGAATGTTAAATCAGGTACATGGTTCTTGTTGATTCACATTATTACTGCAGCCAGATTAGCGTTTGCGCAGGAGTGGAAAAATCAATACTTACCGATGGATTTGAAAATAATACATAAAATTAATGAGCGTGCGGAATCAGATAGATTAACTAGATTGACCAATGGTAAAAAAGATTCAGAATTTTATAACGGTTGGAAATTACGGTACGATTGGGTCCAGAAAAAGTGGGATAGAACAGATATATGGTGTATGTATATGATGGCAAGTACGTATGCATAAAGGAATGACTTCATATTTATGGACAACGTACTCACATTGCACCATGGTGGCAGGATTGTATATTTCATTTGTGTATTGATGCATAGAATATATTAATAAAAATTATTTTAAAAAAAAAGCAGATTGGCAGCCCAATCTTTTTTTTTTTTTTTTTTGAGAGCAGGGCCCGCGGTGGCTGGCTAGCTGACCGTTCAGCGAAGCAGAAGGCTGACGGAGAGTGTAAGCGAGAGCCCCTGCAAGGAGCTCTGCAAGGCCCAGAAGAGGCCAGAGGAGACCCGGCCCAGAGAGGGAGTTCTGCTGCGTGCCAGGAAGAGGGAGTTCCCAGACACGCACCTTCATCACCAGGAAGACAGACAGGGTGCCGAAGAAGGAGATGTCGGGGTGCCACCACTCCTGCCACAGGTTGAGGGGGTCCACCTGGGGAGGCCTGTCGAGCGACACGTTCTGGGAAAGGACACTCCAGGTGCGGTTATCAAGCAAGGAGGTGAGCAGATCCTTCATGCTCAGCTGTAAAAAAAAAGAAAGGGAAACGGTCTTCGCCTTCTGCCCCATGGCAGAGAGGGGCTGGCAGCCTCTTCCCCCCTCCCCACCCCATCCTGCCTTGCTTCAGCTCCTCTGGCTTGTCGTGGCAAAGAGCCAGTGGCGTTCCTAACCCTTGGCAGCAATGGCTGATAATTACCCTGGAGGCCATGAATTGTCCCAGGCTAAGAGGGAAGGTGATGGAGGACAGCAGGAAGGCCACCAGCACCGAGTAGAGGGGCTTCCTGCAAAAGAAGGCCCAAAGGTCAGGGAGAGGGGAGGGGGAGAGGAGATTGGGAAACCAACGTAACTCAAAAAGCCACCGGTTATGAAGGGGTCTGGGCTGGGGGCTGCCATCGGCAGCTGTACTTCTGGGGGGGGGATAAACTTTGTGATGGAGAAGCAGAGAAAGCTTTAGAGATGAGCTTGAGATCAAAGAATCTGTGATCTCCAAGAAGCCTTGGTGGAGCAGCGGACTAAAGCGCTGTTAAAGTAGCACTTAGCTGCCAGCTGCCTGCAATTACTGAGAGTTCGAATCTCGCCAGGCTCAAGGTTGATTCAGCCTTCCATCCTGCCGAGGGAGGTCAAATAAGGACCCGGATTGTGGGGGCAATAAGCTGACTTTGTATAGAAAAAAAAGAACATCACTTGAGGGGGGAGGGCGAAAGCCCTACTAAGCAGGTATATACAAAAAAGTATGAAGGCTATTGCTTAACGCATTGTAAGCCGCCCTGAGTCTCCGGAGAAGGGCGGCATATAAATCGAACCAATAAATAAATAAATAAAATACATAAATAAATCTGAATAGCTGGGAAGCCGGACTGCAATTTTCTTCCAGTGAAAAGCTGGGGGGGGGGGGGGGGATCTATCCTGCTGGCCAACATCGGTGGTCTCCCCAGTGAGCCCCCTTTTCGGGGAGTCCACTTCCTGCACAGGAAGCCTCCTCCGCCTCTCCGATCCCGGAACCAGAGAAGCCATCCCAAGGACTCTGGAGAGCTGCCCTCTGGTGGCTACTTACTCAGTGGCCAGCAGCCTCGCCGTGAAGGGGTTCCTCCGGACGTAGCCCAGGAACCAGCGCTGGCAGAAGAGGTACGCACAGCTCAGCACGCCGCAGATCACGCTGAAAGGGGGAGAGGAGGCCTCCCAGTTGGGACGTGCTGTCGCTGCTGCATCCCTCCTCCCACCCCCCACCCCCCCGGCCACAGGGACACCCACTCCTCACCCGAGAAATGTGAAGAAAACGGTCTCCGGCAGGTCAAAGGGGAAATCAATTTTAAAGCTGGTCTTGAAGAGGGCTGTGATGGTTTCTGGAAAGCAGGGGCGCAAAAGCTGAGGGGCTCTTGACTCTGATCTCCCGGAGCCCCTTCCCAGCTCCTGCCCCACCACCCTGCCTGGCCCTCAGCCAAACAGCCCCCAGACTCCAGCCTGTCCTAAGGAGCTTCCAAGCACAATCCAAAGAAGCCGATGAAGGGAGGCGGCTTGCCCACACCACAATCCTCCCCAGCCGGTCACCCCACCTGCAGCCACAGCATCAGTCGGCTGAGCCCCTCTGATGCACTGCCTCCGTCGAGCACTCATTCTCCCCCGCCCCACATCCCCGGACAGAGTGGCCAAGGGGGATCCCTCCTTTGGGATTCCGCCTGCGCCCCACCTTGTTCACTATTGAAAACAGCCAACAGGCGGAACATGAAGGCACCGCAAGTTGCCGAGAAGAAACCCCTCCAGTAATCCCGGACAGCGAAGTGGGAGGACACGACCTCGATGCTGAAGAGGACCCCTGGAAGAGTGGCAGAGGGCAATCCAGAGAGTCAGCCCCACAGCCATCCGTCTGGCCACTCCCTGCCCGCCGCCCCCCCACCTGCTTTGGCCTCCTTTTGCAAAGGGGCGACGTGTCTTACCACTGATGGGCGCCCCAAAGACGGTTGCCACGCCCACAGCCGCTCCTGCCACCAGCATCTCGTTCTGCTTGCTTTTATTCTAGGCAAAGGAAAGGGGCGCCCTCTGAGGCTGCTGCCAAGTCGCCTTCCCCAGGAACCACAAAAGCTGGGCCGCCTTCGGGGCCCTCCAGCCAGCCACACACAGTTCTCAGCTGCCCCTGGACCAATCCCTTGCCTCCTCAGCCATACCTCGTACTCTCCAGAAACGCTGGTCCGGATCTTGCCCAGGTAGGCGGCGATCATGCTGGAGAGGTGAACAAAGGGTCCCTGGCAGAGGCCGGGCGGAAGGAAGACGAGGATGAGGACTTGAAAGGCTCAGAGGCAGAGAGAGCCTCCCCCCCTCCATCCAACGGTAGTCTCTCCCAGACAAGAGGCTCATCTCCTGACCTCAGCCGGACCTTGAAGGTCTCTAGGAAGGGGATTTTACCACCACCCACCCTAAACATTCACCTCGGTTGCCGGGCTGACCCTGGCAGCATCTTCAACCCCTCGGCTTCCCTGTTTCTACATGGGGCTCCCTTTGAGGAGCACCCGGAGGCTCCAACTGGCGCAGAGTGCGGCCGCGCGGGTGGTGATGGGAGCGACGTGGCGCTCCCATGTAACACCGCTCCTGCGCGAGCTGCACTGGCTCCCGGTGGTCTTCCGGGTGCGCTTCAAGGTGTTGGTTACCACCTTTAAAGCGCTCCATGGCTTAGGACCCGGGTACTTACGGGACCACCTACTACCACCAATAGCCTCCCACCGACTGGTACGTTCCCATAGAGAGGGGCTCCTCCGGGTGCCGTCAGCCAAACAAAGTCGGCTGGCGGCCCCCAGGGGGAGAGCCTTCTCTGTGGGGGCACCCACTATCTGGAACGAGCTCCCCCCAGAGTTACGGAGGATCCCGGATCTTCGTGCCTTCCGCCGTGAGTTAAAAACTTTCCTGTTCCACCAGGCGGGCCTGGCCTAATTCTTCCCTTTGTCCCCTTCTTTTGTAAAATAATTTAGAAAGTTTAAATTGTAAATATTTTAATTTGGGGTTTTAATATTTTAAATTTGGGATTTTAAATATTGGGGCCAATGTTTAATTCGGTTTTATTTGGCTTTTGAATTTTGTATATATGTTTTTTACTTATGGCTGTTCACCGCCCTGAGTCCCCTCGGGGGAGAAGGGTGGTATACATAAATTTAATAAAATAAAATAAATAAATAAAAATTTCTGCCCCTTCCTGGCCTGAAGGGACCCAGGCCCTCTTTCCCACTTGAGCTGGAGCACCTTCAGGACAAGCTCTTTTTAAGGCGGAGGAGGCCGTCCGAGGTGGGCAAGGCCAAATAGATATGAGGCAGAAGCAACATCCGAAAACTTCCCCTCAGGGACGGGCTGCTGGGGGTTCAGGAGAACCTCTAGCTAAGATTCTGTGCAGTTTGGAGAAACCCCCCCCAAATCCCACTCCTGGCTGGCCCCGCCCACCCTGCCCCTCCCCTCCCAGGAGTCCCCATGCGGCCCGTTTTGGATGCAGGTGAGTGCGGAGAGCGGGCGGAGGCTCGGGAAAGGAAGGGCAAAAAACGGGCCTACCGGAAGTTCGGGAAGGCTGGAAATGGGCCCGTTCCCAGAGGGCCTCCGGAGCCGTTTTTGCCCTCCTGGAGGCTCGGGGAAAGCCTCTGGAGCCCGGGGAGGGCAAAAACGCCTCCTCCCGTTGTGCAGGAGGAAGACTAGGCCACACCCTCCATGGCCACGCCCACGCAGCAACTGGGCAGAGAAGCCCTTGCTAAAATTTTTGAAGCCCATCCCTGCTTCCCCTCCAGACACCCCAATTCCTTCCTCCTGTCTCTAGAATCGCCCCTCGGGACACTTATTTATTTATTTATTGGTTCAATTTATATGCTGCCCTTCTCCGGAGACTCAGGGCGGCTTACAATACGTTAAGCAATAGCCTTCATACTTTTGTATATACCTGCTTAGTAGGGCTTTCGACTCCCCCTAAGCGGTGTTCTTTTTTTATACAAAGTCCAGCTTATTGCCCCCCACAATCCGGGTCCTCATTTTACCTACCTCGGAAGGATGGAAGGCTGAGTCAACCTTGAACTTTTCCCTTTCATACCATCACGGCTTCCTTTCAGTGTCCAAAGGCTGAACACCCCCTCCACCCCGCTCAGGCCACAAAGGTGCTGCTTGGAGGCAGGAGAGAGAGAGAGAGAGACCCCCGCCCCCTCCATCTGCCCGCTGGCCACGTACCACTTTTCCAAGGAAGAGGGTGCTCCCGCAGGCGAGCGTGCAGGTCAGCCCCACGACTTTGGCCCCAAAGTTCTCGATGGCCAAGTACTCCTCCAGGATGACGCCGGTCAGGATGGTCTTGAGTTCGGGGATGCCAGAGCCTGGGCAGAGAGAGGCAGAACGATGTCTCCACCACTTCTGCCCGCCTGGCAGGAGTCCCTAGTGACTGCCCAGAGGCGTCACAAACCCTAACTAACGAGCCAGGCTAGACACGGTGTGTGAATGAGGCTCCGGGGTTGCCCTTGTTTCAGCCATCTTCCCTTTCAGGGAGAAGAACAAGGCAGCTGATGGGAGAAGGAAACCTTTACCCTTCCCAACGGGCTCAGGCTGCCCATCTTTCTCCCTGCTCCTCTCACCCAGACTTGGGAGAAGAGAAGAAAGCTGCTTCCCAGTCCAAGGGCTGGAAAGAGCCTTGGATAGTACAGTGGTCTAAAGCCCTGTTATTAACATCAGCTGCCTGCAATTATTGCAGGTTCGAATCTCACCAAGGCTCAAGGTTGACTTCAGCCTTCCATCCTTTCTAAGGTAGGTAAATTGAGGACCCAGTTTGTGGGGGCAATAAGCTGACTTTGTATAAATATACAAAAGTATGAAGGCTATTGCTTAACGCATTGTAAGCCGCCCTGAGTCTCCGGAGAAGGGCGGCATATAAATCAAATAAAAAAAAAAAACAGGGGCATAATGACCACTGGTGGCTGACCCCAGCCTCCATCCCGCCTCACCTCCAGCGTGCTGGGTAATGCTTTGGGCAAAGCCCGTGGAAAAAGCCGAGAGTGCGATCGGGTACATGGTCCAGGAGAGGAACTTCAGCACCGGGTAGTCTCCAACCTCTTGGTAAAGCCACAGGTGAGCTGGGGAATCCAAAGGGAAGTTGGCTGGGAACTGAACTGCCCCAGGACTGCCAGAGTCATCTGCTGCTGTGGCTGCCCTGAAGGCATGGAGAACCTAACCACCACCACCACCCCTCTTGAAACTGGCATCCCTTGTGTCTCCACAAGCGGCCCAAAAGACGCTCTTTCCTTCTGCTTGTCCCTCAAAGTCCAGCTTGGGGAGGGCGGTGGGATTTGGTGGGGCAAAAGCTCACCGCTGGCAACCCTGGAGACGGTGAAGTCCATGGCGAAGCTGACCAGCGCCATGATGACGCCCAGGGCAAAGAGGTAATACCAATCGTCCCCAACTCGGAAGAGCTGCCGCTTGAGGCACTGCAGGCAACCTGCAGAGGGCAGCAGACAGAGGCTGGGGATTACGGACAAAAGAGAGGCCCCGCCATTGTAATGTCAGCCTCCTTCAAGGATGGATGAAGAGGCTAAAGGGTCACCACCTCTGGGAAACACCAACATCTGGAACGCCTCCAACCTCGGTGCCACCCATGTGGAAGCCACTCCTGTGGCTGGGTGGGATCTCTCAGGCTCCTACCGTGCACCTTGCGCCGGGCTTTTGGCCAGGGTCTCCAGTTGTCTTCCCAGGACAGGGACACATTAGTCTCCTCCTTCTCCTCCTTGTTCTTGGCTCTCTCTTTTTCCCTGCCGGTTCGCTCTGGCCTCTCAGCAGCCATGCCCCGAGGCTGGGAGTGGAAACGCCGGACTCAGCCCAAGAGGAGGAAGAGGATCCAAGCCGTCTGTTTGCAAGCACCAAGACGGACGGGGTCCCCAGAGGCCTCCTGCTGCAGCTTGTAGGGATCTTGGCCACAGGACGGAAGTGAGGAGGCACCTTTCCCTGAAACGCAAAAGTTCTGAAAAGGTGAAATGAAGAGGAACGCGCACCCAGATCCCTCAGCCCCCAAGACGGTCACTCTGCAAAGGGAAGATGCTCCCCCGACAGGATCCACCTGCCTGGTTGCAGGGCAAGGGCACTTGGCTCTCCGCTCTAGGAAGGGGGCATCTCTATCGCCTGAGGGAGCCTCAGATGCTAAAGGAAATCCAGACAACAGGCAGACAACAATGCACACTCTTCCCCCTCCCTCCCGCCCAAACACAACCAGGGTCCCCTCAATGGCCCCCACTGGAACCTGTGCAAAGGAGACTCCCTCCACCTCAGCCGGCTCAGGGTGCCTGTGCGTGCGTCTGTCAAAGGCTCCTGCTGCTCCTGGGTCAGGCCGACTTCTCTGAAGCCAGTTTCCTCTGCCTCTGCCCTGACCAGCACACGCACACACCTGTCCTCCGGGCCCTCCCTTTTCTCTCCCACACCTCCCTCCCTCCCTCCCTGACCTCTAACTATCCAGAACTCTCTCTGGGACCCACAGGAAAGGCCCTCCAGCAAGCCTATTCCAGCTCAAGCCAGCCTTCTCGCCAAGCAGCACGAGGAAGGCGGGGTAGGCGGGCAGGCAGGCAGGCAGCTGGCAAACGGCCCCATTTGGCTGGCCGGCCTACACCTTGCCAGCCACGCCCGAGGGTCCTTTGTTTCGGTCACTCAACGTCCCAGTTTATGCTCACCTCCCAAGGTCTAGGCCAGCCATAGGGGGTGCAGAACCAAGATCAGGAGGGCCAATTGCTGGAAAGGGCTGCAACTGCTTCCTCCCAAAACAGCCTGGCCAGGAACAGCGGCAGCCTCTCATGATCCTTGCCATCCCACCAGGCTAGCCACCAAAATGGGCAGGCAGCTACTCACATGGTCTCTGGGGAGGGGAGAGACAACGGGGGGGGGGGGGAAGGGGGGGGGAGGGGTGCTGCTTGCTGCAGGTCAAGAGAACTCTTAGGAGAGGCCGAGAGCAGAGGCTGCAGGGCAGGAGAGCCCGTGTGCTCCACGGTGAGCTCCGAGGGCCATTCCGGCAGCAAGGGAAACAAAAGACCCTTGGTGGCGCAGCAGATTAAAGCGCTGTTAAGTAACACCAGCTGCCTGCAATTACTGCGAGTTCGAATCCCACCAGGCTCAAGGTTGACTCAGCCTTCCATCCTTCCGAGGGAGGTAAAATGAGGACCCGGATTGTGGGGGCAATAAGCTGACTTTGTATAAAAAAAGAACACCGCTTGGGGAGGAGGGGGCGAAAGCCCTACTAAGCAGGTATATACAAAAGTATGAAGGCTATTGCTTAATGCATGGTAAGCTGTCTTGAGTCTCTGGAGAAGGACGGCATATAAATCGAACCAATAAATCGAACCAATCAAAGGCAGGTAACACCTCCCGCCCCCCGCCCTTCCTGAAATCAAAAGGGCATCAGCAGGCCCTTCTCAAACAGTCCCCGCAAGTTCTACATTGGGCATGATTTCTGAACTCTTGAGTGGGTTCCCGGATGATTTACGGTCCGTGGGTCTCTGCCTGGGGAGTCCCCGGGCCTCTCTCTCTCCTCCTGCTAGCACCCCAGAAGTGGAGCCGAGGGCCAGAAGAGCTGCAATGCGATGGGCAATAGATGGAAGCTGAGTTAGGGAGGACACCCTGCCTTTTGGGGCTTGTTCTGGGGGAAGGAAAAAGAGGGCACGGGAGGCCGCAGTCCCAGTGACTCAGACTGTCCCGAGAGGAGGGTGACTAAGCAGCTGCGTTTAGCTACAAGCTGCCCCCAGACAGTTTCGGCAGACGGGCTGTGAGATGCTTGCCAGCAGGGCCTGTTCCCATCTCCATCTTCTACATGGAGGCCCATGCCAGGCTCTCTTGAGCTGCCAGGGAAATAAACCTCACCCCTGGAGAAATGGGAACCCCGCTTCAGTATTGGGGGTGGGGGTGGGGGTAGAGGGAGCAGGGGTCCTGGGCTCTGCCCTCCTCTTTCGGGATGCTTGCTTTCCATGCCAGGCTCTCCCCTTCCTTGTGGAAGGCCAATCCTGCTGCCCATCAGGGGGATGATCCAGTCATGGGTGGAATGCTGAGGGCCAGCCCTTCCCTCCCGCCTCTCTCTGTTTGTGTAGAGCCCATGCCTTTGGGACGCTTTCCAGAGGCATTGGCCGTGTCCTGCAGAAGACTCTAAATTTAGACTCTTTGACAAGACCCCTGGAAGGCAGCCGAGGCTTTTAAAGGCTCCGCAGCTGCCCCGGGTGGCTCTGTCGGGTGAGACTTCCGGAGGGGGCAGCTCCTCCAGCATCGATCCACTTGGATAGCCACCCTCTTCGGGCTCACTGCTTCGGCACCCTCGACCATCTCCTTGGCAGAACACGACCAGGCGGGCGGCTGTCCCATGGAGAAGGCCCACGGAATATTCGACAATACGTTGGGGGGGTTCCTAAGGCCCCATCCGGATCCCCGAAGCTTCTCAGGCAAGTGGGGAGAGAGGGCTGAATAGGCGGCCTTTGACCCCTGGCGGCCGGGGTCTCTCCCCTGGCTCTCATCTAGCCAGTCCCGCAGTCAAGGCTCCCACTTTTAAGCCGTGCGACGGCGGAGAGGAGGTTGTCACTGTTTTCGCTGTTTAGGGTAAACCCTTTTTTTTTGTTTACACCAACCGTTCTTGGAATGATGGGCACACAGGCGCCACCATTCTGCTCCAGGATAATCCTCCCTGCACCTGGCCTGGCTGCACTTGTGAAAGGCGGAGGAGCACAAAGGGGGTGGGGGGGTGGTTTCACACAAGCTCCCCAGCATCTGTCTCAGTGCATCCCAAGCCACAAAGGCAAGCAAGGACAGCTTGGTCTTTCCCGTTCTTAGCTCCGTTGGCCACGGGGCCGTGTCCTGAACAGGACCTAGCGAAGATCTCAGGGAGGAAGGGGGGAATGGGCACTTGACAGGGTAGAGAGAGACGGCTTGAAATGTGATGTGTCCAGCCCCTGCCACTTAGGACGCCTGTTGGCCATAAGAGTCCTTGGGGCACTTCTTAAGCTCCAGGCTGGTCTGTGGTCTCTTGGGAGGGAGTACCCCCTCAACCAGGTGGGATTTTCAGTGCCCAGCTCAGTAGCACCCCCAGCAATTCTGCCTGGCCATGCAGCATCTCTCAAACATCCTGCTTGCCCCAGGATCCCGCCCCTGAATTTTCCTTTTGCCAGCAAACATGTCCCCAGCGCTGGAATCAAGCATCTCTTCTCCCAACAGGCCGAGCTGGAGGGATGGGAAACATCAAAACCTTGGGCGATACATACCAGTTTGCTGTGGATGTCAGTGACTTCTCCCCCGAAGACATTATCATTACCACATCCAAAAACCAGATTGAAGTGAGGGCTGAGAAGGTGAGTGGCTACCGCTGGGCTGCCCCCCCGTCTTGGGAGGCAACCGGAGCCATTTTTAAAGCAGAGCCGAGCAGTCCGGCTGGGGCTGAGGGGTGGGGTAGCCCCAAGATGCTTGGCTGAGAAAAGGTGAGACAGGCTACTTCCTTGGATCCACAGCAGTGGGGAGTAGCTTTTGCTGATCTTCAGGTTCTCTGTCTGTCCCGCGAGCATCCCAATATCGTCCCGCTGTGGAAATTAACAAGAAACGGGAGTTATAGGAGTTGTACTTTTTTTTCTTGGTTGGCTTGGAAAAAAGATTTAATGTGCGAGAGCTCCCCCTCCCTGCCCAAAAGGACCTGGATGTACCCCCTGCAATCTAACGGAGCAAAAGCCTGCAACTTAGGGACAGCAGTGGCATCGCTGTCTTAAGGATGGCAGCCAAGAGGCTCCCTGCCCCCACCCGAGTGCCCTTCTGACTATGCTAGAGATGCACATGGTAATGGGAACATTCCCCGACTTCCCAGTCAATGCTGACCGAAACGCTGCCCAGGGAGCCTTTCTCCCGATGCCAGCTGCCTCTCTGGGGGTCAGTCTGGCAAAAGAAGAGATCTTTTTAGACTGAGTCACCCCAGCTTGAGTTTTGGCAGCATGGCCAGAATTTCCCCATTTCATACGGATTCGGGATGGGGCTGCCCTTTATTTTAGCAAGCAGGCAACCGAACCTTGGGAAGAGCAATTCACATCAGCTTTCAGGATTCAGACTCTCGTGGGGCCCTAACTGCTGTCTCTTTGTCCTCCTCCCACGGGCAGCTAGCAGCTGATGGGACCATCGTCAACACATTCACCCACAAATGCCAGCTCCCTGAAGATGTGGACCCCACATCGGTCACTTCCACCCTGGGGACAGATGGCTGCCTGACCGTCAAGGCAAGGAGAAGTCCAGCCAAGCCATCGGAGCAAGTGCAGCAAACCTTCAGGACTGAGATTAAAATCTGAGCTCCAGGAGCAGTTCGGGAGAGCGGGCAGGGAGCCAGGCTGGGCTGGGTGGGGGGTGGAAAGCAGATCTGTCCTTGTGTTCCCCGTCAATAAGAGATGTTTCGGTTTGTCATCCAGGGCTGAAGGTTAAAGGGATGCCGGCAAAGAGCCCAAGCGGGCCAAAGCTGCCCTCCCCCACCCCTCCAACTCCCTTTGAAAGGGGAAAGAACACCGTCGCTTTTTGCCAGCAAAGGAACAGCAAAGCTGGAAGGCAGCTGGAGCTGAATTTTCCAGTTCTGCAGCCAGCAATTTTAACGTTTTGAAGTGTTGACGGGACACACTGCTAAAAATGAAAAAAAAAAAAAAAGAAAGAAAGAAAGAAAGAGGATGTGATATGAAATTTATACGATAGGAAGTCAATGGAGTTTACCTCTGGTGAACTTATTTAGGATTCCTGCTGTACATCTTGGAAGCATTTAAGTTAAAATGTTAACACGTTCATGTTAGATTGGGGGGGGGTGTTTCCCCCCTCCCTTCCCCCTCCCCGTCTTTGCACCCCACCTCCAAATCCAGCTACACTCTACAAGTTGAGAGAGAGAAAAAAAACCTGTTCAGGGGAATTGAAACAATGTAAAAAAAAAAACCCGAATGTAAACTTTTAATTATAGGAAAATACTTTCTTGCAAGTGACCTGCTGACTTTGGCTGTGTGAACGTGTATTATTTGAGGAAGGGGGGGCAGTGGTGGGTTTCAAAATTTTTTACTACTGGTTCTGTGGGTGTGGTTTGGTGGGTGTGGCTTGCTCGGCATGGCAGGTGAAGGATACTGTAAAATCTCCATTCCCAGCCCACACCGGGGGGGGGGGGGGAAAGGATACTGCAAAATCCCCATTCCCACCCCACTCCAGGAGGAGGATACTGTAAAATCCCCATTCCCACCCCACTCCGGGGGAAGGATACCGCAAAATCTCCATTCCACTCCACTCCAGGGGAAGGATACTGCAAGATCCCCATTCCCACCCCACTCCAGGGGAAGGATACTGCAATATCCCCACTCCCACCACACTCCAGGGGAAGGATACTGCAAAATCTCCATTCCCACCCCACTCCAGGGGAAGGATACTGCAAAATCCCCATTCCCACCCTACTCCAGGGGAAGGATACTGCAAGATCCCCATTCCCACCCCACTCCAGGGGAAGGATACTGCAAAATTTCCATTCCCACCCCACTCCGGGGGAAGGATAATGCAAAATCTCCATTCCCACTCCGGGGGAAGGATACTGCAAAATCTCCATTCCACTCCACTCCAGGGGAAGGATACCGCAATATCCCCATTCCCACCCCACTCCGGGGGAAGGATACCGCAAAATCTCC
>WNWU01000166.1:574428-589195 GCA_012654045.1 Ptyas mucosa | reverse complement strand
ATATATATATATATATATATATATATATATATAAAATATTATATATATATTTATATATACACACACCCACGGAGTCCTGCATAATACCACCAAGAAGGAAAAATAGCTCTCCTTTTTATGCTCTGCTTTGTTTCAGTGTAAACTGTACATCCAGGATGGAGGAGGAAAACTGGGGAGGGGGAGGGGAGAGGGCAGCAGAAAGTCAGGGATGGGGGGGCTAGAGAGGCTTTTTCCTGGAGAGCGTGAAATGCTCCTCGACCCACAGACTGGAGCGGAAAGTCCTGCCAGTTCAGAGTCCACGCCGCCAGCTGCTGTGTGTGTATTGAGACATCCATCTAGCATACCACAACAACTCTTCTAACTGTGCAAAGGTCCAAAGTCATAAAATTTAGTGCAAAGGCAGTTTCCGGTTCCTCCTCTTCCTCATTTTTTTTTTTTTCTTATCGTTAGCTGTCACCAAAAAAAAAAAAAAAAAAAAAAAAGCAGGCCCAGGAGGAGACCACCACCTGAGCTCAGTCTGCCTCTTGGGGGGGTGCCTCCAAGGTCCATCTTCACCAAAGCCCGTATGTAAACATTTAAGGCTGTGGGAACCACCACCCTTTACTGCCGCCTGCCTGCGCGATGAGGGTTTTGACGGAGGCCCGGCGGGATGGGAGGATCCGGTCCCTTCCTTTGTTCACTTTTTCCTCTCCTTCTGCCGCAAGGGGCCAGGGGAGGAGGATGGCAACGTCCGTTCCTGCTGAGTCGCTCAAACAGCTGCAATGACGATCATCAGGTGGGGAGAGATGTTGGAGATACTGGCCAGGAGGTCCGGGGCCAGGCGGGAGAGATGGCTCTCGGAGAAGTCGCAAGGTGGGAAGATCTGCAGCACGTAAGCAGGCTGGAAAGAGAGAGAGAGAACCGGAGACGAAACCGTGAACCCCGAAACCTGGACGAAGACCCGCAAAGAACAACCCGAGAGGTAGCAAGTGCAAGAGGCACTGTGGCTCTGGCCTAGCAGGACGCCGAGGGCCGGCGTGGGGACTGTCCTGGCCAAGGAATCCCATCGCATGACTGATTTGGTAACCACCCTGAAAAGGGAGCTGGGAGTGGCCTGTGGGTGGCTCCATTGCCTCTTGCTGGGCAACTGCTCGCCCAGCTGAGCTCTGGGGGAATTCTAATTTTTTTTACTACCGGTTCTGTGGGCGTGTCTTGGTGGGTGTGGTGCGGCTTGGTGGGCGTGGCAGGGGAAGGATATTGCAAAATCCCCATTCCCTCCCCACTCCTGGGGCCAGCCAGAGGTGGTATTTACCGGTTCTCCGAACTACTCAAAATTTCCGCTACCGGTTCTCCAGAACCTGTCAGAACCTGCTGGATTTCACCCCCAGGCTCCGGGAATCCCAATCTTTGACAAGGCGCCTTATTGGAAATGGTGGCTGGTTCAGAGAAGAGCCTGAGAACTGGAGCTTCCGAAAGGCCTACTAACCTGGACGGACCACATCTGGCTCCGCTCAGCCTGCCTAGACGGCCCATGTTTCAAGGAACCGACTTCCACTTTGCCCATCCCTTTTCCCAGGATGCCCAAGCTGGCCAGAGCCACATCCTTCCCTTTGATGCAGGGGCCAAAGGAAAGGAAGTCGCCTCCCCCCCCCTTCCTCCTCTCCCTACCTGATTGGAGCCGGGGTTGGGAACATTGATGATGCCGGCAGCTTGTTTGGCCTGAAGGTAGCTAATAAAGGCCGCCTTGAGCGACTCAGTCTGGTTCACCACGTCCTCTTGGTCTCGGCCACAAGGCAGAGCCAGCAGCAGGCAGTAGTCACTCTCCACCTAAAAGACACCACACAGCCCCCCCAGGCCTGTAAGGATCATGTCCCTCGGTCACCCCCAGAAACCCCCTCGAGACGACCATCACCCGAGAACCATTCTGACCCAGTGGAAAACAAGCAGCCTCAGGACGATCAGGATGGAGCAGGGGTCGGCAACCTTAAACACTCAAAAGAGCCATTTGGATCTGTTTCCCACAGAAAACAAAACACTGGAAGCCACAAAACCTACCGGGGGTCGAAAAGCTCAATAAATTCCATGCTGGCGGGTGTCGCACATTGGTGGTTGTGACACATATTTTGAACGACAGGGAGCCGCAGCAGAGAGATGAAAGAGCCACAAGCGGCTCCAGAGCCGCGGGTTGCCGACCCCTGGGATAGAGGCATTTTGTTTTCCTATCCCTGTCCCTTTTTGAGCCAGGGGCACGCATCCTGCCACCTACATCCTCACTGACTTTGCAAACACAGAGGAAGGCTACGGCCAAAGCTAAGAGGCTGAAAGCTGAACCTCCTCCAGGATTTCCAGCTCTCGTTCAAGAGTCCCACGTCTCCAGGTGGAGGCTCTGAACTCTCCTGACATCACCCAGGCTGACGTGGTCATGGTAGAGCGGTGAGCTTCTTACTGGGGCAGTTTCTGCACCATTACCTTTCTAAAAGTATGGGCTGAGTGGATATCCTTTCACACACACACACACACACACACACACACACACACACACAGAGCATGTTAACCACAGGTCTAGAAAGACCTTGGCAAACAGGACCCGCAGGAGAAATGAGAGCGAAGACAGGCTCAGCCCTGGGCCTGATTCTTACCATCATCCGGCGGGTCACCCCTTCCAGCTGTGGGGCTTCCAGCCTCATCCGCTGGGCAATCCTCAAGGGAGGGCCACCCTCCGGGGCTGGCAAGGAGCGGTGTGCCAGGACGTTGTTCCCGGAAACGAAGTGCAGCTGGACAGCTGCAGTGTCGTTCTTCAAGGCCAGCAGCCCCTGCCACACGATGGGGTACTTCTGCCAACCCAAGGAAGAAAGAGCACAGGTGGGTTAATCCCCAGTGGTTGAGCTGAAAAAGAAGGACCACTCTCGTCGCCCTGCCCTCCCCCAATTCTCCCCACAAAAGTCCCGTCTCTCTCCTACCCCTCCTTCCAGAGATGGATGGCAGGCTCACCGTCAGCAGCTGGACCATGTCCACTGGTCTTTGGGCAACCGGATGACCGGCAGAGTCCTGCTTCAAGGCTGACTGTGATTCGGACCGGGCTAAGGTCAGTCCTGGAGCTGCCCCGGGGCCAGCAGTAGTTGGAATAAAGAGGGCCGGCTTCGGAACTTGAGCCTGATGGGAAGATGGGAGCTCCTGCTTCACTGACGCGGCGACGGGAGAAGGGTAGGAGGAGGTCTGGCTCGGGTGCAAGTGGGGCTCCATCTGTTGGACGTGCCTGTTGACCACTGAGTGGAGGGAAGGGTCTGGCCCTGTCGCCTGGGCTCCTTTAGGCTCTTGGGAGATCTGAGGGGTTTTGCTGTGAGCTGGTTGGTTGGGGTGCGAATGTTCCCCTTCAGGCAGACCCTGGGAGACAGGAGGAAAAGGAGGCGCTTTAGGCAGAAGCCGCCCAAGCACACGGTAGCCCTTTCAGCTCTTAGCCCTGCTCCCCTTGACCAGAAGCTCAATGTCCACCCAAGTCCCCAAGGCAGTGCTCTGCCCACTCCTCCCTTCAGCCCAGGCTAAGCTGGGGATGGCCTCTCAGGAACGCCCTAGGCAAGGGGAAGGTGACTCCTGGTCATTCTCGGAGCAACTTGTGCACGAGGACTGAACAGGAAGCCCACCGGCTCGCCTTCCCTGGCTTTGGGCTGTTCACACTAGCTGCTCTTGGAAGTTGCATATCCTATACTTGAACCGTGAGCTGCAGCCCCTCCGTGATGAAGACTGGAAAGAGAGCAGATGGCCCCACGAGTGGCTATCCTGGGACAGCTTTGGCCGTTAACCAAGGGCAACCCTTCCTACCCACAAAGGCCTTGGACTGAGGCAGAAACCCTGCCCCTGGGCTTACCTGGGAGGGGGTCATGCTCCGGGAAGGAAGCCCGATCGGTGATCCCCCAGAAAACGGAGGGTGGCCAAGCTGAGCTGCTGGGTGGTAGCTTCGCATGTCCCCGTACACTGGCCGATAATCGTGGAAGGTGGTCCCGCTGGGGTGCATCATCTGCACCCCGTGAGGCACGACCACCGGCTGTGTCAATGGCAGTCCTGGAAGTTGGCCGCTGAGGAGCCGGGATTCGCTGTGGGGCGAGTGGGCCATCTTGACCTCGGAGGCCTTGGGCGTCTCTTTGCCTGCCTTGGTGGATGGAGGCGTTTTCACAGACCTCCCTTCCGGCGTTCTGGACTGTCGCGGCTCTGGGTGATGTTCGCTGCCCACTCCGGCCATGTGCGAGTGCATCATCACTCTCACGTCCCGAGGAACGTTGTACTGGTCGAGGCGAATGCCCGCTGGATGCACACGGTAGTCCGGCTGCATGACCAGCACATCGGACTGAACGGGGGCCGAACCCCGGCACGCCGGGTGGTGGTAGTGCATCTCTTCCTCGGACGCATGCTGGGAAGACAGAGGCGGCATGACCATCTCCCTGATGGGGGCTGGCTGGGGAGTGCTGGAGCGCTGGGGCTGCAGAGGGGCCCTGGGAGAATGCAGGGCCTCGGGTCGGAGGCTGTAGGGAAGGCCTGGCAGCGGAGGGGTGTTCATGCGCACTTCCCCCTGGGAGAGGTGGCCCAGAGACACCGTCTGGGTCACGCTGTGCGGAGGCATGATTACGGACTGCTCTGGGTGCATGCTGGAGATATACTGGGGCATGGGGATCCCTGGACAAGGGGAGCCTTGAAGCCCCAGCATGGAGTTGTTCCCCGACAACGCAGGGGAAGCAGGGCCCCCAGGGTGACAAGCTCTCGGGAAAGGAGATGGGGAGTGGCCGCTGGTGCGGGGGGAGAGCGGCTCCTGCTTGGCCACCCCTAAATGAGACACGGGTCTGTCGGTAGGACCTCCTGGCCCGCTGCTCACGTGGTTGGCCTCAGGGTACAACTTGCCAGACAAGGAAGGATGGTGAGGGCCCACCCCGGGGCTCAGGTTGGAAGGCTGAAGGGGTTTGTTCTCCCCTTTCAGAGACGTGGGATCCGGAAGCTTCTTGGTGGAAGAGGCGATGGTTTGAGAGAGGACCATCTGGTTATGCACCAGGATGGAGGGAGTGTTGGCAGACTGGGAGGAAAGCACTTTAACTGGGCATGACTGAGCAGCAGCTGCCTGGACAGAATCAGACTTTTCCGAGCTGCTGCTGCTGCGCTCTGGCTTGACGGAGGGAAGCACAGGGGAAGGGCTATACTGCTGGCCTCCCAGGACCAAGGCTGGGGTGGAGGTGCTCCCGTACCCCACAGGTGCCGGGGAGCCCTTTGGCATCGACTGAGAGGGAACGAGGGACTCCTGCTTAATCTGGGATTTGGACACAGACTGCTGAAATTCAATGTCCACTGCACTGGCCGGGGGAATCTGGCTAATTTTTGCAATGATCCGCTGGGAGCCTTCCGTCTTCTGTCCCGAGTAGCTCAGAAGCACCACACCTTCGGAGGTGTTGACGCGAAGGCCTGGGCTGGAACCCGTTTCCACTGGCCGGTCCTCTATCACGGCCATGGAGCCCGGGTGGAACCTGCTGTTGTCATTGGGACTGGGCCTCTGCTTGTATTTGGGGGAAACGGCGGTGACCAGGCACGTCTGGGGCTGGGAGGCTTGTTTCACCAGGGTGATCCTGGGGGTCTCCTCAAGGTCAATGCTGTGGGGCATCCTGCTGATCACAGAAGTTGCCTTGGGGGCCAGGACAGCAACTGTCTTCTCTTTCTCGGCCAAAATGGGGGCCTCTGCAACTGGCAGTTCCAAGTTGTTTGCAGTAGGGACAGGTGACTTCTCTTCTACACACGGTCTGGAGACCTCTGCTAGAGGGCGAGGGGGTGTTTCATCCACACGAGAGGTGCTCACGGGTTCAACAATAGCGGTGGTGACATGCGTGGAGGCGGCCACACTGGTGGCGGGCACGTATTTGGGCTCCATCAGGATCTTGCGCAAAGTGCTGGAGTTGGGGTCAATGTCCGATGCTTTCGTGTCAGGGGGAAGAGCTGGTGGTGGGGTGGAGCGGGACCGAGCCTCTTCGTGCTTCACAATCCACTCAGTCACCTTGGTGCTGGTGCTGGGATGCAGAGGGACCACGCCAGCCTGGACCATGGGGGGAAGCTTCAGTGCAGAACCAGTGGGAGCTGTTGGCAAAGGTGCACTTGGGAGGCCATCTGTAGGGGGAACAGGAACGCTTTCGGCCACTGGCCTCAGTCTGAATCTGCCCTGACTTCCCTCATCCATCGGAACGGAGGGCAGCAAGCCATCTGAGGGACTGGGCCCCCTCTCAGTAAGGGAGTCCTGCGAAGCTGCCTCTGGGGATCCAGCCATGCTTGCCTGGGGAATTATCAGGTGGGAGGGAGCTGCTGGAGGGAAGGCTTTTCCCTGGCTGTCATCTGACATGGCCCCTTCGGGGGTCCCTGTTACCTCTGGAACACTGGGGGATTTGCTCTGGGCTCTTTCAGGCTCAAGCGTCCTAAATTCTGCCATGTCCCCTTTCTTGCTGGTGCTCCGCTTGCGCCTGAGCCGTGTGGACTTCTGGCGTCCGCGCTCCTTCCGAGAGCCTTCCGCCTCCTGGGAGGTTTCCGCCTCCTGGGCAGAATTAGAGGATTCACTTAGGCTGACTTCGGCTTCTTTGCTTTCCGTCTCTGCAGCTGAGCCGGGGCCCGGCGTCTCCCCTGAAGCAGCTTCTGCTTCTAAGATATTGCTGACTGCCTGGTCTGTTTCGGGCTCCATGTCCTCTCGTGCAGAAGGCAACACCAAGGGTTCGCCGGGTAGGTCAGCTTCGGACTCAGAAGGGTATGTGGGTGGAGCTGTAAAGCCTTCTCCCTCGACAGTGATATCATTGATGATGGACCCTATGGCAGCCGCCAGCTCTGTTTCGCTGGCCTGGTGTGCGGGCTTATCCCCCTCTTCGTCCTGGCGAACGTCGGACACCTCAGCCGCCTGCTGTTCCTTGTAGGCCGCAATTGTCGGGCCTTCTGTCAGCTTGGCGATGTTCTCCACTGCCTGCTCAAGTTCAATCTGCTTGGCCAGCTGGTCGGCCTCGGGAGGCTGGGCTGATTCGCAGGAGACTTCTTTCTTGGTGTCCTGGAGAGGGTCTTCGGCCTCGCTCTTTGGGAGCTGTGGAGAGAGTTTATCTTCTTTCAGGGGGCTTTTACTTTTGGCTGGGAAGGGGAGCTCTCCTTCCTCCTCGCTGGGCCGTAGTGCCCCTTTCACTTCATCCACATTGAGACGGATCTCAACGTTTTTTAGGCTTTTAATCAGAGATGCTTTATCAACAGCTTTGATGCTCCTGGACCGTCCCCTTTTGGCCTTGGTAGCTTTATCTGGAATAACTTTCCTTTCCACAATTTCAACAGGACAGCTTTCGGAGGTATTTTTAGGCAACTCCACTTCCTTCCGGTCTCGCTTTGGTTCGTGCGGGATCGTCTCCTTCTCTGCCTTGAGCTTGCCACAGTTCTCGCTGATGTGTAGCCCTTGGCTGGGGGGATCAAGGGACTCCTCGGGCTCCGGGGACATCTCTATCTTAGGCTCGTTCTTCCCCTTTTTAGCCACCAGCGTCTGGCTGTGGAGCAGTTTCTGTGATCTGGGTGAGCGCCACCCCTCCGCCGGCTTCGGGATGTCTATCGTCTCTTTCCCTTCGGCTTCTTCTGCCTCCTGTGACAGCGCTGGTTCAACCTTGACAGGAGAGACTTCTTCCTCGGGTTTGCGCCGTGCCTTGGGTGGTCGGCCTCTTCTGGGAGGAGTGGGAATAGTTGCCGGGTCTGGGGGTTCTCGTTCAATCCTTTTCCTGGTTGGCCTGGTGACTTCCACGGCCTCCTTAATAGACGATGGCAGGTCGTGATCTCCCGTGGTTGCGTAAACAGACCTCACATTTCTGCGCCTGGTTCGACCCACCGGCAAACTAGGCTCCGGGTTTTCTGACTCTGCCACCACTGCAGCACTTGGAGACTTAGCCGCATTCCTTGAGCCCTTCTCCGTTTCCACTTTCAGTTCCAGGAGCTTCAGAGTTTCCCCCCGGGGGGAGCCGGAGCGTTTCAGTTTCTCTCGATCGATCCTTTCACTCTTCCTTGTGGCCGGTTTCTCTGCCACGCTGGACACTAGAGACTGAACGGGGGTTTTCGAACGTCTGTTTTTATACAACTTTTTGTCTTTCGCTACCACGGGGGGCTCGGCTTCCATCTCTGTATCGGAAACGGTAGGCAGGACCTCAGCCAGGGCTTCTGCTTTCTGGCCTGCTCCAGACTCCGCAATAATGGCCGGGGGGAGAAGGTCTTCTTTAGGTTCGGGGAGCACCTCAGATTTAGCTGCTAATTTGTGCGGCAGTGAGCCCAGTTCAGCTTCTGGGTCTGCCCCAAGAGCTGCTTGGGAGAAAGAAGAGCCGGGGGTGGGCGGTTTGGTGTCCAAACAGGAATGGTTTTCGAGGACTCGGGAGTCTTCCTCGGGAGCTGCCACGGAAAGGACAATGTCTTTGCTGTGACCCACCATGGGAGGGGCTTCGAGATATTCAGGGGGATCAGCTTTAACAGGCAGAAGGTCCTCTGGAAGGGCCTTGAACCCTTCGAGCACCACAGGCCCAGGCTGCAGAGGCTTTTCCTCTCTCAAAGGAGGAATCCCCTCCACGAAGGTCTTCTCACTCCCGGCTTTCTCTGGAAAAAGAGGCAGGGGTTCGGGGGGCAAGTGGGCAGCTGGCGAGGGTCCCACAAGGACAGGCGATTTATGCTCTGGCTCATGATGCTCAGATCTGGTTTCTGGAGTCTTGGGCCTGTTTTCCTTGTCTTCCTGTTTTTCTACTTCTTTGGGTTTCTGGTCTTTTTCCTTTTCCTTTTGCTGCATTCGGGTGAGCTCCATGAACCTGCTGTGGAAGAGAACCACAGGTTCCGGCATAAAATCTGATATGTTGTTGGTCCCATCTAGAGATGCTTGTCTGCTGTACAACCTGCCGGAAATGAAGTCGAGTTCTTCGTCTTTCTTTTCTAAGTGCTGTAGGCGCTTAGAATCCTGTTCAAAAATGGAGCTGTGCAAAAAACGGGAAGCAAAGAGCTCCTGCCTTTCCTGTTCTTCTTCTTTATGATCCTCCTTCTTATCATCCAACTTCCCTTCTGAGTCTGGTCTGATTTTTTTCTTTTTCATATACCACGAGGGGATCGGCCTTGGCGCCGAGTCCACTTTCTCTTTATCCTTATTGTTTCTAAAACTAGCAAATCTTGAGTCCCAGTCGAGAAAAGACCAATTTTCCTCTCTTGACGAAGAGAGGGATTTGGCCCTCTCGAGCAAGGCTTTTGTATCCGGCGTGATCGTCTTGTCCAAAGCAAAAGAGTAAAATTTATTCCTCTCTAAGGAAGTTGGCAACCGCTCCTCTCTGTCACGTAGTTTCTCTTCCCGGTCTCGTAATAAAAAAGTCAACCTGGAGCCCTCGGGGAAAGAAGAGGGCCTAGGAGAGTGGGGCTTCGAATCTCCCTCCTCCTCGGAGTCGGAGGGCACCTCCCCTGGTTCCAGATCCCGGACGGATCGCTTTCGGATACTGTCCCGTTTGATGATGCTACTTGGGAAGCTAATGTCCACCCGCCCGGGTTCTTGTTTCACGTGAGAGTCCCATCGGGTTGATTCCTCTTCTGAAGTCATGGCAGACAGCTTTAGCTTAGCAATCTCTACCATCTGCTCCCTTCTACTAGAGTCGTAAGGGTTAAATTTCAAGGCATCTTCCGTCATGGACACGTTTGAATATGGAGGCCCTTTTTCTTCCATTCTAGGGGATTCTTTCGCTTCTTTGAAAGTGATCAGCCTTGGAGAATCCTGCACTTCCTCCTCTTCATGGAACGGGAAAAGTCTCAGGCCAGGAGAGATGGCGGTTCTCTCGGAGTCTTCGCTCACCTGGCGGGAGCTTCGGTAGTTTCTCTCCCTCTTGGTGCTGATTTCAAACTCAAAGGCCTCGCAGGATTTCTTCCGCTTACTTGGGGGGGAGTCATCCGTCACGTCTTGCGGGGGCTTCCCCACCTCATGCACCAGGCTACGCCGCTCAAAGTCATCCATGTCCCTTTTGGGACTGCCAAACTTCTCATGTTTGGCAGACTCCATTTCCATTTGCTGCTTTAACCGCCGACTTAGCTCCATTTGTTTTCGGTAGCTCTGGGTGTGATCAATGTCAATGGGGATTTTCTCTTCAACGTCGGAGGAAGGAGCCTTTTCCTGGGCGCCTTTATGGTCGCACCCTTCCTCGGGAAGACCACAGTAGTTTTTCCAAATCTCATCCCTCTCCGCTCCATGCTCATCTAACAGAAGGGCGTGTTTGTGCTGCAATTTGATGGAATTGACCCTTCTGGAGGAGATCTCAAAGGCCTCTAGGGGCTCATCAGCCACCTCCCCTAGCCTAACCTGGAGCTCTAGAACGGGCCGTGAAGCAAAGCCTATCGAAAGGCTCGTGGGCTCTATAGTGTCTTTGGGACTGGCCACGCTAGTAAATCTTTCCAGCTTGATTTTCCGAGTTTCTCTTTTAATGGCCTCTTTTCTCAGGGGCTTCCTTTCAGTTTCAGCCGCATCAACCTGCTTTTTCAAAATGACCCGGCCTTCCTCTTCCTCCTGACTGCTTCTTTTGATTTCCATTTTTTGCTTGTCAGATTTTAGGTTTGCCTCAGCAAAACGTCTTTTGCGAGCCTCCAGCTTTTCGAGGTCCACCGGATAGGCCAGTTCAACGGATGGATCTGCCTTTAGGTGCTTCTTAGTCTTCAGCTTCCCATCTTTGTCCACCACCTCAATGTGGCTGGCTAGGACCTTCTCTTTGGGGACTTTGGTTCTGACTGAGTCGAGCTTCAGCGGTTCCAACTTGGTCTGATCCACCTGGAAAACCTGCATTTTCTGATCAGGCAAGGGAGGTTTGATGGGGTCATTCTCCAGCTTCCCTCTTAATTTCTCCAGCTGAGGCTGGTCAAGGACCTTCCCTTCCTTTTCTCTCACTCGGGTCAGCACCACGCACGGCATGAGATCCAGGCGGTTCTTAGCAGCTCCCTCCCTCTCAGCTCTTTCCCGGCTCTGCTTGCTGCCGCCGCCTTTCGATTTCTCGGGGCTGGGCTCCCTTTCATTTTCCGGGTCGGTTTCCGAAGATGGAGAGCTGGGAGAATGCACTTTGGCCTTGCGCTTCTGCTTCTCCGTTTTCTCTTTGTCAAGCTTCTCCAGCTTCTCTTTCCTCACGGGGCGTTTGTCTTTCTCCGGCCGCTCTTGTTCGAAAGCACGCTCTTTTTCGGGTTTTTCGTTTTTGGCGTATCGCTCAAGACGGCCTTTGTCTGGTTTGTCGTAGCGGGGCGGAGAAAGGGAGCTGCAGCTGCCACTGCGCTCAGAGGAACGACTGTAGATCCGCCTCTCGGAGTCGCTCTGCAGCCGCTCTGATTGCGAGGGGGAGGCGCTGGGGCTCTGCGGCCGCCGGGAGTGAGCGGGGCTTTGGCTCCTTTCCAAGGGCCTCCTTTCATGCTCTCGGTTGGACTCAAACCGCTCGCGCTCGCGCTGTCGGTAGCTGTACTCCCTGATGTCTTGCTCGTAAGTGTCTCCCCTGTAGTCTCGGTATTCCCGGGGGTCATCGTAATACCGTGGGTCGTAATAGTCTCCCGGGTAATGATCCCAATCGGCGTAAAAGTCCCTGCCTCGAGCCGGGTATTCCCTCCGAGGGTCTTCTGGATACGTCCCCGGTGCCCGGACAGCCTCGTAATAGGTACGATCCGCAGCATAGTCATAGGAGCCTCTCCTTTCATCCCTGCCAAAACCAGGGGGAGAAAAGGGGTTAGTTGAAACTTCACAGGACATCACGTGCAAATTGACCGCGGTTCGCATAGATTCAAGAGAAGGCAGCTTAAAAGAGAGCATGGTTTTAAAGAAGAGCTCATCACAGTGGTGAAATCCTCCGCGGGTTGCCACCGGTTCGCTGCCCGCGCATGCGCAGTGTGCACCAGACGCATGCAGTGCATGCCTGTGCAGTATGCACCAAACATGCACATGCATGCGCAGTGCGCACCAAATGCAGGCTTCATGCGGAAAAAGGAATTGTTTGAAGGTAAGTAGAACAGCGAGGGGGGAAACAGCTCTGCTGCGCGATTTAGATTCACTAGAAAGCAGGATTTCCTTCCTTCTAGCGAATATAAATCACGTAGCACAGCTGATTGTCGGAAATACCAGTTCCAACAAACCCGTAGCTTTTTTTTTTACTACCGGTTTGCCTGAACCGGTGCGAACCGGTAGCATTTCACCCCGGCACATCCCACTCTTGAACTGAAGCCAGGTATGAAGAGGTCACCTAGTGCAATCCCCTAAGCACTGCTGGATCTATCATGGAATCCCTGAAAGAGGGACCTTCCATGCTGTTTTTTACACTCTGTAGTAGAGACCTCACTGCTGAACAGGGCAGCCTATTCCTTTGTCTAAAGGCTTGCCCGGTCAGAACACTCCTCCTGACCAGAAACCTAAACTTATTTCCTTGCAATTTTGACCTCCTGGTTATCTGGGGTGGGAGAGAAGAAGACTGTCCTTCAACATGTCTTTCAAACTTGCCTTCAGAAGGTGTAAATATTTCATCACTGGACGTTTTTAAGAAAATACTATACAGCCACCTGTCTGAAATGGTGTATTGTCTCCTGTTTGAGACACTTCCAAGATTCCTTCCAACTCTATTCTGATTTTGATGAATAAAATTGTCACTCTCGACCACCAAACCCCGCCCCCCTTAAATACAATATGGCAGGAATGGGAGGTTAATGGTATATATCCGTGATAGCGAACCTATGGCATGCGTGCCAGAAGTGGCATGCAGAGCCATCTCTCTGAGCACGCCAGCCATCACATGTTGCTCTTCTTGCTGGTCTTCGATGCACGGGAGTGCCAGAAAGCAGAAGAGCAGCTCCCTGGAGCGCATGCGTGCACCGGGAAGCTGAGCTTCTAGTTTCTGGAGCACGCATGCATGCTGGCTAGCTGGTCTTCGCGTGCACATGCGCACCAGAAACCAGAATACCAGGTGACCTGTGTGCACTGCTCTTCTGGTTTCCGCCGCTCCTCCCCGAAAAGGTTTGCCAGCACTGGTATATATACCGTATTTTTCAGAGTATAAGATGCACCTTTTTCCCCCCTAAAAGGGGGTGAAAATGTAGGTGTGTCTTATATACAAAATGTAGCCCCGCCCACCCACTGGCCCCCACCCCTTGGCCTCTGCCTTGCAGCAGTTACCTCCCTGCAAGCAAACAGCAAGAAAAAATAGCTCCTTTCGGCTTCAGCACAGCCTAATTAGCACAAGTTGATTGGATTGGTCTCCCAACTCTCAGCTGATTTGCTCTCAGCCGTTTTGCAAAGGGCTCTGCTGCTTGCTGCAAAGAGGTAAATTGCTGGAGCAGATTTTTTTTTTCCTTGTGCTAATCAAGCTATGCTCAAAATGAAAATGGAAGTAAAGCAGGCTGTTTGCTGCAACGAGGCAAAATTGCTCAGAGGCAGAGGGACATTTCTTTTTCTTCTTTTCTTCACCTAAAAAGGTAGGTGCGTTTTATACTCCGGTGAGTCTTATACTCCAAAAAAATATGGTAAATAGAAAGAAAAGGCTGGATTTAAAGTTGATAGATACTCTTCTGAACTGACCAATATTTTATTTTAGGTATTAGTTTCCTCTTCAATAGCCAGAATGCTACATGACACAAATTAAAATTTCTGCAAAGCAGACACTTTACCGCAGAGAAGAAAAATATGTCCCTTTTCAGCCGAGAATTGCTTTCCAATTCCAAAATGTAGAGAAAAGCAACAATGTGCACAGAGAAAGACTTACCTTCTCTCTGCAAGCATTTCGTAGAAGTCTCGAATGTCCTGGCCCGTTTCCTCCATAGACTGGTAGAATGACAGCTGGCTCTCACGGTTCGCAAAATCCACCTGAAAGATAAGAATTCACTCAGGCAGGCCGTTCGCCTCTTATCTTGGCTAATTGCTAGACATGAAATGTGAAAAGATTCCCGCAGAGGTTTACTCCCCCCAAACGCAACCATGAAAATAATGGGGGAAAGCCAAATGCAGGGGGACAGGCCCCACAGCAAACTGTCCTCAGCAGAAAAATAGAACATCTGTTGCTCTGGAAAAGATGCTAACTTTCATAGAAGCTTGTCAGTTAATGGAAGCCTCACGGTTTCATCTTGGGACTGCTTGATTGTGACCACAGGGACCCCATCCCATGGCCCACTGAAACAGGCAGAATATTCTCACCAGGTGTTTGTTTGGCCACCAAGCTCTCTATGTCCCCCAGTGCAACTTCTGAAATTGATCTCCATGTGCCAAAGCCAAAGAAGCCCAGGAACCCTCTGATTCATAGAAAACCAAGGGGCAGCTCTCAGGGGCCAACTGCTAAAAAGGCTGAAGGCAAACACTGAAGACCATCATCCCGCAACACTTCCTAGCTTTCCCACTACTGTCATCTAAGAAAGCCGCAGAGCAGGTTCAAACTGCTGGAGCTGCTAGGGATGAGGAGGCTCATAGGACCATCCCTGCTTCACTGGCAGGTTCAGCTCCTGATTGGAGATGAGACACTACGAGGACCTGCTTGGTTTCCATTAATCTGGTGGCAGAGAAAAGGCAGCATATGGAAATAGCCCTTCGACCACCAATTCCAGAACTGAGGCAAAAAACAAGGCGCAGGATCAATCTTCCCTTAAGAAGGTTGCCCCATAAACACAGTCCATATAGGGAAGGAAAGGGGAAAAAGGAAAAAAGGAGGGAAGGGAAGGGAAGGGAAGGGAAGGGAAGGGAAGGGAAGGGAAGGGAAGGGAAGGAAAGGAAAGGAAAGGAAAGGAAAGGAAAGGAAAGGAAAGGAAA
>WNWU01000166.1:509495-574418 GCA_012654045.1 Ptyas mucosa | reverse complement strand
AAGGAAAGGAAAGGAAAGGAAAGGAAAGGAAAGGAAAGGAAAGGAAAGGAAAGGAAAGGAAAGGAAGAAGGGACAAGGGAGAGAAGGAACAAGGGAGAGAAGGGATGAGGGAAGGGACAAGGGAAGGGAAACCTGAGCAAAGCAATAGCAGATTAGAAGTCAGCCGTAGGACTAATGTAAGTAATGATCACTCTGGCTGGGATTATTTTTTATGCTGGATGGCTAGGAGAAAATATTCTGTGCCATGCAGAAATTCCCTTGCATAATTTTTTTTTTTAAATGGCTCTTGAAGAAGCTAATTTTGCAGACCTTAATTTTATTCCCGCTGATTTTCCTCCCCTTGGTCTCTTTGACAGCCGCCTGTGCATATTCTATCTCATTGTAGAGAATCAGAGCCATGCCTTTTAAGCGATCAAACACCACCTGTAAAAATAAAATGAAAAACGAAATAAGAGGGAAGAAAGGGGAGGGATTGTCATAGTATCTGAAGCCAAAAGAGTTTTCAACTGTTTCAGAGACGAGGATGGCAAGGATTTTGAACATTCTCTGGGGTGTCATCATTTTGCTTTTTAATTCCTTATCCACCACAATCATCTTAGTGGGCTAAAAACAGGACTTAGCATTTGGAGCATTTATCCAAAAAAAAAAAAGCAGAAAGCGGGGAACCATCGTGGCAATTCCACCAATGTTCCTGAATGGTCTGCTTATGTTTCAACCCAATAGGGTTGTTCAGGGGGCTTTTCTAGCCTGAGCTGAGCCCAATAGAGCACACTGTTCATTTATCCTGCAATGTTACAGGAGCCGCTGGGCGGAAGTCAAGATCCACTTGAATAGAACTTAGAAAGGGCCTCTCAGAAGAACCTGCTGGTGGAACCATAGGCCAGCGTCCAACAACAACATGAAAACAGAACTCGGGGGTGGTACTCAATGCCCAGACTAGACGACGGAACACTTTGGAGGTAGGGGTCCCCAACCCCTGGTCCGTGGACCGCCAGAAACCGGTCCGCGCAAAAAAGTCAAGCCCCATCCACGGGATGTAGGCAGCACGCAAAGCCACACACCTCCAGTCCAGTGGTGAAATCCTCTGCCGGTGCCAGACGCACGCTGCACTCACACATGCGCAGTGCGTGCCAGACACATGCTGCATGTGCAGGCATAGTACACACCAAACGCGTGACACATGCGCACCAAATGCAACCATTTGAAGGTAAGTAGAACAGTGAGGGGGGCCGGAACAGCTGTGCCGCGCGATTTAGATTCGCTAGAAAGCAGGGTTTCCTGCTTTCTAGAGAATATAAATCGCGCGGCACAGCTGATCGTCGGAAATACTGGTTCAAATGAACCGGTAGCTTTTTTTTTTACTACGGGTTTGCCTGAACCAGTAGTTTTTATCACTACTGATTTGACTGAACTGGTAGCATTTCACCCCTGCTCCAGTCCATGGAAAAACCTCTCTCCATGGAACAGGTGCCTTGTGCCCGAGAGGGAGGGAGAGAGGGGGAGCGAGGGAGGGAGGGAGGGAGAGAGAAAGAGAGAGAGAAAGAGAAAAAGAGAGAGAGGGAAAGAGAGGCAAACTCATACAACGGAAGACCGGCCCACCTACCTTCACCACTGGGCCGTAGCGGCAGAAATGTCGCGTCAAATACTGATCCGTGAGGCTTGTCGCTAGTCCGTCCAGCCACACGCAGTTGGTAGGCATGCTCTTCCCAAAGCCCAGCTGGACACCCAAGTGGAAAAGAGCCAGTCAGACAAGAAACACACAATTAAACTCATTTCGACAAAACCATTATGGAAATAATCATGCTTCCGTGGCGAGCATCAACAAGTCCGAACGTACTCTCTTTGATGCCATTTGGGCAAGCTCACTCCCAGGCAAGTCGATTAGGATAAGCTTCCCCTGTGTGGTGCCGTGAAACAAAGCAATTAAGGGGGAAGATGGGAAATGCGCCTTGCCACCCGGGCAATGTTTAACCTCTAGGCCAAGCCTGCCAACAAGGTGGCTCAGAAATGCCCTTGAGAGGAGAGAAAAAGGAACCGGGAAAGAGTGGGCCTCACTGATTCATTCCATCTGGATGCTGCAGAATCTACGCCAACGGTCACAGTAACAGAAGCACATTATACAACCAACAAAACTGATATCAAAGTTAATATTATAAACAATTGGACAGTACGCATTGAATGGAGCCAGTATTGAAGAATGAACAATAAACAAAGGTGACAACTCTCTCCAGAAGAGCTCTAGCTTAACAATCGACAGCTTCATTAATAATCTAACTATCGGAGTCGAATAATCTAACCAGAGCAGCAAGGTTTAACTAAGAGGCCAGGATCAATAAATCCAAGGCACTGCCCAGCACCGTCCCCACATACCTTGAGACGATTGTTTCCAAGATATTCTCCATCCATCTTTTTGATGGCTTTGCAGACACTGGCAATATCGCAGAACTGCAGGAAGGCATACTGAGGAATTCCGTTCACTTTCTTAACGTCGATATCCTGGTGGGGAAGGAAAGCATTAAGGGGGGGGGTCTAGACCGACAGCACCATGGGGGGGGCAGTTGGCTCAGGCAGGGTGCTCCCTCAAGAGGAACCCCCCCAAGGCAGCTGACACATACTTGGCTGGGGTGCCCTATTAATGAACACTCCCTTTCCGCGTCCTCCCAATGTCTTTCTACCGCTGGTCTCCTGGAGGCTCCTAGCACCCTGCACCAACAACCGGAGGCTCTTTGCTACTTAGTCCAACAGCCCAGCCAGCTCTCATTATTGCAAATGAAAATGCAGCTATTCCGTCCAGTCTCCATTTATTCTCCTTGAACTGGAAGCAGAGAGGAAAAGGACCAGTACACCTCTTCCCTCAAGCGGAAAAAGTGGGGCCGAAACTCCAGAGGCTACCTCTGAGCCTTCCTCTTCAGAACAATGGGCAAGCTTGTTCTGTGCTGACTGTGTGCACATCGCTGGCGGTTTTTGAGAAAAGGCTGGACAGCCACCTGTCTCAAATGGCACAGGGGCTCCTGCCTGAGCAGAGGGTTGGACTAGAACAGGGGTCCCCAACCTTTTGGACCTCAGGGACCACTAAATTCATAATTTTAAATCCCGCAGACCACTAATATGATCCGCCTAATGACAGGATGGGTGGCCGTGGCTAGGTGATCATGTGACCAGGTGGGCATGGCCAAGATATCACTCAGGTTAAAGGGCGTCTCGCTGGCCTCTAGTCACCCCTCCCCTCCTAGCCACTCCTCGCCTGCTCGCCCGGGCTCCTTAGGGCACCAACAGGAAGCAGTTATTGGAGCTAAGCAGCCACCACAAGAAAGAGTTGGCAAAACAGCTGGCTCAGTTCAAATTGGATTTGGCCGAGAAGGAGGCTCAGCAGACGTATCTCACTTTCCAAGCAGAGGGAAGACCAGCGGGAGTGCAAGGCCAGGTACCGGCTCCTGGAAGCTCACTAGGCTGAGATGGTCAACCAGTTCCAGACCATGAGGCAGTCCCAGTGGGACCTCTAGCTCTTTGCCACCAGCGGCTCTTCCCTCCAGCCTTCGCCCAAAGCCCCGGAGCAGGAGGTTGAAGCAGACCCCAAGTCGGAATTTCTGCCCCCGTCTGCTCCGCACAAAAAGACCCCAAAGGGGGAGACTCTCTGCAGCATCACAAACGTTCGTTGCATGTATCCGTCCCAGGGGCCGTAGTTTGAGGACGCTTGATTTAGTGCAATATAAAAAATGCAAATAGTTTTTCTGCGGACCACCCAAATTTTCTCACGGACCACCAGTGGTCCACGGACCACCAGTTGATGACCGCTGGACTAGAAGACCTCCAAGGTCCCTTCCATCTCTATTCCGATTCAATTTGATTCATTGCTGATCAAGTCCAGCACTCTAGTCTTCCATTTTTATTTTTATTTTATTTATACGCCGCCCTTCTCCGGAGACTCAGGGCGGCTTGCAGTGCGTTAAGCAATAGCCTTCATACTTTTGTATATTTTATACAAAGTCAGCTTATTGCCCCCACAATCTGGGTCCTCATTTCACCTACCTTAGAAAGGATGGAAGGCTGAGTCAACCTTGAGCCTGGTGGGATTTGAACTTGCAGTAATTGCAGGCAGTTGATCTTAATAACAGTGAATTAGTCCACTGCGCCACCAGGACTCTTTGCATTTCATTGCAACTCACAGGTCTAAAGACAGTAAATTCTAAAGACCCTAAAAATAACGGCCTCTTTTTTTCCTTCGCTAACGTGGTGGGTTTTTATCAGAAACCGAAAGGGCACAGAGTATAGCCCACGTGTGTTATATATGGGCAGAGAGAGTGGCACAAAATCTAACGGAACCACCACCAGCATCCAGTACAGGAGAAAAACCCAAATATTTTGCCTTGAAACTAGGAAACCTGATTAGCTGAAGCAAACCGAGGTGAACGAGAAGGGTACATGACTGAAGTGCTTTGTGCTTTTTTTATGCTTTGTGTAAACGAAGTGCATAAAGAGAAAACGTTTTCCTCTTCCCCAAATATTAGAAGTTATCTAATGAAATTTAATCCTGAAAGATTCAGGCCAGACCAATGGAATATTACTACTACTACTACTACTACTACTACTACTATTATTATTATTATTAGCACAACACTGGAATTCGCCCCCACGAAACATACTGGCTACCAGCTTGGCTGGCTTCAAACAAAGGTTGGATTATAGCACAGTATAGCCTTTATTGTCATTGTACATCATGTATACAATGAAATTGATTTAAATCATGGAAGACAGAAGGATCTTGGCCCTGAGGACTGTGCTATGCCTCTGAAGGCCGTCTGCTGGGTTCTCTGTGCAGCCAATGGGCCACTGTGAGAACAGACCGCTGGGCTAAACTAGCCAAAGATCGGATCCAGCAGGGCACAGCTTGAGCTCTTATCCTTCCAGAAAGTAACACGGGCACACCCTTGACTTTCAAGACAAGACACGCTGCAAAAAAGAAAAAAAAAAGCACGGCGGCAGCAAGAGAAGGAAGCTCTGAGCCATCAGCTGTTCCCAGCAGAATAAATGTCGCCTTTGATCAATTAGAGAAGAAGGGCAACAGATTTCTTTAACAATTTGGTCTCGGCACAAGTGGGCAAGCAAAGCTTTGCACAACTGGAACGAGCGTTAAATGTTTCCGTGACAGTTCACAGGGTTTACAATGTCGTGTGTCATCACAACATCTGCAAAGATTCTGTTCATCACGACATCTGAAAAGATTCTGTTGTCACTTTCCCCTCGCTTACAACTCTTCTTCCTCTCAAATGTTTCTCATGGGCTACACACAGAAGGGTTGAAAAAAGCAACCCCAGTCATTTTGCTGATGCCGTTTTCCCTTTTCCTGTCTATCTTCCTATCTATCTATCTATCTATCTATCTATCTATCTATCTATCTATCTATCTATCATCTATTAATCCATCAATCCATCTATCTATATATGAAAAGGGAATATATATATGAAATCTCCTTGGCCAAATCCAGGCAAGCTTCTGCTGAGCTCACCCTCTTGCTGCTTCACCATGGAAGATGGAGGCAGGGGGCAGGGGACGAGAAAAGCATTCTTTCTGGCGAAGCCACTGTCATCATTGCTCCGCAGGCTGCTGGTGGAGCACAACACTTTTGAAGATAATGACTTGAAGTGCTGCCTGGCATCACCTGGCACCTGTCTTGGCATGGGGGTGAGAGAGGGATGGCAGCACTTCAAGTCATTATCTTCAAAAGTGTTGTGCTCCGCCAGCAGCCTGCGGAGCGGGCAGCGGAGTCAGACAGCGAGGAGGCTGAGGAAGAACATGGGCCAGTCCTGGAGGCTGGGGAAGGCCCGGATGAGGGCTCTGCGTCGGAGGCAGAGATGGGGCCAGGGCCATCAGGGAATGAGGTGTGGACTCCAGAGCCTCCAGAGACTGATAGGAGTGAGGCAGAGGAACAGGAGGAGCCTGTTCCTAATGCACACATGAGAAGATGAGAAGACAAGAGCAGCTCAGGCAAAGAGGACAACTCGGGAGTAAGGCCAAGAGATGATTGGCCCCTCCCATAAGGCTTAAAACAGACCAGCAACGGCGTTTGGGCTTTGCCGGAAAACAACGTTGGTAGCTTCGCCTTCTTCTTAGTCTACCTCTTGTATTTATTTTTGCATCTGGGACTTCTGAACGTTTGACAAGAAAGGCCTTTGGCAGTTTGCCTAATTGGACCAAGGTTTGCGATAGGACTGAGGAATTTGTGTTGGGAGGAATTTGCTTTAATTTAGTTGAACGACGCTGGGAATGAAGTCATTCTCAGCTGTTCGAATAAAGTTTGTTTTTTTCACGGACTGATTTTCCTACTACTTACTTGGGCCTGGGTCACAACAAAAAGACTGTATTTGGACGACCTCTTTCAGGGTTGGAATGTTGTGATTTCGGTACTAAAGGACAATAAAATCTAGCCCCGGGTTGGGTTTTTCGAACATATTCTGGCACAGAAAGAGAGCTAAAACTGCCTGTACATACCACTATTTCTCCAAAACGCTGGAAAATGTTACGAAGGTCATGATACGTGGTGGTTTTCTCCAGGTTACCAATGAAGAGAGTTCTAGTCGCTTTAGGGTGAAACTCATCAATCCTTTCATCCAGTGGCCGGAATTCGTTCTCGCTTTCGGTTTCTGAGGGCAAAAGAAACAAAAATAGCCGTCTTCCGAGACATTTTTGCTTCTACAAATCTAGCTGTTATTTGGGTCAGTAACCCCCTTCCCACTCCAAAGGTTTTTTGTTTTGTTTTTTTTTTGCACTTCGGGATGCCGGAAGAGAAACGGTTAGAGTAGCCTAAGAGGCAATGAAAATGCAAAATAAAAATTCATAGCGAAAAATAAAATTCAGCAAACTAACCTGGAAAAAAAAAATAGCTGACAGAACCACTTCAGAAATGATTTGGGTGTCATTTTTTTTGAATTTTCTAATTGTAGAAGGCCAATACACAAATAAAACCAGCTAAGGCCGCATTGTGCTAAATAAAAATGAAAATGGGACAAGTAATAGGGAATCCCAGACGTGCAAAACACTCTGCAGTGTCTCACATTTCCCACCTCTGGAAGGGCAAGCACCTGAGTCGGGTCAAACTAAAAACATAACCGACCAAGCATCTGCTTCTGCTTTTGCAAGATCGGAGCCAGCAGAAGCAGACAGATGGTAGGCGCGATCCCTCCGGGGTTCTGGCATCCACAGCAAGAACAAATTCTGACAACCTGACCGAAAAGCAACATTTTTGACCAGTGATGGCTAACCTTTTGGCCGTTGCGCGCCAAAAGGAGAGGAAACGCGAGGAGGTCACCCACGCGTGTGCCCACACCCATAATTCAATGCCCCTGCGCATGTGTGTGCGCGCACGACCCCCACTTTTAGCACGTGATGGCAGGGTGGGCCTGTTTTTCATCCTCCCCAGGCTCCAGAGGCTTTCTAGGAGCCTGGGGAAGGTGAAAATGGCCTCCCCCGTATCCCCCGGAGGCACTCCAGAGGCCGGAAACAGCCCATTTCCCAACTTCCGGTGGGACCGAAAGGCCCAAAAATCACCTGGCTAGAGCACTCGCGCGTGCTGGAGCTGAGCTACGGCAACGCTCGCGTGCTCACTGATATGGCTCTGTGTGCCACCTCTGGCACCCGTGCCATAGGTTCGCCATCACGGATTTAGACAGTTCAGGCCCTAAGCTGGCTTTGAAATGGCCTCGAATCTTCTCCATTCCCCCCCAAGACGTTCTGATATGGTACAGCCAGGCGTCTTTGGGCCAGAGAAAGCCACGGGTAAGTTCCCAGGAGTCAAGAAGGCCTTCCGAGGGGCTCACCTGGCCCTATCCAAGCCGTCACTTCGATCTGCATGCCAAAAAACAGCTTCCCTTTGGAGGCGTTCAGGGCCTTCTCCTGATCCTCCTGCTGCCGGAAGAACACCAGTCCGTATCGTTCTTCGGAAGCCCCGTGAATCTGGACGGAGGTCACCTTCCCGTACTTCTTGAATTCATGGAACAGCCCGTCCTTGAGGCTGGTGTCTACACCACAAGGAGCAAATCAAAAGAAGGCACGGTCACCTCTGGAATCCACGGCGGTCCTTTCAGCTTGAAGTTTCGGTTGGCGTTCTTTCTTTTTATCTCCACCATTAATACAGCAAGAACACAAAGGAACTCCCACGCTTACTGGCATGGCCGCATCAGGCACCTATTCTCCCCTCCTCTCCTTTCTTGAAGCAATCCTTGCCCGTACCTATTACAGGTAGCGCCTGCATTTTGGCTGGGAGCAGGGGTGGAATTTAACATTTTTTTTTACTACCGGTTCTGTGGGTGTGGCTTGGTGGGCGTGGCTTGGGTGTGCCAGGGGAAAGATATTGCAAAATCTCCATTCCCTCCCCACTCCTGGGGAAAGGATACTGCAAAATCCCCATTCCCTCACTACTCCTGGCGGAAGGATACTGCAAAATCCCCATTCCCTCCCCACTCCTGGCGGAAGGATACTGCAAAATCCTCATTCCCTCCCCACTCCTCGGGGAAGGATACTGCAAAATCCCCATTCCCTTTCCACTCCTCAGGGAAGGATACTGCAAAATCCTCATTCCCTCCCCATTCCTCGGGGAAGGATACTGCAAAATCCCCATTCCCTCCCCACTCCTCGGGGAAGGAAACTACAAAATCCCCATTCCCTCCCCACTCCTCGGGGAAGGATACTGCAAAAGCCTCATTCCCTCCCCACTCCTGGGGGAAGGATATTGCAAAATCCCCATTCCCTCCCCACTCCTCGGGGAAGGATACTGCAAAATCCCCATTCCCTTCCCACTCCTCGGGGAAGGATATTGCAAAATCCCCATTCCCTCCCCACTCCTGGCGGAAGGATACTGCAAAAGCCTCATTCCCTCCCCACTCCTGGGGAAAGGATATTGCAAAATCCCCATTCCCTCCCCACTCCTCGGGGAAGGATACTGCAAACTCCCCATTCCCTCACTACTCCTGGCGGAAGGATACTGCAGAATCCTCATTCCCTCCCCACTCCTGAGAGAAGGATATTGCAAAATCTCCATTCCCACCCGTCTGGGGCCAGCCAGAGGTGGTATTTGCCGGTTCTCCGAACTACTCAAAATTTCCGCTACCGGTTCTCCAGAACCTGCTGATTAGCGCCCCTAGCTGGGAGGTATAGAAATGAAAAAGAAGGCCCAGAGAATCCTCCCCATCCGGGGTGGGGGTGGGGGGCGTGGGAGCTAAAATATTTGTGTTGGTCAAAGGAAGGGCTTTACTATCACATAACCCCACCCCCTTCCCTATGATGAGCAGAGGAACAGTGCCTGGATTTCCTTGGGCATAAAATCTCTATTACAATGTGTAGAGGGAGCCGTTTCAGTAAAAAAAAATCAAACCGCCTATTTTCGAAATGTAGGTCAGAGGAACCCATAATGTAATTATAAAGGTGGTGTCTCATTCAACTGGCTTTACATGTTCCGGCAAAGTGTTCTCATCAGCCCTGGCATGGCTGGGTGGAGTGGGCACTGCGGTGCAGGGAGGCTGCGTGGGACTTACCTGTAGAACGCACAGGAAGATTCTGGACCTTAATCCCGAAACTTTTACGGGGTTCATCTTTCTCCAGAGGTGGAAGCAACTGGGAGGTGGGGGCTGGAACAGCCGTCGACTGAACCGAACGGGCTGGAGATTCGTCACTCGAACTGCTACTAGAGTCGCTGCTACAGGCACAAAAAGGAGACCGCGAGAAACTCAAGTTAGGAACAGTTTATGCCGAGGCTCCGAAGAGACAAACCAGATGTCAGCTTGTCGGCTTCTTCTCCCGTCCCGAATATTGCTATGTGTCACCTCCAAGGAAGCCCGAAGGGGTGAGGTACAAGTGAGAAAAAGGATTTAACACAAATCGTAACCCGAAATCTCTTTTTTAACTCTCAGGTGAAGGGGAATAAATCTTCAATTTTAATAGCAACAGCAACAGCAATAGCACTGAGACTTTATATAAGTGTTTTACAACTCTCTCTAAGCTGTTTACAGAGTTGTAAACTCTGCCCCGCAACAATCTGGATCCTCATTTGACCGACCTCGGAAGGATGGAAGGCTGAGTAAACCTCGAACCGGTGAGGATCGAACTACCAAACTGCAGCTGGCAGTCAGCAGAAGTAGCTCACAGTACTGCATTCTAACCACTGGGCCATCACGGCTAAGACACTGAGCTTGTCGACCAGAAGGTCAGCAGTTCGAATCCCTAGTGCTGCGTAATGGGGTGAGCTCCCGTTCCTTGTCCCAGCTTCTGCCAACCTAGCAGTTCGAAAGCCCGTAAAAAATGCAAGTAGAAAAATAGGGACCACCTTTGGTGGGAAGTTAACAGCGTTCCGTGCGCCTTTGGCATTGAGTCATGCCGGCCCCATGACCACAGAGACGTCTTCGAACAACGCTGGCTCTTCGGCTTTGAAACGGAAAGGAGCACCACCCCCTAGAGTCGGGAACGACTAGCACATACATGCAAGAGGAACCTTTATCTTTACTTTTTTATCTAAAGAATGTAGACAAAAAGCTGGGAATTCTGATTAACCGAAACAGCCAGCAACACCTAATAAAGAGCTCTGCATCAGAGACATACGAGGCCTGGATCACAACAGAAGGTCATGTTCATGAAAACAACTCAACCCCAAAGAACTCAGCCTCACCGAAAGCTTGCAAAATCCCCAAATAAAGGAGCCAAACAAACGCCATCCGTATTTGGTGTAATGTAAGTGCCCTTACGCTGACAACAGGGAAGTTAATTAAATCTTTCAGCTTATCAGTAATAATACAGGAAGCCTGAAAAATTATACTGGTTTTTTTTCTTCTTCCCCCTTCAGAGAGCAGCATGATTAAAATGAACGCTTGCTTGCCTTCTACCAAGAAACTAAGAAAAGTACAGGTTGTAAAACCACAGTAAGCAACTTATTACTTGCAAATCTTAATCGGCTTTTCCCAACTTGGCCCCTCCCAGATATTCCGGAATAGTCACAGAATTCCTGCTCAGGGTTCTGAGAGCTGCAGTCCACGACATCCAAAGGGCACTTGGTTGTGGAGTGCTGATTTATAGAAGGTGCTACAGGTAGTCCTCGACTTACAACAGTTTGTTTAGTGACCGTTCCAAGTTACAACGGGATAGAAAAAAGTGACTTATGACCGTTTTTCCACACTTACGACAGTTGCAGCATCCCTGTGGTCAGACCCTTGGGCACTGACTCATATTTATGACGGTTGTGGCATCCCGGGGGTCACGTGATCCCCTTTTGTGAACTTCTGATAAACAAAGTCAATGCGGGAGTCATGTTCACTAAACAACCATGCGACTAACTTAACAATTGCAGCGATTCCCTTAACAACTGTGGCAGGGAAAGTTGCAAAATGGGGCAGAACTCCCTGAACCAATGTTTTACTTAGCAACAGAAATGTTGGCCTCAAGTGTGGCCGTTAAGTCGAGGATTAACTACACAAAAGTTTAGTAAGGAAAGGAGAAACATACCCTGTTTCCCCAAAAATAAGACATCCCCTGATAATAAGCCTAATCGGGCTTTTGAGCACATATGCTAAAATAAGCCTTCACCCAAAAATAAGCCCTCCCTGAAAATATTTAAACGCATGCACAGCCAGTCCCTGCCGTTTCCTCTGGTTAGGGTTAGGGAGACAGAGCTGGAAATCAGGTAAGACGGCAAGAGGAGCCCCGTCTTGCTCCACGCACCCCAAAATAATAAGACCTCCCTGAAAATAAGGCCAAGCGCTTATTTTGGGGTTCAAAAAAAATAAGACAGGGTCTTATTTTCGGGGAAACACAGTAGTATGCAGAAGTGGAAAATAAAACCCCCAATAAAGCGTGGGAAAAGGAATTTAGCTGAAAATAAAAGTACGACGTTTACAAGCTGTCTCAAACTCGCCGCACGTAACTTTAAAACAAAACAGACATTAGCATCTGACTGTGTGAAGAGACACGTTAAGATGGCAAAAAGGGCAGGGTCGTAAAGGGAATTGCATAAAAGATGTCTTGCACCCCTGAGGGACTTGTACAAAGACTTAAGGACTTCTACCACCAGAGAACGGGAACGGCTCTCATTAGCGCCTCTGGGTAATATGAGCAGAAGTTGCATTCAGTTACACAGGCGAAGAAATGACGGTGCAAGTGGAAAAGGAAGTAATTGCCAGCAGTAGAAAAACATTACGGTAACTAAGAAGAGACTTAAGACACCAATACACCATGGTTACAGAACACTTCTTGGCACGGTCCTCGGTCAGGTGAGAAAAGAGTTTGTGCCAGTTGATCGGTGCTTAGCCAAATGAGTCTCAATCCCCAGTTCGAGCCGACTCGCCCAAAAGGAGCTCCTGGCACAGATCCCAGTTCAAAGGGTGCAAGTGTTGGGATCCACCAAGCTTTTCCCACAGCGGGAAAAGCTCTCATGCGGCAACTTGCAGAAAATCCAAGCTATTAACTACCCTCCCTTTCCTGGAATATTTGCCTGCCTCTTGATTTTTTTAAGAGGAAAGGAAAAAGGTGGGCTGGGGCGATAGGACTGCTCCACCACGTAAACTCTACGTCCGTCCCTTGGGGGACAGGTGGTTTGGGCAGTTGCTCCTACTGACACAGAAATAAGCTAAGAGGCATGAAGACCTTTGGCCGAATTCATCGCCATGTGGTTTCCTCCAAAAGAGAATGCAGAACTTTCACCGAGAACTTAAAAAAAAAAAAACCTAAGGAATTCTCACGCTATGTCCATTCTATCCTACTTTTAAAATCTTTATCTCCCCAAGTGTTTTACTAGGCATTCTCTCCTAGCAGTGGGGTTTCTAAATTATTTAAAGGGGGGAGAGTAAACAATGCAGCAACTTGCTGTTTTCCTCTGGTAACCCAGTACAGGAAGACCCAACAATTCCCGACAATATAAGGGCACAGGTGCCTGACTGATCCTTGCCAACCGTCAGTTACCCTGAAACAAGGAGATTTCATCCTTAAGAAACCGTAGAGCTGAGCGAGGGGAGGCTTGCCCAACGCCACCCAGCTAGCTCAGGATCCAAGACAGGACTAGAACTCACAACCTCCCAGTTTCTAGTCCAGGGCTTTTAATCACTATACACCAAACGGTCTGCCTCATTTCATTCAACAGTTCAGAGTTTATTTGGGGTTTTTTTTTTTAAGACAATGAAATTCTTGATAAATGAGGGTTTCCTTTAACTAGACTAGCAATTCCGTGAAACAAGGATTGCGAGAAAATAAATGGCTTATACAGTTGCAGAGTATACCAGATCATTCATTCTAGACAAGATAGATCTATATTTTAATTTTAGGAGTGAAAATGAGTTCCACAGTTGAATTGTGCACGTGTCTAAACACAGCAAGAAAACAATAGACTTCCTTTGTTTTTAGACGATGTATTTGTGTCACAGAAGGACAAACATCTGTGTGGGAATGACAGGCAAGGCCTCTCCCAAGACAGAACCTGCCATCTGCAGATGTCTAAATCGTCACCAAGAGGAGGGACTTTCAACGGGTTATGTAGTCCTTTCGAAATCGGAGACAAGCTCCCGAAGCAGCAACTGCTGATGACCAAGAGTAAAAGGCAAAGAATTCTGCTTTTCTCTTCCAGCCAACTGGCAGGCGATAGGAAGTGCCAACGTAAACCAGTTTGTTACCCTGCACAAAAGTGCCGCCCAATTTTCATTTGACTGAAGAATGTTTCAATCACCGTTCAGGGATACAGATCTTTGCAAAAAAAAAAAAAAAGAATACCAATTTGTTTCTCATCCTCCCAACATGCTACAATGGTGTGGGTAAAAAACTTGCGTTTTATTTGCAAGGTTTTGCTTCTCTAGCACTCGGTTTTACTCCCGAGATCCTTTGAGGCCAGCAATTTTGCTGTCTGACAAAGACCTTTGCTTCCATTCAGATTCCGCCATCAGGCCAGCGGATGCAAAAACCCGGATATTCACAAGGAAAGCTCTTGGATCCAACACAGTTCCAGCTGCAACATTAATGTATCACCTAAGACTGGAGGCTGATTAAACAGTAACTTCTCATTATCATAATTTCATCAACAAGCTAAATGTATAAGGTACTTTGAAGCGACCTCAAGCAATATTCTGTTTTTGCTGGAAAGCAAACTAAGTGCATAAAGAAGTAGAAACGCAAACACATTCGTCTCACTTTCTCTCTCTCTAATGTGTAGCAGTTATACCCACGCACAGAGAGTTGCCTATGGTTTCAAACTGCCACACAGTTGCCCAGCAATCCCAAAGAGAGGCATGGGCAACAGGTTTCTATTTGGGAAGACATTTGTTGCTCCTTCCAATCCCCCATTCTTTAAGGACTGTCCAAGATTCTGAAAAAAAAACAAAGTGAGGTTAGAAATATCCCTGAAGCAGGCATAATCTGCTTCATGTGAATGATCTTTTAAAATGTACACCGCCTTGAGAACTACGGGAGAAAGGCGGTATAGAAATATAATTAATAAATAAATAAATAAATAAATAAATAAATAAATAAATAAATAATCTGCCCTCCACTCTAACAGGGGGCTTGGCTTTTTATTAACCCGTGAGTCACGGAGAACAAACTGAATCTGCCAGAGGCTCTAGAAGGGCGAACATCTGGGTAGCGAAAACATCTGGGGAGGCATCAGAAATGTTCTCCGTATACATCCTGGTCCTCCTCTTTTATCAATCTTGCATCAAATGCAGGAAACTGGATTAAAAAGCACCAATTGACGAAGGGAAGGCATAATGAACTGTAAATCAGCTGAAGAACTGATACAAGGGTCACGGATAGGAATTGTAAATCTTAAAACCTTTCTGAAGCTTTAATCTACGCATTCCCTTGAGCCAAACTTAAAAAGATTTCTTTTTGGCGGAGATGACAGGCGCTGAACTGGCCGAAAGCAACTTCGTGCGCATTTTCAACAGCAGCTCTGATCAAAGGCAAAACTGCAGCGCTTGCAATAATCCCCCAAGTTCCTCAAATCCAAGCTCCTTCGAACCAAGAACCAGGTTCCTGTTGGAAAACAAGAGCTTTCTTTTGCCGGCTGCGTCCGAAACAAGACACTTCACGTAAGTCAGGTGAGCGGAGAAACAACCAGTGCCTGCAGAACCATTTCTTGCACGTGGCTTTTTAATCAGTCCAATCAGATAAGCCCACAAATGGTAGCAAGAGCCACCTGAAATAGAAACGGAAGTGTAACGTCGGAGAACAAGCAACCACCAGGCTCTACGGGGCTGCCAAGGTGAACTTATTTTCTCCTACAACTCTGACCTACCCCAGCTGGTGCCCCCAGCATGTCATGTCATACTAGTGAATGCTGGCATGTGACTTAAGTTTGTGCGGATAAACTATCGGCCTTTTCCCCCTCCAGCTAAAATTAAGCTTGCGAAGAACCTGTCTGACACTCCAGCAGAATCCAGAAGCATGGTGGTCCTCTGTTAGAAAAGAAATATGAATAAAAAATGATAGATAAATGAGGGAGATAATAAAAAGGTAAATAATAATAATAAATAATAATAATAATTTTAGTTCTATACCGCCCTTCTCCCGAAGGACTCAGGGCGGTGTAAATGATGGAGAGGGAAAAAAAAGAAATAGAAAACTAGATGATATTAGAGAAAATTGAAAGGGGTGGGGGTGGGAGAAAGAAGAGTATAAGAATAATGTACAATTATGATGATAATACGGATAGATAGAATAAATCTGAAAAGAAATTGAAAGAAAGTATATAGGAGTAGGATATAGGAGTTGCTCGGCTACCAAACAAGAAGAATATTATATAGCAAAGAAGATAGAAAGTAGAGGGGAGGAAGAGGAGAGGGAGTGAGAGGAAAGGAAGAAAAGGGAAAGGAGAGGAAGGAAGGGTAGGCAACAGAATTAGGAGAGAAGGGGGGAAAGGGGGAAAGAAGAGAGGAGTGGGGGAAAGAAGGGGAAGAAGGATCATGTAGGAGAGGAGGAAGTAGGAGAGGAGAGGAGGCTGGGAAAGGAAAGAAAGGAGAAGCAGAAGAAGGTTTGTTGCGAAAAGAGGGAAGAAAGGGTAGAAGAGCAACCCCGAATGTAATTAAAATGTCTTATTTTAATGCTTTCTTTAAGGAATATATATATATATATATATGTATGATTAATTATGTATAAGAAAATGTACATTTTATATTATGTGTAGAAAAAATAAAACTGAAAAAAACCTTTAAAAAAAAAAGGTACTGTCCTCCCATTTAAGAGAGATTTCTTAATTGCCCCCACGGCTACCCTTAATTTAAGCACCATCTCTTCCTGTTTCACTGCCCTTCGCTTTCATCTAAGAAGAGAAAAGGGAGTCATTGGGTGCTGGCATTTCACAGACTGTCCTCCCAAGACGACTTCAGGATGGATTAGCTCATCGCAGCGCTGCCGCAAATACTCTCCTTCTGCAGCTGCACTCGGAAAAACCCACAACCCATGTTACACTTTGCCTCGGCATAATATAAAGACTCTGCAAAGCAGCCTCTAACACAAATAAAACTGTCCTAAAAGGCCAACAATTTCTTGCTCCAATTTATCCTGCAGCCGCAAGCATTTTTAAAATAGTTTAAATAAAGAAACCGAAGAAGGGCGTTCCTACAAGCCAAGTTGATTGCTCCTTCCTCTCATCGTCTTTACAATAAAATTCGTTGCTGGTCAGGTTAATCAGCGAGTAAGAGGCATAAATCTGCTTCCTCTCCCTCGTGTTCCTCGTGTTCTTTGCTCGAGACCAGGGAGATTCCCTCTTCCTTTTTTTCCTAGTATTGCCCTTAGGCCTCTCCACGGCTGCCTCTTTCAACTGACTTTTTATTTTTAGGCAAATGCTCCACTTAAACAATGTTGTTGTTAGTTGCGAAGTCGTGTCCGACCCCATGGACAACGTTCCTCCAAGCCTTCCTGTCCTCTACTGTCCTCTGGAGTCCACTGAAGCTCAAGCCGACTGCTTCGGTGACTCCATCCAGCCACCTCGTTCTCTGCCGTCCCTTTCTTCTTTTGCCCGCCATCGTTCCCAGCATTCGGCTCTTCTCCAGGAAGTCTGTCCTTCCTTCTCATTAGGTGGCCAAAGTATTTGAGTTTCCTCTTCAGGATCTGGCCTTCTAAAGAGCAGTCAGGGTTGATCTCCTCTAGGACTGACCGGTTGGGTGGCCTTGCAATCCAAGGGACTCGCGGGAGTCTTCTCCAGCACCAGAGTTCAAAAGTCTCCATTCTTTAGTGTTCAGCCTTCCTTCTGGTCCAACTTTCACAGCCATCCATTGCAACTGGGAAAACCATAGCCTTGACTATACAGACTTTTGTTGGCAGGGTGATGTCTCTGCTTTTTAGTATTCTGTCTAGATTTGCCATAGCTTTTCTCCCCAAGAGCAAGTGTCTTTTAATTTCTTGGCTTAAACAATAGGATTCTAGAAAAAGATGGGTTTTGACAATATTTTCATCCGAGCATATCAAATTATAATGTTTGTTAAAAGCTGAATGATAGAAAAGTGGAGTCGTTCCCCAAGGATGAGGAAAGGGCAAAAACTGAATGTTCGTGTCTAAATTAGACCGTAATGCAAGTTAGAATGAAAACATTTAGAAACAGATGCTAGATCAAAGCAGCCATCAACACTAAAATATCAGAATATCATCTTAATGTAGCAAAATTGAAACCTTTCCAAAAGCTCAAATCGTTCCTCAAGAATGTTTAGGACTTTTAAGTCTGTGAACATCGTCCCGAGGAAACAAAGAGTTTATAATGCTAGGCATCATTTCTAAAAATAAGAGAAACAGGAAAAGCCACCACTGCAGCCCAAAATAAAGCAGTTCCTAGCTAATAACAACACATGGAAAGAGACGTAGGAGGGTGGACTTTGTCCATGGAGATTCTCTGTCCTCCAGGTCATGGTTGTCCCAAAGGTGCTTTTTCAAGAGGCAACTGGACTTTCTGGTTTTTCTTTGAAGACGTTTTCACTTCTCATCCAACCAGCTTCTTCAGCTTTGACTGGATGGTGGGGAAGGGAAGGATCTTCACGCCTTGCAGACAGCTGGTCATTTGCATCCTTTTAGAGAGCCATTGAGACCACTTGGAGGTTTATCTGTGTCCTCATGGTCACCTGAGTGGTGCAAATGGTTGTGGAGCCTTCTTGGAACTGCTGAAAGGACTGTGTTGTAGACTGGAGATAGGTGGTGTCATATCCCTCCCCCTCTGTTGAGAGAGGGCTGTTCAATTTGGACGTAGATGGCCTCCCTTGACCCCTCTTTCAAACCAGCGGTCCTCTCTGTCCAAAATGTGGACTTGGCTGTCTTCAAAAGAATGGCCCAGAAGGCTCCACAACCCATTTGCACTACTCAGGTGACCCCGAGGACACAGATAAACCTCAAAGTGGCCTCAACGACTCTCTAAAAGGTCATGCAAATGACCAAGTTGACTGCAAGGAGTATAAATCCTGGCTTCCCCATTGATTTCGCTTGTCAGAAGGTCGCAAAAGGGGATCACAGGACCTTGGGGCACAGCAACAGTTGTAAGCACGAGTCCGTTGCCAAGCATCTGGATTTTGATCACATGATCCTGGGAATGCTACAAAGGTCACGAGTGCGCTAAGTTCCTTTTTTCAGTGCCGTTGTAACTTTGAGCAGTCACTAAGTGACTGCCTGTACACAGCAGTTGCTGGCATTCTTTTAGAACACTGTTTTCTTTTCCACAATAAATCTTTTTGTCAGAAGTGAGAGTTGTTTCCAAGCCAGCCTTCTAGGAGAAGCTTTGCATCAGAAAGGCCTTTGGAGTGGAAGAGTGAGTCCGGGTCTCACCTCCAAAGACCCTTATCCAAGCTTATAACTGGCTAGGAATGTAGAAGAGATTCAGCGCACTAACTCTGCTAGGCACAGAACAGTCCATACAGTAGAACCTCTGGTCACCAACGCTTCTGACCATGATCAAATTGGGATCTGACCAAAAAATTCACAATTTCTTTTCCCCCACGGCCGATTTCTCCTTTCCGTGCCATTTTTTTTTTTTTTTGTAAGTTTCCACAAATTTCCACAATTAGGTTCGGGTCACGACCAAATCGGTTTGCGACCAAAGTTATGGAATGAATTATGGCTGGGACCAGAGGTTCTACTGTATATAAGAGCCTTGGATAGTACAGAGGTCTAAAGCCCTGTTATTAACATCAGCTGCCTGCAATTATTGCAGGTTCGAATCTCACCAAGGCTCAAGGTTGACTCAGCCTTCCATCCTTTCTAAGGTAGGTAAATTGAGGACCCAGTTTGTGGGGGCAATAAGCTGACTTTGTATAAAATATACAAAAGTAGGAAGGCTATTGCTTCGCGCATTGTAAGCTGCTCTGAGTCTCCGGAGAAGGGCGGCATATAAATCAAATTTTTTTTAAAAAAATGAAACGAAATGGGGATCACGTGAAGTGTTAATACCACTGTATAAGGCCTTGGTAAGGCCACACTTGGAATTCTGCATTCAGTTTTGGTCGCCACGATGTAAAAAAGGTGTGGAGACTCTAGAAAGAGTGCAGAGAAGGGCAACAAGGATGATTAGGGGACTGGAGGCTAAAACATACGAAGAACGGTTGCAGGAACTGGGCATGTCTAGTTTAATGAGAAGAAGGACTAGGGGAGACATGATAGCAGCGTTCCACTATCTCAGGGGCTGCCAAAAATGATGACGGGCTCAGTCTCCAAGCAGAAGAGAGAGTAACACCCGTTCCTGATGGAGAAGCAACAAGGAGAAATTTCCTGACAGTTGGGACAATGAATCAGTGGAACAACTTGCCTCCAGAAGTTGCAAATGCTCCAACACTGGAAGTTTTTAAGAAGAGGTTGCATCACCTTTTGTCTTGAAGTAGTGTAGGGTTTCCTGCAGCTAAGCAGGGGGTTGGACTAGAAGACCTCCAAGGTCCCTTCCAATTTTGTTATTCTATTCCAAAGGCATGGACAACAGTGTTAGCTAAGAGAAGGCAGAGGAGGAGCTGAGGGAAGATGCTAGAAAACTAGAGTGAGGGGCTGGGAGTTGCTGGGAAGAGGAATGAATGGATGAAGCAGGGATGCACACCAGCCTGGTCGTGGCTTACCCTGTATAAACCCTCAAGCATTCCTCCAAATTTTGCTTTCCAGGCCCAAATCTGGAAAAACTAAAACTTCCTAGCCGCCTCTCTGCTGATTTGCAGCCAACCTGAATAGTTCGTCAGAACGGCTGAAACACCACAGTTTGTTCCAGCTTTTGAACAAAACATCTTCACATCCTTCCCACCGGCTGAATTGCAGAACATGCAGGGAAGTCTCCAGCAAGAGTCCTGACGTATAAGCAAGTTCAGGCAGGAGAAATCTTTTGTTTCGGTACACTGCAACATCAACCAAAAATAATATTTTTTTTAAAAAAAAAATCCCATCTACTGGTCTTCACAATCCCCCTTTTCTGCCTGACAAACCAACCAGGAAAACCCATCTTCCTGAAAAGGAAGGCATGGAAAAATCTCTCCTTTTGCATAATTTGCAAAATGTGACACACTACAGCAATCTGCTACTAATGAGATGTCAAGTGATTACACCAAGGAAAGTGTAATTATATTCATGCTGCATCTTTTTTAGCACATTTCATTAAATGGTAATAGCTGGCTGAGTTTTCTTCCTTTCCGGAACAGAATGATAAAATTATGAAAGATGTAAGAAAAATGCAACTGGTATTGAAACAAAGAAAACACAAAAGACTGACCCTCGCTTTATGCCCAAAACAGAGCTAACATTTTCTTTTAGATTTAATCATTAGTACTCTTTCAAAGTCGAAGCTATACAGTTGTCTAGAAATCCATAATCCAAGTTCCTAAACGCTACCAGATCCTGATAATTTTTAATTATTGCTCCTTGAATAGGAGATAGTTTTATTTAGTTTTATATTTATGTAAGGTTATCACTTATGTAACTTATGTATGTTTAGTACCTTGATGGCCCATAAACATGGTAAAATTAATGAATACATATAAATTAAGCTTTCTTTCTTTTTCTTTTTTTTTCCAAATGGAGGCAAATGAATGCGAACAGAAGGCAGAACTTCTGCTATGGTGTGACCCAAATCTTTTAATTTAGATCCTGACTACTAATGTTGTTAAACCTATTTACCAGTGGCATGTATTTCTTAATTTTAATAAGTGCAGCTTATTTGTCACTTGAAAAACGCACACCTCCAAAACTGTGGGCCTTTTGAGAAAAGAATAACACCAACAGCAATACTAACGATGTATCAAGTCTTCCAACGGTAGTTAATTGCTTTTTTTTTTTAAAAAAAGTAAAAATTGGTACTTCATTGATGATTGTAAAGACTGTGCTAAAATTGAAACATTAATTAGAAACTTTGAGTCTCAGAGAAGCCTACAGGTTAAAACACAACATTTGGAAATCAGCAGGCCAGCTTAAGATAACAGTTTGCATTGGGAAAGTTTGATGAGAAAAAGTTCTGGAACAGTTTTGTGGAGGCCAACCGCCAAAGGTTCTCCAAGGATAACCTTGGATTTTAAACATTCAAACTCCCAAAGAAAGGAATGTATCTGCAACACCCTCCGTATCTGTGGAAGCAACAAATAAGGACACTGCCCACTCCCGGATAACCCAACGAGCATCAAAACCAAATCTGTTACTTAAAACAGTCCAAACAACTGACCCAATTGTCTGGGGGGATTCCCACAGCTTTCAAATCATCATCAAAACCCAAATAAAGTAAAGACAATCTATACAGTAAGGAAAACCAATGCAGCAATCGGCATAGAAACAATGAAGTAGCATAAAATCAATATAAAAACAACGCTAAGTGAAGAGGAGCAATTTGTTTCGAGATCTAAAACACACCGAACTTTATTTAAAAGTATTTCCCCTGTTTTTGGGGAAACAGGTCACCTGATACCTATTTTTGATGCAAGTTCTAGGCAACCAAACATCTCTTAGATTCCTTCCTTCCTTCCTTCCTTCCTTCCTTCCTTCCTTCCTTCCTGTTGACCCAAAATTGTCTGTTTCCTAGGGTTGAGCATGTCTGACTGGCCCAAGGTCATCCAAGCTGGCTTGGTACCTAAGGCAGGTCCTGAACATAAGTCTCCTGGTTTCTACCCTAGTTTCTACCCTGACGCCTTAACCACTTCACCAAACTGGCTCTCCTACCTCATTAAAGAGGGCATTTTAAGTATCAGGTAGATATATTTGAGAGAGAGAGAGACCATCCATCACACATTCAAGCTGCAGGTGTTTCTGTTTGAACAAGTTAATCACAGTGTTCTGAATTCGGCCTGAACGCTGACTGAAAACGACTGCAGGCTTCTGACAGGCAAGCATTCAAGTTAAAGTTGCCTTTATTTCTGCTTATACAAAATACTGTACAACAAGGCTCACACCTTCCTTATGCCCTGCCACCAGAATTATCAACACTGGAGAGTCGTATGTTTGGATGCTGTTGTAACCAAGGGCTAGAGAATATTTTTATGTTGTTAATTGCGAAGTCGTGTCCGACCCATCGCGACCCCATGGACTACGTTCCTCCAGGCCTTCCTGTCCTCTACCATCCTCCGGAGTCCATTTAAGCTCACGCCGACTGCTTCAGGGACACCATCCAGCCACCTCCTTCTCTGCCATCCCCTTTCGTTCCCAGCATTAGGCTCTTCTCCAGTGAGTCCTTCCTTCTCATTAGGTGGCCAAAGCATTTTGAGTTTCATCTTCAGGATCAGCAGGCAAAATATGCCTACCAGCAAGAGTTGAAGGCGACGAAAGAGAATGACATAAGATGGTCAGAGATCTTCGCCTGAACAAGTCAAATTACATTTTTTTAGTTCTGCTGGCAGACAGTGGAAAAATTTAACTTTGTTCGAACTTTGGACTAAGAAATGTTTAAAAAATTCCAAGGGTGAACAAAGGGAAATAAAGTTTAATCACCTGCTATCCCTAGTAAAATCCCAGAGGGGATGCTGAAGAGAGCCAGCTCAGCTAAATCTGATTCACTTTATTCCCACCTTAGTGGAACCATAATCCAATCTGCTATTTAAACCGTTTGTAGTAAAAACAAAACCCCTCTCGATAGCCATTTTGATTTACAACTTTTTCTTACAGAGCTTTTCCACCTTCTCCTAATGCTGTACTGGATATAGCAATCTGTATACCTTTCTTTGATACCGTTTTCCATTATACCCAGTTTGACGAGACAGGTTTCTTTAAATAGAAATATTTTCTGAATTTTGACAGTGTAAAAAGTGGCTGGGTTTCTGTGTAGTTTGTTGACACACCTTCCAAACAGCAGAACCCAATTCCGCTCCTCTCAGCTCAACTTTCAAATAGGGGGAATCTGTAAGCCCCCTCCCTTTCCCTCTGCCAGGACTGTCCCAAGTCCTTGCCAGTCTCACCTTCTCCCCACCCACCTCCCCAATTAACCCAGGGGCTCCTGCTTTGGAAAAATAAAAACAACAAGCAGGCAGGGAGGACAGAGCCTACCAGGAGAGGGCAAGCAGCCAAATCTGGCTGGAGGATTCCAGTTCAGACTAGTTTGGGAGACCCAAAGGAGGAATTCCTTGCGTTGCCTGCAGAATTCGAACACAGCAACTCCTGCTGTGGGCTTTGCTTATCAATAATGAAGCCTTGGAGGCCCCCCCCCCCCCTTGTATTCCTTTGTACAGCCACGGTATCTCTGAAAGGAAGAATTTGAGATCCACGCAGATTTATTCAGGAGTGGGGTGGGGGTGGGGGTCGATGGGAGTGGGGTGTGTGTGTGTGCGCGCAGCGGCCTCCACGTTAATTGATTAAATTTGTTTTTATTAAGTTTTTCACTTTTTGCAAGACATGCTAGAAATAGGTTTGAAGGAACAAAATAAAATAAATTCCATATATACTGTTTTGCAATACATTTGACGTATGTATCTCTCTCTCTCTCTCTCTCTCTCTCTCTCACACACACACACACACACACACACACACGGGGGGGGGGGGGGGAAAGACAGCTCCAGAAGAGGATCTTTAGACAAGGCGATGTTTGCATACCAAGCTTCTATCAACTGTTTTATTAAAGTATTGTTGGTTCCCTTGTGAGATTTAGTTATAGGAAGTACAACACTGAATTACTTTTCAAAGAAAGAAAATATATCAATATGCAGCCTTGAAAGGAAACACTGCTCCTCCCTCCCTCACAAATACATCTGACAACCACATTCCCTGTTACTCTGGTAAGCAGTGGGGGCAACCTAAGATAAAGGTGTGCAACGCAAGCTGTATTATTAACAAAAGAAAAGTTTCTGGCAAAGGACAGCTTTCCAAGTACAAAGAGAGCCTGAACCAAAACATCAGTTCCGCATCCAATGCATAACCGCACCGATTTCATCTCTCGGCATCTGACCTAAGGAAGCTGGTGTCCCTCCTGAGAGAACCGTACGAAAGAAAGAAAATAAATAAATAAAAGCAAACAAAGCTGCCTTCCTCTAAAGGAAGGACTGCAGGGGGAAAAAAAAATCTGTGTTCAATTAACAAGGCGTGAAATGGCATAAGGATCCTGGGGGAAATATTTAAGACCCGGCTTGGGAGAGGATGGCTTGGATCAGGATGGGAAGACAGGGTTGCGCAACCTGTGAAAATGGCCAACAGCCACTGAATTGGGGACTCGGCAAGCCACGTGACAAGTCACCATTTGAGGAAAGGTGTAGTAGCTGAGCGGATTGGAAGAAACCAGCACGGACAGGATTTTTTTCCTCTGTCAACAATCCTCCCCTCGTTTTATGGAGAAACTGGGACCTGCACGATAACCTCCTTGCTACAGCTTCAGCCTTTCCTGGACCGAAATCACCTGAAACTGCAGTCTGCTGGGACGGAATTCTGAAGCTTTTGTCCAAACCACAAAACCACACACACACACACACACACACACACACACACACACACTCTCATCAACATACTGCTCTCTGCCAATGATTCATCCTTTGCTGGCAAATTCCTGAGGTGGAAAGAAAGGAAAGGGGGCAAAAGCAGGAGGAAAAGGCCAGGGTTACATAACAAAATTAAGCTTGCCACTCTCTGCTTTCACTCTGGGAGTTGAGGATGACAAGACAGGCAAAGAAATCAAATGAAGTCAAGCTCACCAGCCAATTTTGAAAGCCTCAATGTCGACTCCCCACCCCCCAGCATCTTCTATCATAGCGCTTTTTATCTTCGTCTCCAATTGGGCTTACAGCTTTAAAAGCAGAATCGATTATATTACTTTCAGGGAAAGCTGGACTCGCCGTAAACCCCTGCTTGTGGACAGTACCGAAAAAACAGCCCGAAGAACAAACGGCAAGCATTCCAGGATCAAGTTTACATCCATCTTTTCAAATTACAAATAGAGCCTGTAGTACAGTGGTTTAAAGCACCCTGTTATTAACATCTATTAACATCTGCTGCTTGCAATTACTGCAAGTTCGAATCCCACCAGGCTTCCAAGGTTGATTCAGCCTTCCATCCTTTCTAAGGTGGGTAAAATGAGGACCCAGATCGTGGGGGCAATAAGCTGACTTTGTATAAATATACAAAAGTATGAAGGCTATTGCTTAATGCACTGTAAGCCGCCCTGAGTCTCCGGAGAAGGGCGGCATATAAATCAAATTAAAAAAAAAAAAAATTCAACAGCTCTTAAACCTGACGGAGGAAGCTAAGGAAGACCAGCCTGAATTTGGATGAGCTCCAGAGAGCATGCTCAGCAGCTGAGATTTAAAAATAAAACATGAAAGCAGGAAGGAGATATTGCCTAGGTAGGATTCAACTTGGGAAAATTCTCCACTGGCCACTCCCAACGTTAACATTATTTTCCCCCTGTTGTCTTTCTAGCATATTTCCTCAAGTGCTGACATGCTTTGAAAATACCAAATGCCTGAACTCCTCCTTGCCTTAAACCACAGTTCCAAAGTCTAATGCAGGTGAGAACTAGAATGGCCGCATTCCTCCACCCCACTCCACCCCCCCTTTCACACAAAAAGGACTGCTGGCCATCTGCTTATTTCGGTGTGTTAAAGAGCATCTATTTACCGACATTAATCCAAGGTGATGGCAGGTTTTACGACTCTCCCTTTGAAGCAAGGGGAGATTTTCCAAAGGGTGATGCCTCCTTTAATAGTGGGGAAAGGAGGAAGAGTCAAAAACAGGGGCTGGATTGGGGGAAAGGCTATTCTCAGCCTCTGGAAGGCCTCGCGCTCAGAATAAATCCCCAATGTACACCAACAATGTGGGGAGCTGCCCTGACAAAACAAAGCTAGAGAGGCATACAACAACACAATGGCGCCTTCCTATCTGCCTCCTTTAAAAGCAGAGCCTACGTGTTCCAACATGGCAATTTTCAATCCTTTATGGGTGTACTTCAACGGTCTGATTAGGAAGGTCCTTTCCTTGAAATTATAAATGGGATGATATATTTCTGTTCATTTTTTTTTCTTTCTTTTCTTTTCTTTCTTTTTATTTTTACAGTGCCGCAGTTCCTTGACTGGAACCGACACAGAGAACAGTGCAATTTCACGACTGCAAGCGATGTAGTAGCCACAGCAACAGTGGGAAACCCATAATTCGCCTATCTATTAAATTTCATCCGGCTACTCAACTCAAGGCAATAAACAAAAGATGCCGTTAATAAAGAAGGAAAGAGGGATGGTCCAAGGCAGTTAAATCGGTGCTGAATTATAAATGAAAAATGCAGAAAGCTCTATCCCCCAATCAATCAAAAGCTGCTTCTACAAAGGGTCTGTAAGGGCATCCTTTCATAAAACCAACAAAAGGCAACAAAGAATTTTCCCCCACCCTAGAGTGGCTCAAAAGGGATCCATTTCGCAGGTGGGGCTTTTGTCTCCTGGGGGCAGCCTTCCGAATGGTCCGCCCTTGGCCTGCCCAATGCTCCTGGCCTCCACCCCTGGGAGGGAAGGGGAGGATGGAGGCCAGCAGCAGACCAGGAGATGGTACTGGTCTCTTTCAGGAGGAGGAGCAGAGAAAAGCACAACATTTGCAGCCGATGCACCGTGGTTTCCGGGATCAATACCGGGACCCAAAGCAAAATACGCCCCACGCCTGCCAGGAGGAGGACGATACCTGTCGCTGCTGGTACTGCTGCTGCTGCTGATTGAATCGCTGCTCGAAGACCGACTCCTAGAACCGCTTCCGCTAGGCGACCGAGTGGGTCTGGACGCTTGGCTTGCCAGCCTTTGGGGAGACTGTGTCCTGGACTGGGAGGAATGGGGGGACCGGCTCCTGCTGTGCTGGTAACTCCGTTCCGGCCTTCTACCTCGGACTTCCCTGGTGAGGTCATCCCGGTAGATATCCCTGTGTACCACGCTGGGCAACGTAAACTGCTCCCGAGCCCGAGGTTCGTAACGAGGGTCATGAGCATCAAAGCGGCTCGGACTGCGACTCCGAGAACTGTAATAGAGTCCGTGTTGTAAAGTCCGTTCCCGAGGATCTCTGTAATAATCCTGATCGTAATGTCTCGTGCGATCAAATCCTCCTGTCCCCCGTTCGTGGTGTCCATAGGCACTAGGCTCATAAGCACGCTCCCTGTTATCTGAAGCCCTGCATTTAGGAAGGGAAAAACAGGCACGTCAAATCAAGAGAAGGAGAACAGTGACTCAACAACATGCAAGCATTTAATGCAGGGTTGGCTGTTACTGCAAAAGTCATCAAAAGGCCAACAATGATCTATTTAGCAGACTGAATGAGCTTGGTCCTTTTACGTGACTTCTTGCTCACGTTTAAACGTAACTTCGTTCTGGCAATGACTCAGTTTCACTGCTTAAACTGAGCCAGCTTGATGCCTCCTTCTGCTCTAGATTTCTACCCCATAATCCTCGCCTCGCAGGACAATGGCTAGGGATCATGGGAGAAGGCGGCTAACAAATCTGAAAGACATCCAGGAGAAGTCTGAACTAAGCTTCTGTGGACGTAATTGTGTACCACAGTCCCAAAAGATCTTGTGCAAAGTGATTTAATTTCAGCAGTTCTATTTATCTATTTCTCGGATGAAACAGAACTATTAACATGTTTCATTCCATGACTACCCTAGAATCCTGTCGTTAAGGGGTTGGCATTAGCCGCAAATTCATAGAAAAAAAAGCAATTTATCTATTTTTTAAAAGCTCACTTGAAATCTTTGCTTCTAAAAGTCCTAGGACAATGTATCAGCTTAGCTAAAGTCAGGTCTCTGCTTATCTTTGTAATAATGAAGTAAAGATACAGCCAACAAAAGTCACAGGCATTAAGCTCCGAAAACAAGATACACAATGTTTCTGTGTGCTGGTGAGAAAGTGGTAGTGGTATTTTTAAAAATCGCTTTGGACAATAACAGGATGGGATATTTCAATAGTCGATAAAACAAAGTGTGGCCATTTCTGTATTTTACATACAGAATTATGTTTCCCGTAAAACTATGTCGTCAACTATGTAGAACTTAAAAAAGAAAGTTATGTTGCCAAGACAACTAAGAACCTGGGTGAGCTGCTTAGACCAAGAAAAGGCCTCCAATCATTTAGCGTTCTAATCTAGAGGACGTCACTGAATGGCCCATTTTGTAGGACACGGCTAGGAAAACAGATGAAATAATTCAGAACAAACATGCGCAGATCAAGCAATAAAGCCAGCGCTTATATTAGTTATAAAAGTTTCCTAAAACCATTCAAGGAAGGAGGGATTCAAATCATTCCCCCCCCCTTTTTTTTTACTTCCAATCACCTTCCTTGAAAAGTAATTAGCAGGGACCGCAGTTCTCAGTTATCTCCATCCTACATATGAAGAGCTTCTCCTCTTGGCTGTCAGGTCAAAACGCATGGATCTGCCTTCTCCCCCCACCCCCAGAAATGGTGAATTAGGTTCTCCTCCCTCTTTCCACTTTATGTTCCTGCTATAAGTGTAGTGCAGGCCTTAAGCCACTTGTTCCCGGCCCATACGGAGGAGGAGGCGGCGGCCATGGGTGCACGTTAAGGTTTTTGTCTGAATTCTTGCCTCTCCAGCAAGTCAGAGCTGCTTCACGGAAGATCAAAAGAAAAAAAAAAAACCCTATAAGGCAGGCGTTTTAGTTAGGTGTCGCAAACGTTTGCAGCTCCATGCAAATAAGATCACATACTGTCTCAGCGTGTATAAATATTTATTTAAAGGGCTCTCTCGCCCTCGCCTTTTGAAACAACACCCTGCGCCCTGTCAATATTATATCAGTGAAAGCTGATACAATTTAAAAAAAAAAAAAGCAAGATTTCTAGAAAAAGTTAACATATAAGTGTGTAAGAGCCCTTTTATTGGTTAGGACACAGAAGACAGACAAAAGAACTAGCAAAGCTGAGAATCTAATGACTACAGCAGTGCCGGTTATCTATTAGTACTAATTACTACTGGAGTTAGTGGAAAAAAAAGGAACTGACTTGGGTTAGGAGAGGGGCTTATATACACAGGGCAGCACATACCAACCTTTTCCAAGTGTGGAAACACGACCTATATTCCCAATTAAATCTAGGGAGAGAATTGTGAACATAACTTCCCCAATTTGGCCCCTCTTATAGGGGTAATCCACCTTCTTAATGGACAAGCAAGGGTGTCAAAAAGTGGCATTTTAGATGAGCGAGCAAGACCAAAAAAAAAAAAAAAATATCCTAGGGACAAGAAGGAAAAACAAAAAACAAAAAACAAAAACCCAAAATAAAACTCCACTGGAAGCCAGTAGTCCCAGATTGGCCAAAGAGGGTGGAAGCTCCCAACTTCATTCTTCTGACAGCCGGCGCTTCTAAGTATATCCACCACAGACTGTCGCCCTAAGTCTGAACAAATCGGCTGGTTTAATAATAATAATAAAAAAAAAAGGCACCAGGGGATGAACGAAGGCCTCGCCCCAGGGTAGCAGACATCCTCTGTCCAGCTTTGTAACCATCCAGCAGAGTCAATTTCCTGTGACGTATCCACAAGCTGATCGACACCATGTCTTTAAAGCTAGAGTGCCTTTCACTGTACATGTGCTTTTAGGAAGACTAAAGTAAGTAATCCACTCCCCTGGCCCACTGGGATCTTGGCTCGAAACCATCCCACAAATCTGAGGTAGTAGCCATTATTCCAGCACCTCAACGTGGATGGCCGGTAAATTTCCAAAACTGAGCAGCGTCCGTCTCGTTCAGCTTGCCATGAGGATAGTAATCCCAAGGTACATGGAAAGTGATGTAGATCCAAGAGGGGAAAGAAACGTCAACAGCGGCCTTCTCCTGTCTTCACTGTATGTATTCCCAGGGCTAACGACTGTAGAATCCAAGACGAGGCAGCCTTTTTAGAAGTCTGCTAGAAAATTTTTGATACCAATCCAATTTTATGCATAGGCTACATCAACCAGCACAACCCTGAAAAAAACTACACGCGCAGCTTTCCCAAGGGATTGTGTAGGTCCTACGAATGCTGAAGGTACTCCATATCTGGGTTTGGAGGCTTGCGGCATCCAATAAACTCCATTGGATAATAAGGATACATCCAAAGAAGGCCTTAAGGTTATCCAAGAATTGGGGTTCGTCAAGCCCTAGAAGAATAGCTCCATAATCGAGGCGTCTTCCGTCTTAGGATCGGGTCTCCAACCAGCTGCAGGAAACATCTTCTACAGATCCACAAGATCCCAGCCATTGGGATGGGAATCGCTTCCGTTTCCAACCCAAAATAGGAAATGCAGATAATTCCCCAAATTTTAAATCCATCTGGGGGCCCTATCAGGAGTTTGTGTTTCTCACCACAATCAATTACAAAATACCTGCCTAGTGAAACCTTGGAACTTACCCATCAAGTCTCCGCTCATAACGTCCTTCCCGTGCATGAAGTGATGGTGGTGGGCCATACGTGGGCCCACCACCAGCTCTGAACCCAGAAACCTCTCTACTACGAGATGCTATGGAAACTGTATCATCCAATCCCCGAGCAGCGCTAGGAATGGTTCCCGGTTCGTTATAATCCGTCCGAAGGTCTCTGTCTCCCATTTTGTTGACAGAATTGTGTGCCTTCTGCGCACTCTTAATGTCCACAAAATCCACAAAGGCCGCCACGCCGCCTTCCGATCCCCTTTTGGGGAGAATTTTGACACTTTCAACACGTCCATATCTAGGAGAAAGACAGAGAAAAATCACATACATTAAAGCTCACAGAAAATCAGCTAAGAAACCACATTTTAGTACCTTGAAATTTCTGGACTCAGATATTTTTTTTTAAAAAAAAAAACAACTAAGCATTCATTTCAATAGGTAAAAGTATAAACAGAGTTTCAGGTATGGCTTAGTTTCCGGGAGCAAAGCTGAAATGAATTCCCCTATTCTATGGGACTATTCATACACACTTCAAGCCTGTTAACATTTTTCCCCTTCTTCATCATATCATACCTTGAAAAAAAAAAAGCCAGGATACAAAAACTTCACCTAACTTAGGTTTTGCCAACATCTGCAATAGGAGTTGAGCACTAACAGAAAAGCCATTATTCTGTGATGTTCAAATATATTTCAATGCAATCAATGTTGAAATGATGAATCCGAGTGGAGAATCTATTACATGTATTCATTTGTTCTCAGCTGAGCAGTTATTATTTAGTGTTCAAGATGCAAGCGTCTAATAGAGTACAATGCCTGTTCATATCGTTCCAATCACTGCTTAATCACAGTTCTAGGGATAAAGCCAGTTCTACAAGTTTACAATCCAAATGATGTTGGAAGCTCTGCTTGAGCCAAAGTTGCTAAATATTTGGCAATTCCAGAGAGAAGCTTTTCATGGCTGCAGACATCAGCGGCAACAACAAATTACCAATTCAGTTTATTTAGCTCACACTGTATATGCGAGCAGATTTGGGGTTAATATGCAAGACGTTTGCAAGTTTCTCCAGTAAGTTTTCAAATCATCCAGTCTGACCAAGCGTCACTGACCTTCCAAGCAATTTAATCCAAAAGAAATGGATTTCTATTAAAAATACACACATCTCTGAATGGTTCGTGCTTACAGATCAAAAAGATATGAAACATAAACTAGCGATTTTCTTTCATTAAAAAAAAAAACAATATCACATTCGTCTGACAACCTTTCTGCATTTTTAATTACACAGTTGGCACTTTCTAGAGATAAACAGATATATTTGACAGACCAAATATAATATTAGGGAAGTTAGGCAGCAATGAAGTCAAGCCTCAGTCCCAGAGGTTTCATTAGCAATTCAACTAGCCTACCATTCAAGTCTGACCAGGATGGAAAATGGAAATGTACACCAGTATGATCTAAGCTCATTCAAAGTTTGAATTTATCTTCCTATGTTGCTCTCATTGCTGTTCTGCCCTCAAGCGTAACCATCAAAGGCATGGGTAAGATTCCCCAACACTGATCTGTGAAATTCAGCACCATTAGTCACATCAATCCTCCACAACAAGATTGCGCTGAACATGCCAAGGAAGGAGGGCTTAGTGTTTTTACCACACAGGGATTAGGATCACTATTAAAAAGGGGGGAGGGAATTCTTCACCAAAAACAGTGCCACTATTTAACAATGGATCAATCCATTACTTGTTCAAGATCTCTACGGCAGGCCAACCTAGAATGCCAAAAGCGCCGGATTCCCATGTGGTGTCTGCCTCTGTGGTGACAGGAAAAGCATGTGACCCAGAGATCGCTGAAAAAACGTCCCCAGTCACAGCTGAAAACATGTGCGCTGTATGACAAACTGATAAAGAGGCAGGGAACAGAGGCAGCAGCTACGGCAGGTTCTGGAGGACAGCATCTGTATTCCAACACATCCCAAGGAGGAATCTGGAGCAGAAATGGTGGAGACAACAAAGCACCAAGGGAAGAGATGCAGAGCCAGGATCTCTCCAAACTATGCAACAGCGCAACGGTACTGGCGAAGGGGTTGCCAAGTGTCATTTCCAAGCCGCTGACCCACACCAGAATGCTCGAGGGTGGCGTGTGAGGATTTGCTTTAGATCACTCCCTCCCATGACAAGCAGCTGGAATAAACATAAAGGAGGCAACGGACACAACCGCATCTCTGGCTACCACCCGCAAATGCTAAGATATGGAAGGCAACATTCGGAAAGAGTTATGATCTGCACTCCCAGATTGCGTGTGCTTTACCCTAGAGTCACTCGGCTTCACTTCACTCGGTGTGAAGGCTAATCTGCCTGGCAATCCGACCCCAACCCCACCCGTTGGGTCTTCTCCAATCCTCTCCTGTGCTGGCAGTTGCCACTGGGAGGGGGAGCTGTGTTGCTTCGTGCTAACCGATCTGGAGGGGGAGGGGGGAGACCCGCAGTGCTGCAGCGTGCGTGCGGGATCAATGCCCAGCAAGAAAAAGGATCCCCGTGAAAAGCTGCTTGAGGGGGGAGGGGCTAAGGAACTAGGCGTGTGGCTTCAGGGGGAGGTTTCAGGAGCCACTTAATGTCTGTCAAGAAAAAACGGAAGGCTGGGAAAGGCGGGCGCTCATGTGAAATGTGCCCTCCCTCCCCATCTCTGCCCAGCCCTCAGCCTTTCCAAGAAGGCAGCTCTTTCCCAACCGCCAGCACGGAGAGCAAACAGGGCAGAAGAGGGAGGGGGAGGGGGTCAACCCGTGTGCTCTAAAAGGTCCTGACACACAGGAGACTTTGCTGGGGGGTGGGGGTGGAGTTCTAAAGGGCTTGCTGCTTGCATAATCCATACCAATCAATACATGACCACTTGCAGCATGGGGACAAGTCAGCTTTGCTTCCCACCAGCACTAAAGTAGGACATTTCTCCCAGAAGAATCCCTGGTGCTGCCTGGTCTATGCATTAAGTGCTACACCTCCGGTTTCCACGGAACTTCAATCCGTTTCTTCATAATGTCTCAAGTCACAGCGGCCAAATTCCTCAAGCTGTTCCTAAAATAGTTGTTCAGGACTGTTCCTGATTTAAGCGTGATACTTTTATTCCTCCGAAGCAGACCCCGGGGGCTGGAGGATCAAGGCCTGTTCATCAATGATCAGGCCCATCAAGGTGAGCCTGCCTTCCTGCCTTTCTCCCTTCTATAGGTGCCCCCAGACAAAGAAACTCACATAGTGATATGAAGCAAGCACGAAAATAATTCTCAGCTGTTGTTAACATCATCTAATTGGACATGGATAGATATTTTAATGCTGGTCACACACACACACACACACACACACACACACACACACACACACAAAAACATTCCTGCCACTTTCCTCCTTGTCTACGGGAAGGGGATAGAAATACGCCTTCCCGTGTTAGACAAGGAGCTCATTATAAGCGAGGGAGGAATCAAATGTATGTGAAGTTCACCCCAGGAGATGGTAAAGTTAAGATGCGCTGCGGACAGGCCTAAAACAGCTGGCTTTAGGAGACCTCGATATTAATTTTCAGTCCCACTTCCATCCATGGATTATTAATCAGGCCGCACCATCTTTGGGCAATTGCGGTATAAGTGCCTTCTTCCAGAACTAGCCAATTCTTCCGAAAGGGAAAGCTACATATAGCAGCCATTAGCACAGTTGGGTGCTATTGTCTGGAAGTGATCCAGGTGCCCAAAATGCTAGCAGCGTGAGGATTTTGCTCTGGTAACACTAAAGCGGGAAATGCTTTAGAAAGAAGCGCCAATAATATGCTTTGATGGTCCTCATGGTAGGCTGTCCCTGGCGACCGTTTGGTTCTTCATTCAAAATGTATACTTAATACATTTTGTGTATTAAGTTTAGTCCTTGTAGAGGAGGATGAAGTAAAAGCAGATATTTATTTGAGCTCTCCAGCCCCTCCCAACCATACAGGTATTGAAAACCAGTATTACAGGAAAACAAAGATGGCAGCTGCAAAAAGCCGCTTCCACTCATATTGAGGTGGCTCAGCATCCCGGGTGGACTCACATACTGCACTCAAGAGCAAGAGAATTCTGTAACCTTGGTAGGTCAAAGGCAAGCATTTACTTCTCCACGGTGTGGATTGAATTCCGTATGCGGGTTCCGCCGAAGACGGCTTCTTCAGAATCGATTATGAAACCCAAAAGTCTCTTTGCTACTTTCAAGGCCCCGATTGGTCAACCTGGCTGCCCACAAACCACAGTGAAAGCGAAAGAACCACATTTTTGTAAGCCTCAGACCCAAGTCAGAACCATAACGTTTACGATGCATTAAAGAAAAGGGGCTTCCGAAATCAAGGGCCTGGAAGCCAATCGCACCCAATGATGAATTTTAATGCACAACCTATAGCATCAAGAGAAAACAAGGCAGCTAACCTGACCAGAGATCGTAAAGGGAGCCACGGGGAAAAAAATATCAACACAGGCAATGACTAGTTTAAGCACAAGGCCATTTTCAGCTATCAAGCTTCACCCCAGAAAAATTTGCAAAGAGATAGAATCTATAGCATTGTAAATGTAAGCATCAAGATAAGGAACTCCTCAGCCCAGCTTTCAGCATGACAAATCCCCCCTCCCGCCTGTATACTAGTCTACAACTTCTATGAGCTCCTAACCATCAGGCGTATTGGTTGGAGCTGAGGAAGTTGTGGTTCTGAATTGTTTTAGCCAAGTTTAATGGACTCCCTACTAAATATGCCCAGATTCACAGGAGCCAGTTAAGACTCCTGGAGCTAATAAACATTAAAACGTTTGAGGGACACCTTATCTAAAGCCAGAATCCTAAGACAATGGTTAGAAATAAATCCCACTCAACTCAGTGGGACTTCTCTCTATGACTTACTTTGGGAAGAGTCCTCTTAAGGAGCCAAGCTATTTGCAAAACAGTTAAAGGAGCATATTGTACAATGCCTAATCAAGGTGGCTTGCGATGAGGAAGACCCAAAGCAAAGGTCTCAGGTGACCATGAAGCCTATCAGAATGGGTCCAGTCATTATTTCCCACCAATTAAAAGCTATTCTGAGAATTGTGAGTAAATTATCTTGAGATCCATGGGGGGGAGGGGGAGAAAAAGCAAATGTAGATGCAATGAAAATAAAGAAATGAACATGATAGGTTTATGTGGTATCAAAAAGAGCTGGGAGGGGCTACTACCAATGGGAGAATTCACAAAACGGGCTACTGAATTGTGACCATGGCCCTTCTCCTGAAGCCATTTAAATACGGAAGAAAATACCTTAGATGACATTTCACCAGTTATCAGGGACTTTCTAGGTTTGAGGGAGCTGTGGCTTTTATCTTTTCTGCAGTGTTATTTATAGAATGCTATCAAGGGCACCCAAGAATCCTGTGCGCAGTGAATGTTCTTCCATGCAGGAAATCCCACAATGTAGGTCATGACTACCTTTGCTTAACAGGTGCAAATTCTACTACAGGACAGGCCTCCAAAGTCCATGCTTCCTAAGTGCCCCATGACCCGAAAAGGCCATTCACAGCAGAGAAGCACAGTGAGTGAGAATTTCTCAGGAAAGTCACTGGCCTTAATTATGTAACGTTTAAGCCAGAAGTTATAAGCTGAGGGGAACAAATCAAAGGCCCGGATTCACACAGAGCCAACAGACGAGTCGGGGAGGGAGCGACCAGAGTTTAGCCACTAAGTCAAACGGGAGGAATACTTGCTCCTTTCAGCTTGTGGACCCCGAGAGGTTTCACTCAGTAACCTCGGAGGAGGGAGATCTGAGGCCTTCTAACTGTCAAAAGAGCAGAGCAATTCTGCTCGCAATCGGCTGGAGTTTCTGCAGCCGTGCTGTCACACACTTTCAAGGAGAAACAAAGGAGTGGGTAAAGTTTAAAAGAAAAGGCTGCAATAACATGACGAAGCAAACTCTAATGTCAAGTCCAATTATTCTGCCACGTGGGGATTTTGGTTCACGCTGGGAAGGAAAGCCTACTTCCTCCGCAACCACCTTCCCCCTCCTGCACTAAATCCTTCTCTTGTCATTTATGCAGCAGGGCCTGCATCCTTACCCAGAAGGGCTCTGGGAAAGGAACACGGTCCTCGTTGTAAGACGGCTATGCATAAACCTCAGGCCCCATCGGTCCACCATAACTTCCGAGTGACCATGAAAAGACAGCCTGGTTATCAAAGAGAATGGCTAAATTGCTTTTGAACTGTGCACACCAGTGACTGGAAGAGATACGTGTGCCCAGGAGCGTATCAGCTCTGCCAGGTTCAGCTTGCCCTGCGAATGAAAGAACCGGTGTAACCATGAAATGGACCAGACTGGAAATAAAACAGGAAATTTACAAAAAAGCTCTTTTTTCCCAGGAAAGCATACTTGGAAGGTTATCAATTTGGTATTTAAGTCCATCACGTTAAGGCTTCCAAATAAGAACAATGATAAAGGACAAGGAAGCCCACCCTATTTTTGCAGTTCCTATCGTTTTATTTTTTTTTAAAAAGGGACAGAGAAAAGCGATACCGACTCACTTGTTCTGCTTAAAACAGACTGCTGTTTTTCTCTAATTAATCAAGAGGGAACTGCTGGACATTTGGCATCCATGCAGAGGACAAACTTTGCTATATTTAGCCACCCTTTCTTGCAAGCTGCTCTGCATCTCCTTCAAGAGTAGCACATACTTTCTGTGTTTCAATTTTTACAATAATTGAGACACAGTTAGGATTTCACAACCAATCGTTTCTTCAGATTTCTATCCAAAAAAAAAAGACGACCATCTAAGAGGTTTCGGATTCCTGGAATGTTTTTCATAGAAACTCAGCAAAAGAAAAAAAGAAAAAGCAAGCAGCAGAAGAAACCAATATGGATGGATTAAACGGGGCCTCTATTTTTAAACATGCAGTGAATTAATATGAATGGGGGGGAAGTAAACATTGCATCTGATGCACTGCATCATTTTAAGAGCTTAAAAGAGTGGTTTTTATTTTAAGAGCTACGTGACATGACCCCTTGTCATTGGTTACCGGAAGTTTCTAAGGGCTGCAGGGATATTTCCCACCCCCACCCCAAAAAAACCCACTGTAAATTAATATGCACAAGCACAGTAGAAATCATATATTTACAAACTATCTTTCCTAACAAGTTTCCAAAACAGGGACAACTCAAATTATCACATCGGATTCTAAACAGCAGTTACTTATATGTTAAAGGTCATCTTAAAAGAGTCCCTCGTTGATCATTCCACTGGTTAAAAGAGCTGTACAATTCAAGTGTTTGTGTAATTTCTTATGACTCTTATTCTCCTAAGCGCGCCCTGCTTGGAACAAGGGATTTTTCACATACCAACGTAAACCATATTTTATTTAGAATTTAAACGTATATAAACCATATAGTTCTTCCAACTGATAGGGACACTTAACAAGCATCAACTAGAATGACTGAAATTGACACAAAGGATAAATAGTGAGGTTGCCTTTATTTACATGCAGAATCTTTAATATATTAGCGAGCGGTAGGTTGGTTTTCTTATAAGGCTGTTCACGCTGCTTTGCTCTTTGCAAATTCTTTGTCCTATTCCCAGGAAGAGGGGGGGATGGGTGGGAATTTTTTTTTTCCAAGAGACCAGCTAAAATTAAAAAGGGGAGGTTTTTTCCCCCCCTTTGAGCTTCTCTTCTGGTAATTAAAATGCACAAGGTTATAGACAACTGCAGGAGTCGTCTTTTGTTGGTATACACACCCTGCAGCAACGCAATGCAATTGTTGTGCAACCTGTCCCCTCCCCCACCCAGGGTCATACAAAGAAAGGGCCGCCCTGTTGTACACAGGCGGCATTCACAGGCATCTCTTGCAGACCAAAACACAACTACAATTCCAACTTGATAGTTAGAAGGCTGGTAACCCAAATGATCGATGAAAAATATACTGAAAGATTGGACCAAATAAACTGGCTTTTTAAATCCAACCACGCTTGGGCTTATGTGAAAACTGGCACATTCGGGGGGGGGGGGGGGTGTTGAATAAAAACCAGAACCTTCCGTCTTTCTGACTCATCTCTAAGCAACAGCACCATAGCAACTTTATCCAGCATTAGAAGCCTTCTGGGGAAACAAGGTGGTAGGACAGGAGACAACATGCTGGAATGCCAATTTTAATTTCCTCCCAACAATCGGGGCACAAGAAGCCCTTAGAACCCCACAACCAACCAGCAGCCCCAAACCAGTGTTGCCCCTTTCTCCAAAAGGAAAGTTGAGGCAACTCTTCCAGTTTTATATAGCACAACCACAATCTGCATGATACAGTTTCCCCGGACTGGAGCAAATTACATTTTTGTTGCATCCATATTTAAACTTGTGCACGTTTATTTTTTTTAAAATTTTTCTGGCATCGCTGTTTCCTATTATTTAGTACAAGGTGAGAAGGGACAGTATTTGCCCCCCCGCCGCCACCGTCCCTTGTGCATACGCATACGTGTGCTTCAGTTACAGCTGCTCTTTTCCAAGGCATCTCCTGCTTCAGCACATTTTGAGGGAAAGCTCTGCAGCTAAGGTTGGCGGCGGCGGTGGTAGCAGCAAGCAGGGAGTCCGATGAAATCTCTTGTTACGCAGCTCTTCTGATGCTGCTGCTGCTGCTTCACAGAGCCCCCCTCCCCCCCTCCCCTATGTGCAGCTTGAGGCTCTATTCCTTCCGACATAAACTGGGACCCGGCCGCCATTTTAGAAAGGCATTCATACAAGCCAGCACTGCGCTAAACCCTCGGAGAGAGGCATGTTGTTCTCTCCTCTCCAGCAAAGGGAGGATCAAGGGACAGTTTTCTTTTTTAAAAAGCTGGGCTGCCAAATGATGAATCAGGCTCTATGTTGCTAATCACAGCAAGTACTAGGGGACTCTGTGTGTGTGTGTGTGTGTGTATGCGCACATGCATCCCTTCCTCAGATACCAATTCAAACACACAAACAACAGCAACAAAACAACACAAAGGAAAACCTCTAGGAAAGGACCTCCTCGGCTCCCACGCCAGACTTATTTTGCATATGGGAACTCCAACACTTTAAAACCGTTTTCCTATCTACTAGATAATAAGACCAGAATAAAAATCCACTTCTGATTTTGTAACCTGCGTGCCCCAACTCTGAATTGGGGGGGGGGGGGGGGGGAGGAGTATTGGGAAGCATCAATTCTAACATAACATTAAAGGACATCTTTGGCCAAAAAATGAAAATGTATCCTGACCATCAACAAAACAAGCCTCCGTTTAAGAATACAGGGTAATTTCACTATCTCTTTCCCCAGATTCACCAGTCAAGCTTGTTCCCCCATGAGGTAACCATGCAAGTCTATTTTTCCCATGATGACTCATTAGGTACGCTCCATAATCTTCCTAAACAGTAGGAAGAAAATTACAAAAAAAACTTGCAATCCTCTTAAGTCTTTCACTGAAAATAACTTCAGCTGACCCAGATAGGGGTCAATAATGATGCACGACAGTTTTCCTTCACAAATGCCATAATAGGCAAGACCAGAAATCATTATTTAAGATAGACGTTTCTGCAACTGTTATCTAGAATGTGTCCATCACCACACAAAAGCCATCCCATGTAGCACCATGTTAGTGCTATTCGGCTACATGTATTTTGTCCAAAAGGTTTCTCCCTGGGTGAATTTTTACAGCCAGGAAAAAAAAAAAAAGAAATAGATCTCATGAATGCAAATAAGAAGACTAAGCTACTGTTCAGTATTAGGCCATCCCGGAAACGTTCCACAGCAACAGAACAAAAAGAAGTTGGATTCAAAAAAGGAATTTCAGCGTTCCAGTCACTCAAAGCGGTGCCTAAATATCCAAAAATATCCACGTTCCAGTTATTCCTTTCATAATCCCTTCAAGAATAAGAAAACAAAGAAGCCTCAAAATTGCCAAGCTCAATTGCCACCTCGCCTGAGGGGTGGGGGGGAGGGCGGAAAAATTCAAGCACTCAATAGTCCAGGATCAGAGTGCAGGGGGGGGGGGGGGAACAACAACCCAAAAATTAAAAAAAAAATTTTTTAGCACGGCTTAGCGTAAAAGTGGTTTCCATCCCAACTGCGCTCTTTGAAAATCCCACGACATGAAGGCCCCGGCGGCGGTGCAGCATCCGTGTCTCTCTCTCTCTCCATCCGGCAAGCGGTCTCTATACAAGCTTGAAGGCTGCTTTTGCACCTTATGGAAGTGTGATGGTTTTTTTTTTTATAATTTTATTTTTGGTCCACGCTTTTAAAATGCCCAAATGCAGAAAACGAAGGGAGTCCAGAGAGCCTTTTTTTTCTCTCTCTCAAGAACAAAAAAAAAAAAAAAAACAGGGAAAGGGGGCAAAGCCCCTTGTTGGGGGTTTCTTCTTTTTCTCCAGAGGTGCAGTCGAAGAGAAGGGGGGGGCGGGGGAGGCTGCAGACAGAAGCCTCCAGATGTTCCTCCAGATGACAGGTTGTCCAGGCTGACTTCTTCTTGGGCCCAGGCTCCCGAGAGGCCCTCTTTTTAAATCCCGGGCCTCGATCGGGCTTCCCAGGCACCATCCAGACACACACACAGAGACATATATATATATATACACATAAAGCGGCCTCCTCCTCCTCTTCCTCCTCCTGCGAAGAGGCTCCCTCTTTACCTGTCGCAGCCAGGCACCCTCGGAATCGGCCCTTTGGAAGGGACGGGCCCATTGGCGTGGAGGGGAAATCACGGGTTCTCCTTTCCGCCCCCCCCCCCCGCTCGCCCCCCCTCCCCCCCCCCCCCCCCCCTCCCCCGGTCTGTCTCCCCCCCGGCGGCCCCGCTCACCGCTTGAAGTGCTCGATGATCTTCTCCTCGCGGACGTTCTCCGGCAGGTTGCCGACCCAGAGGTGCCTGGTCTCCCGGACCATGATGCTGCCCCCGGGAGACGGGGGGTCCTGGCGCCGCCCGCCTGCCGCCGCCGCCGCCTCGGCTCGGCTCAGCGCCGCGAGGGGGAGCCGCCGCGCCTCCGCCGCCGTCGCGCCCGGCCCGCTCTTCCTCCACCGCCGCCGCCGCCTCCCTCCGCGGCGCCGGTGGGAGACACCATCCCACCGGGCCCCGCCGCCGCTTCCGTCGCCGCCGCCGCCGCCGCCGCCTCCACTCCCGCGCCACTTGGCCCCTCGCCGCCGCCGCCGCCTCCTTTCGCCGCTCCGGATGCTGCTGTTGCTGTGGGCGGCGATGCCGGTGATATTGAGGGGGCCGCCGCCGGCGACGCCGCCGCCGCCTTCTTGACCGTCGTTTTTGTCGTCGTCGTCGTGCGCGCGTCCTGCTCGGCGGCGGCGCTGTCGCTGCTTCAGCCCAATTTCTCCTCAGCAGCCGCAGCAGCGCCGCGCGCGGCGTCGCTCTCTCTCTCTCTCTCTCTCTCTCGGCCGCCCGCCCGCACGCACGCACGGCGCCTGCGCGCTGGGCCGCCACCGTAGCCAATCCGCCGCCGAGCACCCGCCTCGCGCCCTCAAGGCGCGCCGCCTATTGGGCGGCGGGAAGCGCGCGGCGGGCGGGGAGAGGGAGGAGGAGGCGAAGGGGAAGAGCGTGCGCAAGCGCTCTGGAGACTTCTTTTTCTTCCTGGGGAACAGGAGAGACTGCTCCAGCAGGCGGGGGATGGGGATGAGGGGGGGGCGGGGGAGCCGTGAGAGAATCCTGTCCTCTATACGCCTCTCGGCGGCGAACGCGCACGCGCAGCACGCGTTCTCTGGGGTGGGGGGAGGGGGCTTTCATCTGCGCGTGCGCCCTTCTGTTTCCTCCGCTTCAGGCGGTGCGGTGTGTGTGTGTGTGGGGAAGGTTTAGTGGGTGCCGTTCACAAGTAGTTGCACGCCCGCGTGTGCGGGATCCGCGTCTTCCATTATTACGTCCCTTTCTCGGAACTGAGCTCCGCCCCACCCCCTACCCCCTTTGAGCGCCTCTCCACCCGATCTCAACGGGCCCCCGGGCGCTCACTACTACAACTCCCATGCGCCGCAGCCCAGCCCCCCTCCCCCCCCCCCCCACCTCGGTTTCCTCATATTCCAGGGCTGTCTCCGTCACCGAGGACCTGACAAGCTCAGGGAAGGCCCCTAGAGCGGCCCTTCCGCCCCCGGAGAGAAAACGGAAGGACGTGTGGAACACGCGGTCCCGACCCGGGGAAGCCGAAAGGCCGGAAAGATCGCGCCCCGCCGACCGGTGAAGGCCGCCCCGCCCTCGTGCTTCAGGGACGGCCGCCATTTTGTCGCTGCTTGCCTGGCCGGGCGGCCATTTTGTGACACCGGGGCGCCGCGGCTGCCCTTCCACGCGCGTCCAGCAGGGGCGCTGGGTAGACACATTGCTCCCCCTCCCTCCTATTAAAGAGAAGGAGGGAGGGGGTGGCTCTCATCCGCCCTCCCACCCCACCCTCTGCAACCAAACCCCCCCCTCCCAGCCAATGGGATTGCTTGACCAGGAGCCCCCCCCCCCCAAAAAAATAAAAGGCCGTTCAGTAGATGTAGAGTGAGGCTTAGGTGCTGGATTCTCTCTTTTTTTTAAAGCTTTTTATTACGGATTGTTTTATTGCACACACACCCAGATGCTACCCCCACCGGACACGCCAAGCAAAGATGCCCTTTTTGCCGGCCTCTGAATCAAGAGATCTTGGGAAGATCCGCCCTCCCCCCCCCTTCCGAAGGGCACCAAGGCTGGCCAGGCCCTGCCTTTCTCAGTGGCTGGGGAATCGCAGAAACGGCTTTTCATTACATCACATCATAATAACAACAGTAACAAGAGCGGGGAAGGGGCCTTGGAGGTCATCTAATCCAACCCCCTGCTCACCTGCAGGGAGACCTATACTAGGGATTCGAACCGACGACTTTTCTGATCGACGACCTTCCCGATCGACAAGCTCGGCCACCTAGCCGGGTCTACGGAGAAAGTCTTTTCAGTCGTCCACGGTTGACCTCCAAAAAGGATGACTGGAATATTTTAAGGATTTTTTTCCCCCCTCCTCCTTGTGAAAAGGTTGCGCTTCTCATCCCAGAAGCTTCTTCATCCCTGAGCTGAAAAAGCTTCTTGGATGAGAAGTGAAACGTTTTAAAGGAGGGGGGGGAGGAACCCCCAAGAAAGTCCAGTTGCCTTTTGAAAAGCACCTTTAAAAGGGACCAATGGCTTTAAGCCAAGGGGTCTCCGACCTTGGCGACTTTTACCACTTGTGGACTTCCAGCACATGAGGAATTCTGGGAGTGGAAGTCCACAAGTGGTAAAAGTCACCGAGGTTGGAGACTGCGGCTTTAAGCGACTGCCCTGTGTCTGCCGGCTCCTGATCGGTTTATGACAGAGGCTTGCAGATCATCAGGCTCTCGTCGGAGGGGTGCAGCCCAGCCTCGGCGACGAGTGAGTGGGGGAGAGGCTGCCTGGCACCCGAGTACCAAGGAAGGGGGTTCCCAGGACTGAATTATCCAAGGGAGCCCCAAAAGAGCACATCCCTCTCTCCCTCCAGCCGTGACCCTGGACAGCGCTTGGACAGGGTCAACGCAGACAAAGGGAAGCGGTTAGCAAGCCGCCTCGACTTGTGGGGGGTAAAGTGGGGAGCCAGTCTGGGGACTCCTCTCCCTTCATTGGCACTCTTATCTCTTGGCCTTGCTGGCCAGGACTGACGAAAGCAAAGGGAAAAGGCTTAAGCGGTTGCCCGAGAATCAAAAGAAAGAGCCTCCAATGTGTCTGTGGGACAATGAGATTCCACAAGGCTTTTTCCAGGAGCTCCTGCCCGGCTCCCCAGTGTTTTAAGTCCCAGCAGCTTTCTGATTTGCAGGGAGAGAGAGAGGGGGGGGGGGGGGGGCCAAGTTCCAGAGCTGGGCTGCCCCCTAGTGGAGAAGACGGGTACTAACGGGGAGAAATCCACTGAAAACTTGCTTCTGCCCAGGTGTCCTCACCTTCCAGGCCTTTTTGCTGATCTCGTGGCTGCTGGGCTTGACTCAAAAGAGGGGCTTCTTTGGGGCAGGGAGAGCAGGATTAGGGGGCTGCAGGATTAGAGCGCTCTCGGCTCCCTCTCGCTCGCCCGCCCGCCCGCCGACCACGGAGCAGCTGAAGGTCCCACAAGTATGGAGATACCATCTGGCAATTTGTGGCATGGGGTTGCTGCTCCCTCTCCAGATCCCCTGTGTGTTGGCTTAGGTCAGGTGGTCCTAGAAGCCCGGGCTGTCACCTGCCCCCCCCCCAAGAGGCAGAGCTTGGGAGAATCCGGGAGAGCCAACAAGGGCTTCTCTCCTGAACTCATATGGCCGTTTCCTCGCTCTACGCCTCCTTAAAGGTGGACGACTAAGGACCCTGAACCTCGCGTCTCCTCCCCTGGCCTGGGTAAGAGGCTGAATCCCGGCCGAGGCTTCTGCGGTGCCTCCAGCAGCAAGGAGAGCAGAAGAGCAGTGCTCCTATCCGGCAGACATAAGCGGGGGGGGAGGGGGGTTAGGAGTATGGCATCTTTGGTCTGGTGGAAGAGTGGCAAATCTCGTTCTCCATCCTTCCTGGCCCACTACCCAAGGAGGAAAAAACACTGAAAAAAGGCTCACAGACAGAACAAGGGGGCGGGAAAGGGAGGCAGGTGGAGCGCTCGGCTAGCCCTCCTGGCCCCGATTCCGAGAGTGGTCAGCCTCCGTCTCTTCCGCGGGAGGATCCTGGCTCTGCCAGACGTGGCAGGCTCGGCAAAGGAGGCGGCTGCCTAGAGGGTAACACCCGTCCTCCGTGGGCTCCAGGGACAGCAAGACTTGACACTTCTACGGGCCAAAAAGAAATGAAGAGAGAGTCAGGAGGGCTGCCTCCTCGAGACCTCCGCAGAGCTCGCTTGCTTTGAGAACCATGCTGAATAGCACCCCCGCCCTCAGCCCAGTTCCCCAGACCCACCTCACACCGATAGCAGTCCTCGTGGAAGCTTCTCCCCAGGCACTCGATCCGGTACGCATCCCTCCCGTCCTGCGGGATAATGGGCTCCTCGCAGACCCCGCAGACGGGAGCAAATCTCCTGAAAGGCAGGCAGGCAGGTCACGCTGCATCTTCCATTTTAACTCTAGGCCGGGGCAGGGGTTCACCTGCCTTTCGTCCCTCCCACCCTCCCACCCCCAAAGGCAGAGAGCCACGGTGCCGTACCGGTAAAAATCTGGAAGGCAAAGCGCCCGCTGATCGTCATCCACGGCAAAGGCGTCGCTACCAATCCGTTGGCCGCAGGCGACGCAGGAAAAGCATTCAGGGTGGTATCCCTTTCCCACAGCCCATACAATCTCACTTTGGATGAAGGCTTGGCAGGCATCGCATTTTTCCAGGGTCTCCTGGGGTGGGCAGGGGCGGCATTAGTCCCAGGCAGGCCTGATTCTCCTCCTCCTCCTCCTCCTCCTCCTCCTCCCCACTCCGCATGCCAGGCTGGCCATTGCTCAGGCCTGTGATGGCGAACCTATCGCACACGTGCCACAGGCGGCCCGTGGAGCCATTTCTGTGGGCACGCGGGCCGTCGCCCTAGGTCAGATCCACCACACGCCTCCCAGCTGATTTTCGACTCTCTGCCGCGAATGCGGGAGCCACGCGCATATGCTCATACCGCCCCTCCCGGGAGTCTCCACGTGGTCCGTTTTGGATACCAGGTACCCTGTTTCTCCAAAATTAAGACTTCCCCTGATAATAAGCCCAACTGGGCTTTTGAGCGCCTGCACTAAAATAAGCCCCCTCCTCCCGTAAATAAGCGCTCCCCGAAAATATTTAAACGCATGCACAGCTGGTCCCCGCCATTTCCTCTGGTTTCATCTACGCGCCTCAAAATAATAAGACCTCCCTGAAAATAAGGCCAAGCGCTTATTTCGAGGTTCGAAAAAATATAAGACAGGGTCTTATTTTTGGGGAAACGCGGTAACTACAGGGAGGCTCTCGGAGGGCAAGAAACAGGCCTACCGGAAGTCCGGAAACAAGCCATTTCCAGCTTCTAGAGGAGGCCGTTTTCACCCTCCTGGAGGCTCTAGGAAAGCCTCCAGAGCCTGTGGAGGATGAAAAACGGGCCTCCCGGAAGTACCAGAAATCTGAATATGGGCCACTTCCAGCCTCTGGAGGCTTTACGGAGGCCTACTATGCCCAAAACAGGGCCTGGGGGGGGGGGGGAAATCACGCATGCATTCATGTGTGGGGAGTCGTGCACGCCTGCGCCAAGAGGGCGGGGCAGTGAGGGGAGGGTTGCGTGCGCAAGAGCAGGGGGGCAGGGCGTGCAGGAGGCATTGGATTATGGGTGTGGGGACGCGCATGTGCACGATAGCGTGCCTGCGTGTGCGTTTTTTGGCACCCAAGGAGGGGGAAAAAAAAAAAAAGGTTAGTCATCACTGGCCTAGGCCTTACCTGATAACAGGCCACGCACAGCGGCCGTCCCTCTTTCTGATAATAGCTCTGCCCTGCCAGGCTGCTGTGACACACCCGGCAAGTAAAACACGTGACGTGGTACTGCTTCCTCATGGCCTCCAGAGCAACAGCGTCGGGCGAGATGCCCTTATGACAGAAAGCGCAGACATCTAGGGAAGACCGACGGGGTGTTCAGCCAGGCTCAAGTCGCCTCTCTGGAAACACCGAGGCAAGAGACCTCTCCGTGGGGACCGGGGAGCACCTCCTCACCTGGCGCTGCGGCCTCTTCCTCCTCCTCCTCCTCCTCCTCTGCCTGTCCATCTGTCCAGCCGAGAGACGAGGCCGGCTGAGGCTCTTCTGTTCCAGAAGTCTGGAAAAGAGAAAAGAACAGGCTTGAGTTAAGCTAAGCGCTTAAAGGAAAGCAAATTCACGATTTGCCGAAAGGAGGAGGCACAGCAATGTAGCTATTGTGGGTCAAGGGTGGGGAGGTCTTTAATTAAAGATTAAGACTCTTCCTTGGTTGGGCTTTTTTTTTTTTTTTTTGGAACGCTGCAAAACGGGGTGTGCGGAAGCCGAAATGCGGCCTTGAGCCTCTCGAAATCGCCTTCGAGGCCAGCTCTCCTCGCTAAATTTCATTTTAAAAAGCCAGGCAAAGTGGCATGATTAAAGGGAAGGATCCAGGGTATCGCCAGGTGGCCATTACACCACATTTAAAACTTTATAGTCAAGCCTGCGTTTTAATTAATTTATTAATTTAATAAGAGCCTTGGTGGCGCAGTGGACTAAGTGCTGTTAAAGCAGCACTTACATTGCCAGCTGCCTGCAATTACTGCGAGTTCAAACTTCACCAGGCTCAAGGTTGACTCAGCCTTCCATCCTTCCGAGGTAGGGAAAATGAGGAGCCGGATTGTGGGGGGCAATAAGCTGACTTTGTATAAAAAAGAACACCGCTTAGTGGGGGGGGCGAAAGCCCTACTGAGCAGGTATATACAAAAGTATGAAGGCTATTGCTTAATGCGTTGTAAGCCGCCCCGAGTTTCCGGAAAAGGGCGGCATATAAATCGAACCAATAAATAAATAAATAAACTCCCAAAGTGGGCTGAGGAACTCAAGAGCCTGGTGGCGCAGTGGACTAAGTGCTGCTAAAGCAGCACTTACCTTGCCAGCTGCTTGCAATTACTGCAAGTTCAAATCTCACCAGGCTCAAGGTTGACTCAGCCTTCCATCCTTTCTAAGGTAGGTAAAATGAGGACCCAGATTGTGGGAGCAATAAGCTGACTTCGTATAAATATACAAAAAGTACGACGGCTATTGCTTAACGCATTGTAAGCCGCCCTGAGTCTCCGGAGAAGGGCGGCATATAAATCGAACTAATAAATAAATAAGTAAGTAAGTATGTAAATAAGTAAATTAATTAATTCTGCTCCCGCAGCCCAGCTGGCCTGCTTCTCTTGCTCTCCCCTTAAGGAAAGGCCCAGAAAGTCTTCGTCTGCAAAAAAAGAATTTACCTGCAGAGAGGCGGGTGAGGCTCCCTTCTGCAGATCGGGGCCCAGGGTCTCCACTCGGAGGGCAGCGGGCTGCAGAGACCCCAGGACAGCCTCCACGGGCTGAGGAGGGTCACCAGGAGGAGACGGCAGCAGGGCAGAGGAGTCTGCGGGAGGGAAGGAGCTTAGAGGGATCTGGGTTTTCGAGCCAGTCAAGACCCCTCAGCCAGAGCAACCGCAGAGCTGGGGTTAGCCTATTCGGAGTCCAAAGGATGGCAGGGACCTCACCTGCACCCGGAACGCTGCTGGGCCCCCTCCCCTCTTTATGAGGGACCGGCTTCTCAGTGGGAAGGAACAGAGGGGCCTTCGCAGGATCCCCGCAGCCCCTGTGGGGCGGCGCGAGGATGATGAAGATGGAGGAGACCACGCGCTTCTCCGTCTTCTTGTCCGAGAGCATCCCCACCTAAGAAAAAGGGTGAGGCAAGAGGCAACCTCGGGGGTGGGGTGTTTCTCCCTCCAAGCCCCCCCCCCCCCACAGCAGAGAAAGCCACAAAAAGGTGTCCAGGGAAACATAGTTGCAAAACACACACACACACACACACCCACACACACCCCCCCCACAGCTGATTCCCAGGCCTCGCCCACCCACCCCCTTTTCTTCTGTGCCCCGAGCTTTTTTTTTGAGGGGTGGGCGGGCTGCCTCCTCCAAGAGGGGAGCCTGAAATGGGGCAGGAAGATCCCCCCTCCCCCACGCATGGCATCACCAGGCATCCCTACCTCTGCAGGATTAGGGGGTGGTGGGTTTGTGGAGTCCCAGCCAGTGGTGAAATCCAATTTTTTTTTTACTACCGGTTCGGTGGGCGTGGCTTGGTGGGCGTGGCAAAGGAAAGATACTGCAATTCCCTCCCCACTCCTGGGGGAAGGATATTGCAAAATCCCCATTCCCTCCCCACTCCTGGGACCAGCCAGAGGTGGTATTTGCCGGTTCTCTCAACTGCTCAAAATTTCCGCTACCGGTTCTTCAGAACCTAGTGGATTTCACCCCTGGTCCCAGCTTGTTCAGCGGGGCCGCCCCAGCTGCGCTCCCCGCTCGGCTGCCGGAGGAAAGACAAAGCGGGGAGGAGGAAGGGGGTCCAGCCAGCCCACGCGGGGGGGGGGACTCTGCCTGGAGCGGCTCTCCGGACGGCGGGGGTCCCTCCGCAAAGAAGGGCTGCCCGCCCACTCCGCCCTTCTCCCCGGGAAAAGGAGGGAAGTCGGCGTGACTTCCCCGGAAAGGCTGCCCAGAAAGCATCTCGTCCCCGAACGAAGAGATCCGGACGCCCAGGTAAAGCGGAGGATGGGGTGGGGGGGCTCGCTCATGCCTGAGACCACCGCCTCTCGAACTCACCTGGAAGCGGCAGCGCAGGGCGGGCGGCTGCTTCTCTCTCCAGCCGTGGCTCTCTCAAACACCTTCTGCCTGCCTTGCCCGGGGGTCCAGCAGCCGCGCCCCGCCCCGCCGCCGCCGTTGTGGCCGTAAAAGGCGAGGGGCGTCTGCCAAAAGCGGCGCTTTCCTGTACCTGCCCGGCCCTCCCGCGCCCCGCCCCTCCCCTCCCCTCCCCATTGGAACTCGCCGCGCCCTCCTTCCCCCCCCTCCCCTTGCTGGTGGGGCTGAGGCTCCCAAGCAGGCTCTCCCCCCCCCCCAAAAAAACCAGCTGAGTCGCGGGACCCATCATCCCCAGGCGGGAGGCATCCTCAGATCCCATCTTCCTCTGGACCTCTGGGCTGAGCCAGGAAGGAGGGCTGTTGGCTGGGGGTCCCTGGCTCAGCAGAGGGACCGGATCCCCCACCCTCCACCTCTTCCCACCTTGGGGGAGGAATGGGACCCTATGTAACAGTAACGGAATTGGAAGGGACCTTGGAGGTCATTTAGACCAACCCCCTGCTCACACAGGGGATCTGTACTAGGGAATCGAACCAATGGTGAAATCCATTTTTTTTCCACTACCGGTTCTGTGGGTGTGGCTTGGTGGGCATGGCAGGGGAAGTTTACTGCAAAATCTCCATTCCCACCCCACTCCAGGGGAAGGTAACTGCGAAACCCCCATTCCCACCCCACTCCTGGGGGAAGGATACTGCAAAGTCTCCATTCCCACCCCAATCCAGGGGAAAGACACTGCAAAATCCCCATTCCCACCCCACTCTGGGACCAGCCAGAGATGGCATTTGCCGGTTCTCCGAACTACTCAAAATTTCCGCTACCGGTTCTCCAGAACCTGCTGGATTTCACCCCGATTCAAACCGCCGAGCTGCTTGATCGACAAGCTCAGTGTCTTAGCCACTGAGCCACCTAGTCAGGCATCCTCCTTCCCCCCCCCCCCCAATAAAGCTTCTGTCTGGCCATTCAATCCGAGGAGCCCCCTTCCCTCTCCCCCCCCCACCCACTCAGGCACTTGAACCTGCCAAGCACCCCACTGGGTAACTCAACCAAGCCTCTTCCTACGTAATTTACGGGGAACATTAAAGGGAGGGTAGGAGAGTTACTCTGACCGTCAAAAGTCCCTGGTTGCTTTGTTTGGCCCATTTTGTGGGGGTAAACTCCCTTGGAAAGAAGCTTGGGGATGGGCAGGGGGGTTGACTGCTGCCCCTCCCAGCTGCTTACCTCTCTTCTGAGGGGAGCATTTTGGTCAGACAAGCCGAGGCCCAGAAGTGTCGCTCGTGCCCCACTGCTTTTGATGGCTGAGCCCCAGTTGTGCCCAGGTGAGGCGGGACGTCACTATCTTGTACCCAGAGTGCGCGGACCGAATCCTCGCCCATCTTCTGATTGCCCAGCTCCGTCTACTGGCCGGAGGGATGCCCTTCCTGAAGCGGGCACAGCTCGGCTCAGGTTCTCTCTCGCACAGCTCGCTTGGTAGAGATCAGCATCAAGCAAAGCTTTCCCCGAGCGCATCTCGAGGGGAAGGCAGAGGTTTACCCCAAAGGTCAGTGCCAGTGCCTGAGGACTCTCCCAGGGCTCCTCCAGAGGCAGGAGAAGTGGAGGGGGGCCACCGCAACTCAGCACCCCCCCCCCGACTCTTCCTAGCTGCATCCGCACGGGGAGGCTTTGCATGACATGAACCCAACCGGCTCCCGCTGGCTTCTTCGGCCAGGAAACGAAGGCGGCTTTCCCGGCCCCCCCCTCCTCCCCCCAATTCCGTCTCTAGCCGCCAGCCGCTCAGGTCTGACCCTGCAAACTGGCACAAGAGCCACCAAAAGTGGCTCGAGGCTGCCACCTACTGGGCTCATAGGGAAAGGGAGACCCATCACCTCCAGTTGGTTAGGATGGGCTTTGCAAGACAAGTCGGTCACACCTCCTGGGGTGAGAGGTTACCAGTGAGGAAAGGAAACCGGCCCCTTCACCTATAGGCAATCTTTGGGGGGGCATGCCTGCCCCACACCCCACCCCGTCTTTGACGGGGACAGCCTCTGGCTTGAGAGGGGAGGGCATTTCCCTGGTCCTCTCGTCCAGGAAGGCGGCTCTTGGGGGGGAGGGGGGTGGACGGTATCCAAGAGAAGCCAGATTATTTGGGGAGTTCTGGAAAGCAGCATCTGAGGGAGCCCTGCGCCCTTTTGAGGTTTGCACCAGTGGTGGAATTCAAATTTTTTTACTACTGGTTCTGTGGGCGTGCTGTGGCTTGGTGGGCATGGCAGGGGAAGGATACTGCAAAATCTCCATTCCCACCCACCTTCTCGCCCTGACACCCATCACTTTGGAGATGCCCCGTGGAGTGAGGAGGGGAAAGGGCTTCAGCCAACTGTCAGCCACCCAGGAAAAAACGTCACAAATGCTTGGAGCGCAGGAAAAGATCGAGGAATAGCAAACGCCTTACAGGGCATCGGATAACCCCACGTCCCCTGAAACTGGGTATGTCTAGTTTAATGAAAAGAAGGATTAGGGAAGACATGATAGCAGCGTTCCCATGTCTCGGGGGCTGCCCCAAAGAAGAGGGAGCCAAGCTATTCTCCAAAGCACCTGAGAGTTGAACAAGAAGCAACGGATGGAAACTAATCAAGGAGAGAAGCAACTTAGAACTAAGGAGAAATTTCCTGACAGTGAGAACAATTCATCAGTGGAACAACTTGCCACCAGAAGTTGCGAATGCTCCAACACTGGAAGTTTTTAAGAAGAGGTTGGATAACCATTTGTCTGGAGTGGTGTAAGGTTTCCTGCCTAAGCAGGGGGTCAGACTAGAAGACCTCCAAGGTCCCTTCCAACTCGGATATTCTATTCTATTCTACACCCGCTGTGGACTGGTGGGGGGAAAAGAGCTGCAGGCCGTCTTCCCATCGAGGGGACCATGTGGGGAGGAGCCATTTCAGACCCCCGGTGTGGCAGGTGCTCCCAGGGGAAGAGACCCCAGACCCGCCCACAGGAGGGGCGGGATTATTGCAGGGGTGGAGGCTCCGTAAGGCTCCCTCCGAAAGGAGGACCCCTCCAAAGAGACTCCGCCAAACTCTCTCTGTGCCTGAAGGGGGGGGGGGGGCAGGTGTATCAGGAGAGTGTGGGAATCGGCGTGGAAACCGACCTGAGGGAAAAAATAAATAAATAAATCCCATTTTTTTCCCCTTGCCGTCCGTCTTTTTTTTTTTATTTACTTCCTGCATTTGTACGCTCAACCGCGATGGCATCCCTGCCGGAGCCACAGACCCAAAAGTCTGCCTGTGCTTTTGAACCCTGGAGCTGCTGCTCGGTGAGAGTTGAGGGTGGCTCAGCGGCTAAGACGCTGAGCTTGTTGACCAGAAAGGTCAGCAGTTCGGGCGGTTCGAATCCCTCCTGCATGAGCCGGGGGTTGGACTAGATGACGTCCAAGGTCCCTTCCAACTCCGTTACTGTTATTGAAATACAAGGCCACTGAAAGGCAGGGGTGAAGTTCCTGGGGGTGGGGTGTGTGTGGAGGGGGGGGAAGAGGATGCGATGCTGGAACCAAACCCATAAGGCACAACTGCCTCCCAAAGCAAGTGGCAGCTTCCCCCCCTCCCCTCAAAAAAGGAGGCACTGGGCCCATCTGACTGGCAAAATCTCTTGGGAAGGCACAGGAGTCAACCCAGGCCTAGCTCTCTTTAGCTGGGACCTCTGGCACCCAGAACCAGAGCGATATTCCTACACTCTCGCCCTTCCCCGGGAAAATGGCAGCAGCTCTCCGGCGCTTCCCCTTAGCCCGAATGGACTCCCCTTGCCAGCCACCAACCAAAGCCTCTCCCAGCCCCGTTTGGGCCTCTCCAAGGCCGGACCGGAGTGGGAATTTGTCAGGGTAATGATGATTTAAAGCCGACCAGCAGCCGGATGAGTCAGCAGGGTTATTGCCGCTTTAAGAAGCTGTCTATATAAGGGAGGCCATGAGAGGGCGTCTCTCTCTTGTCTATCACTCTCCTCATGTTCTATCTGCATTGTAGTTCTCCGTGTAGAGTTGAAGATTGCTTGCTCGCCCGGTATGTGCCTACCACGTGTATGTCTGTATATAGAAGTCTTGTGTATACTGTAAAGCACTGTTTGTAAGACAAACCTCTGTGTCCTCTATTTTGCTCCTGGGTTGTCTCAAAATAGTAGTCACGCTGTAAACACTCTGACAGAATTGCTGAAGGGGGCAGCGGTGTGCCGAGAAGGAACTCACGAACCCATTTGAGAGCCCAGACAGAAGGAGCTGGGCCTGTGGCCAGCCTGGTCTACGGTCTCTAGGCTGGGCCCTTCGTGAGAGGCTTCTCTTTTTTCAGGACATGGCCTCTGGTGCTGCCGCCGTCGCCGGAAATCTTGAGGGGCGCTCTCGGCGCTGACCGCGAGGTGGACCGGATGTCGATGTGGAGAGCGAGAGGCTCTCATCCTGAAATGGAAAGCAAATGCAAAATACACGGAAGGGCCAGCTTCCCTCCAACAGTACCTGGACTCGCAGCATAGGAGGCCTCTTGCTTACATTAGTCAGTCAGGATCTCTGGACTTTGGGCGAAGTGGGGAGAGGGAAGCAAAAACACCCCCTTTTGCTCAGCTAGTGAAGACAGCAATGGCCCGATCACACCCTGAGCTCCATTTAAAGGGAACTTCCCAAAGATCAGCAGAGATGCAGCTGAGAGGCTGGGTTGCTTCTGTTGTGGTCTGCCAGCAGCCTGCGGAGCTGGCAACGGAGTCAGACAGTGAGGAGGCTGGGGAGGACAATGGGCCTGGAGTCTGGGGAAGGCCTGGACGAGGGCTCTGCGTCGGAGGCAGTGATGGGGCCAGGGCCATCTGGGAGCGATGCACGGACTCCAGAGCCTCCAGAGGCGGATAGCAGAGAGGTAGAGGAACAGGAGGAGCCTGTTCCTAGTGCACACATGCGAAGAGCTGCCAGAAGGCAAGAGCAGCTGAAGCAAAAAGGACAACTCGGGAGTAAGGCCAGGAGATGATTGACCCCTCCCAGAAGGCTTAAAAGAGCAGCAACGGCTCATGGGATCTTTGTAGGAAAACAATGTTGCTACATTTGTTTCTTGTTGGCGTCTCTTGCTTCTGAACTTTGTGGGGTTTTGCCAAGAAAAGCCTTTGGCAGGGTGCCAAAGAAGACAAAGCTTTGTGATAAGGCTGAAGGACTGTTTATGAAGGATTTGTTTTGGGATTAATTTGGGCTAAGGTGAGAATAAAGTAATCCTCAGCTGTTCTAATCAAATATGTTTGTTTAGGACTGATTGTGTCTGGTAATAACTACTTGGGCCTAGGTCACCGGCCACCTCCTCCTCACCTGCTTTCTGCACACCTCCAGCATGGATCTGCTCCGGGTCAGGCACCAGATCTCCCCCGCCAGCGAGATGAAGATGTTCATGATGTCCCTCCATTGGCCCACCGTCATCAGCAAAACCAGAAGGCCACCCATCCTGACAAAGACGGTCTGGAAAGCCATCTGCTGGTTGGGGTTGTGGTGCTGCTCTTCTGTCGGTCAACCGGATGGAAGGAAGCAGGTCAGCCGGAGGAGCCGGGCACTGCCTTCCACAGAGGGAGGCTGGCTACTGCTAAGAGAGGATCCCCAACGCTCCAGGGAGGGGAAGGGCAAACAGGACGGGGTCTGCAGGCAGCCCTGTTTTCCATGTGGCCAGGGTCGGCGTTCGTGAAACCAGAAACTCACTCACCCTGCATGTAGATGACCAGAAGCGTGTAGCAGATGGTCAGCGGCGTCCAGAATCGGATGGCCTCGGAGGTCGAGAGGAAGTCCCGGTTGATCAGAGCCACAGCCGCCAAGTCGGCCACCCCAAAGGTCACCCGGAGGGCATTGCAGAGCAGCCGGGGGATGCCGTGCCACGTGGCGAGGAGGAAGAGGCACCCCCCGCAATAGCGCTCCTTGCAGTGCAGCTCGTACATCGTGGAGATGTGCCAGGCCAGGCGCCAGACGTAGTGGGTCAGGAGGATGGCCAGCCCCACGCTCAGGAGGAGGTTCCAGGTGCGATGGGGCGCTCCTTCCTGCAGGTAGCCGAGGCTGCAGGAGACGCCGCAGCCCAGCGAGTATTGGCAGAGCAGGTAGAGCTGGCTGCTCAGGGCCCCCTTGGGAACAAGAAGAGGGTGGCCTTTTTGTGACATGGAGGCCTACTTAGCCACCTGCCTGCCAAGAAGTCTGGGCAACACACACAATAAAATAAGACCGCTTAAAACAATGCAGTGCCAGTGTGGAGGCCCTGATACAACTCGCAACTGTCCAGCCACCACCCTGTGCAAGCTCCATCTGCATCCAGGCCCCTCCATCCGCAGGGGGATGTTGGGGCCCACTCAATAGGGCGAAACACAAAGACACCAAGGGGAGTGTGGCTCCCCATTCAAATGATGGGTGGGGGAAAAGAAAGCAAGGAAGCCATTGGCCGCCTCCTGACAGAGGCCACGGTGGAGATAAGAGGCATTACTCTCCAAGCAGGAATTCGGTGCCTCTCAAGTGGCCCTTAAGCTGGCATTACACAACTTTTTCTCTGGCCACATTCTCTGACCTGTGTCTGGGGTTCCGCCCACTTCTCCTCGCACCCCTCCCCCAGCCAACCCCGATGCAGATGCAGGAAGGAGATGGGCAACCTTGTTGAGGGAGAGGATGGTGGACACTGCCCGGAGGGAGAACTCCAGGACGATCAGGGCGGCCACCCGGTGCCCCACCATGGTGAAGATGGCCGTCAGCACCACGAGATGGAGATGGTCCAGGAAGGGCCGCTGCCACCGGAGAGCCTCCTTTTCCTTCTGTCTGTCGGGGTCACTGGAAAGGATGAAGGAGGGAAAGCCAGATGGGTCTACGGGGCAGCCAGACAAGTGTTCCACCCAGTGGTGGTATTTAGCCAGTTCTATCCGTTTCAGGCAAACTGGTAGCGGCGGCTGCGGAAGGCTCCGCCCACCCACCTGGACATCATCATGTCCCATTTTTGATGCTCTGCACATGCGCAGAGGTGGTACATGCGCTCACATTTAAGAACTGGAAGCGACGGTAAGTGAATACCACCCCTGGTCCCGCCCCTGCACGGCCTCCTGGTTGACCCAGGCAAGGGTCAACCATCAGCCATGGGAGGTGCTCAGACTGGTGGTGGAGGGCTGCACCAAGTTGCAGTATGTGGACTTCCTTCCTTTCCCTACTCTGGGGACCCTCTCAGCAGGCACTCACTTCAAGCACTGGATGTAGAGGTAAATCCTCATCAGGCTGCCCAGGATGCAGACAGCACAGGCCCCCACCAGCCCTGTAGGGAAGCAGAGGTCAGCCAGGAAGGAGGGGAGGGAGGGACCGTGGGGAGAGGGAGGGAAGGCGTGGGGTGAGGGTGGGGAGAACTCACCCTGTAGGAGGGAGTCCACAAGGCTGGAGGTCCAGGCCAGCGGGAGGAAACTCTGCACCCAGGCAAGCATTGTGGCCCGTGCTACGCCCGGGTTCCTCTCAACGGCCTCAGCACAGGAAGGACCTTGAGCCCAGAGTGAGCAAATAAACTGGGGGGTGGGGAGGAGGGGACGACGACAGTGGGCAGGCTGGCTCAGTCTTTTCTGCCTTGGGAAAGGCCCTCCCAGCAGCAGCAGCACGTGGAAGGCACCTCCGCCGCCTCTCTTTCATTCCAAGGCTCTGCTCTATGGGCTGGGGATGATGGGAGCCACAGACTTCGGGTAGCTTTGCTCCAATTCTTCCAGCCCGAGGCAGGAGCTGTGGGGGGGGGGGGAACCAGGCAGAGCCTCCAGCTCAGGTAAGGGAGTGGCGGTGGTGGGGGAAGGAAGGAAGGCATTCCCAGCTTTAGAGGGCAAGCCGTAGGGCCAAAAAAACCAGCCCCTTTTTGCGGCTTAAGACGATCCACTGAATCGGACGTATTAAGCAAGCAATCAAATGCGTGTGTGCGTGTGTGTCCAATGCCTCTGAAGATCACAAAGCAGCTAAAGGCTGGGACGCTTGCACCCTCGGTCCGAAGGTCCACAGCCACCTTCCGTCCCAGTATTCGTGAAACACCCCTTAAAAGAGACGCCTCAGACAGGAAGCCCTGCTCCGTTTGGCTTCCCTCCTCACCTGGAGGACCGGAGAGTCGCCTGCCACTGGCCTCAGGGCCAGGCCAAGCCCTCCTGCCAGGGGGAAGACACTGGGGGGGGCCGGGCCAACCCTCCACTGTAGCACGGGAGCCACTGCCAGATTGCAGGCTCTTCCTTTCTCCGGGCAAGCTCCCAAATCCATCCTTCCTCAGTGCCCTCCCTCCCTCCCTCTCAGCCAGAGGAGCCGTCCCTCTGGCCAGGATCAGCCCCGGACGGAGGCCGACTCTGCCGCGTTGAGGGGCTGGCTCAGCATGAGCCATCGGCGTATGAAGCTCTGAGGGTGCTCTGAACCCGTCTCCCACCCCCACAACCCGGTCCCTCGGCCGCTTGTGCTGACCCCCTTTTGAGCGAGGACCCAGAAGGGCTGGCAGCGTACAGGCTACACAAGGGTTGCTCTCTCGTTTGTGGAAACAGAGCCTTTATTTATTTATTTTTTACAACCGAAACGGGGGATGCGCCCCGTAGCCGATTCTCCGCCCGAGTCCTGCAGCGCCAGGCCAGGTGGTGGGGGTCACCGAGGAGATCCAGGGCCATCCGGTTCGGGACAGCAATTAATTCTCAGCCCCACCTTCTTGCATCTCTGAACTTGGGCCCTTGGACCCGGCGCCTCAGCCGTTTCCCGGTGGCTTAAAACCAAAAACCTGGCTAATTTTACCAATTAAACTTTGCCCAACCAACAAGGCAAGGGGGAAAAAACAAGATGCTTCCAAGAAGCGACCCATAAATCCGGGGGGAGAAACCCAACGCCCTTTTCCTTCCTGTGGGTGGCGCCTTCTATGGCCAAGCCTTTGGCCACTGTGGCCTCCCTGCCCTTGCTGTGTTGACGGCTGTGTTGGGACTGGCACGTGAACACTACCCAACCCCAGGGATGGTTGCAACCAGCCCCTCTCTGTGCTCCCCCCTCGTCCCTTCTCATGGCCCCCCCAAGGTCAGAAGAGGCAATGGGGCCGCTCCCAAGCTCTCCTCGCTCCTAGGAGTGGCCCCCCCCCGCCGTCACTCCAGCGAAGGAGACTTCAGCATTTCCAAAGCAGGAAGGGCCCCTTTTCTTCTCGTCTCTTAGAATCTTCTCTCTCTCTCTCTCTCTTTTTTTTTTTCCTCCTCTTCCTTTCCTGCTTTACCCGCTCTCCCTCTTCTCTGGGAAAAACCAAAGTGAAGCCGCTGTGGATTCTTGGAAGAGGGAGAGATGCTCTGCCGCTCCTCCCTTCTGCCACCTGCCTTTCTGATTCTGGCCCTGGAGCAGTGGTGGGATTCAGCCGGTTCTCTCCCGTTCACGCGAACCGGTAGTGGCGACTGCGGGAGGCTCCGCCCACCCGCCCGGATGTTGTGTGCTACTACTGCGCGTGTGCAGAAGGCCGTGCGCATACACAGAGGAGAGGCGTGCGCTCACATTTGCGAACCGGTAGGGAAGGTAAGCGAATCCCACCTCTGCCCTGGAGTGTAAGTCAAATTGTGTGTGTGTGTGGCAGGGTGTGTGTGTGTGCGTATGAGAAGACGACTCCCGGGTGGGGGGTGGAATAAAATCCAGTCTGCTTGGAACAGTCTCAGGTGGTGAATTTGGCACTGACCCCGTCCCTTCTCCCAAAAATCGGGCGGTGGTTGAAGCTTCAACTTTGCTTGAAGGTTACAACTGGCTCTGCGGCAGGTCCTTCATTCTCCAGCCGCCGTCACTGTTCCGTCTCTGGACAGACGAGCCTCCTGGCACTCCAGCTGGGGAAAGAGCTCTTTGCTCTCCTGTATCCCCCAGAGTCCTGCTCTTTCTGGGACTGGAGTCTCCCGAGCATCTGGGATCATCAGGTGGCCTGCTGCCAATAGGTGATCCTCCGCAGCTCATCCCAGAAGAGAAGGCTGAGAATGGTGTGTGGTCCCAGGCGGAGGTAAACGGGGCCGAAGCCCTTATACAGGGCCAGGACGCCTTCCTTCCCCGAGACCCGCACGACGCAGTCGAAAAAGCCACGGTAATGCTTGCCCTGCAGGGGGAGAAGAGGTCAGGGCCAGTTAATGGGATAACATTTCCTCCTCCCTGGCCTCCAACCCAAACGAGCAGGGATGGGCTTCAATTTTTTTTAGCAAGGGGTTCTCTGCCTGGTTGCTGGGTGGACGTGGCCATGGTAGGTGTACCCTAGTCAGCCTCCTGCACCATGGCGGCAGGGGTGCTTTTTGCCCTCCTCAGGCTCCGGAGACTTTCATCGAGCCTCCAGGAAGGCGAAAACGGCCTCCCCAGGCTCCGGAGGACCTCTGGAGACCTTCCTGAACTTCCGGTAGGCGAGTTTTTCACCCTCCCTGAGCCTCTGCGTGCACCCTGCACTTACCTGCATCCAAAACAGGCCATGTGGGGACTCCTGGGAGGCACGGGGCAGGGTGGGTGGGGCCAGCCAGGAGTGGGATTTGGGGGTTTAGCAAAATCTTAGCTAGAGGTTCTCCTGAACCCCTGCGAACCCCCAGCAACCCACCCCTGCAAACGGGGCATCGAGCCCCTCTACAAGCTAGCTTCCTCCGTGGGGAGAGCCTCACCCTGCCTGCTTCATCCACCGGCTGGTTGTAGAGCCGTGTGCTCACCACATCAAAGGGAGTCATGGCCACGGCCACAGCCACGCTGCTGATCATGCCCCCAGCAAGGGCCACCATCCAGCTGCCTTCCTTGAACCACTGGGAAGCGAAAAGCCAGAGAAACCATCTTGGCAACGGCAAATCCAGTGTTCCGCAGGCCACCACGGACGCTTGGGAACGGGCCTGGGGAAGCAGGTTGGCTGGGAAAGGCCAAAGGGGAGCTCCCACAGGTGAATCGGATGCTGGCCAAAGGCCCACCCCCATTCAGGAGACCCACAAACACACGCACTGAGCCTGCTCACCTGCTGCCTTGCCACCCACTCCCTGGCAGAGGCAAAGGTGGCCAGCTGCACCGAGGAGCCCACCGTGACGCGAGGCACTGCTCCGCTCACGCCGCGCCACAGCCCCAGCAGCCCCTGCCGCTTATAGATGGCCTCAAAGGCCCCGGAGATGCTCTGGAAAGCGGCAGGAGAAGACAAGCAACTCAGTCCAGCACCCCTGCCTCGGGCCGGGCCAGGCAGGGAGGGGGGCCAGAAACAGGAGGAACTTTTCTAGCCTGCCAGATCCTCCCGTTCACCGCAGGGCCAGCCCTGAATCTAGAAGGGACTAGGAAAAATGGCATCTGACAGCATCAAGCCGATCCCTGCCCTGTCAGCAGGGGCCACATAAAGGACCTGGCTGCAGAAAGATTCCTCGCCGAGGAAGCTGCGTCCTTAACAGACAAAACGGCGAGAGGACCAGACTCTTCTGCCTAGGATGTTTAGCTGGGGGTGGGTGGGTGTGAGGGGCTCCTGTGAGGTGGGCTGTTTGGGGACCTGATCGGCAGTCAGCTAGGAAAACACTTCCATGCCGAAGTTGGCCTTCGCGAAGCCCAGCTCCAGGGACAGGGCAGGCTGAGAGTTTTTCAGGCCGGCCAGCTAGCCATGCTGGGCCACTGCAACCGAGAGTGGAGGTTTTGTCAAGCCAGTGTGCCTGAGCTTCCCAGAAAGGAATCCTCTCAGGTTTGGATGGACAGCTGATGTAGCTGCTGTGGGTTTGCCTGGGGGACCAATCAGGCCTCCCCTTGTCCCTCCTGCTTGGCAGTGCCCAAGGTCGCAAGGCCTCCCTTGGCCTCACCCTGCCCGGAGGGAGGCTCCTTCCAAGGACTGGGACTGCTCAGGCGTGACCCCTGGCAGAAGGGCCCCTGGCACACACCCCAAGAGAGGTTCTACAAAACAGAGTCCCGGATCAAGAAAGGCACCCCCCCCATATCACGCCTCCCAACCGAAGCCTGTGCCGAGCGAGATGGCCTCGGACCTTGTGGTTATGCTGGTGTCCCACAGCCACGGCGGCTGCCGACTGTGCTTGCAGATGCGTCTTGACCTACAAGAGGAAAGCAAACGTGTTGAGGACGGGACGGGATGGGGGGTGAGTGGGTGGGTGGGGGAAACCAACTCTCTCCCACTGACTTGCATCTGGGTCTTTTCGGAAGCCCAGGGGCCTCTTCCTGTCTCAGCCTGCAGTAGTTCTGCTTCCCTCTTCGGGGATAACTAAGCTGAAAAAAGACCATCCCCCCCCCCCAAAACCTGGGCTCTCTTCACAAAGGGGCTGCCCACGTGGGCAGCTGCCTAATCCATGGGACCCCACTCTCACAGAGAGCAACTGGAGCTCCCACTTAGGGCAAAAGCTGGATTTTTGCAAAAGCAGGGCCTGTGCAGAGGGAGAAGACACTATGCCCAGCATGCACTGGACCATCGCAGGGCCATTTTTAGATCAGGTTTCTTTTGACAGCTCTCTTGGGCTGCAAATGCCCAGGCAACAGGCCTGCATGCATTTAAAAAGTTGGCACCTCCCTGGCGAGAAGCTGAAAGATGCACCACTCTAGCCAGCCTCCATGCCCGTACTTTAGCGGGCAGCAAAAGGGACTCTGGTGCCCACGGAAGCACCCTGGGGAACGGGGAGTACCTCGAGGCCACCCCAAAGAGGCACCTCCAGCCTCACAATCCTCTCAGAGCCTGCAGCAGCTGTCCTGCTGGAGAGGACCTCCAAGATATCCAAGCCCTTGCTGCGAAAAGGGGGTGCAGCCACAGCTGGCATATCAAGGGAGGCAACCAACACAGGTGATGCCACCTCCACCACCTCCATGCCTGATCTGCAAGAGGGACAACAATGGCCAAACGAGCCAAGTCTCCCCCCCCCCTTTCAAAAGGCTTACCAAGTAGGCCGGGCTGCCGACAAAGGCCCCCAGTGCTCCAGCCACGGCTCCGGCTGCCAAGGTCCCTCCCGGATGCTGGGTCAGGCCGATATCTTCAGCGTGGGAGTAGGAGCCAAATCGCACGCCGTTCATCAGCCCCTGGTACAGCAGTCCGGCTGCCAGTCCTTTCTGCAGACCCCGGAGACCATCGGCCTGGCTGACGGCCACCATGGCTTGCAGTACCCCTCGGTAGTGGCGAGGGTACGAGCCCCGGGAACGGAGCTCCCCCTGCAGCTGCAGGCGTGTCTTCACCACCTCCAGCGGGTTGGTGAACACGCAGGCCATGCAGCACGCCGCGGCACCCAGGACAAAATCCACCGGTGGGGAGAGGGAGGCCGCTGCCGGGCTGCGGGGGGAAGACTCCATGGTGCGGCTGCCACCAGCCCAGGCGGAGAGACGGGACACGAGGCCTCCCCACCCAAGCAGGAGCCTTGCAGTGGCAGCCCCGACAGGAGGCGAGAGGGCCCCTTTCGTCCCGCAGGGCCCAGGTGGCTGGCATCGATGCCCCTAACGGCCCTCCAGAGCTGCACTGAGCCCTGCCCAGCATTGACAGCCCTGGCTCTCTGCTCCAGCCCGAGCTGTGCCTCCCTCTGGGTGAAATCAGATCAGAGAGGGGCTTTATTTACTGCTCCACCAGTGGGCTGGGCAGGGGAGGGAAGCAGGTGGCTGCATGTAGGAGAAAGGTCACCGGCGGCTGGGTCCACCCACTGTGGCAAAGGCCAGCCCCTCCTCGCGGCCTCCTACCTCCAGAGCTGGCTCCCAAACTTGCCAGCTCCACCCACTTCCTGCCCCAGGGAAGAGGCTGTTTCTGGAAGCAGCCTCACCTCCGCCCCCACTCCCCTCCCAGCCCTGATGAGTGGCAGAATGGTTCTCCTGTCCTGTTCTGTTGGGCAGGCGCCGGTAGGGCTCTCAAACCCGCAGGCCTCGGGCAGCAGGGTCTGATGCCAAGAACCGATCCCGCGGGGGAGGGGGGGAGGCAGGAGGAGGAAACAAGCTAATCGTGGCGTGTGGGTGTGTGTTGAAGTTACTTAAAGTTTCTGGGGGCACAAGGAGCTTTCCCCAAGCTTCTAGCTTGGACAAGCCCAGCCTCCGCTGCTGGCACACACAGAACTGAGCAGTAACAATAACAGTAGAGTTGGGAGGGACCTTGGAGGTCATCTACTCCAACCCACTACTCATGCAGGAGGGATTCGAACCGCCGAACTGCCGACCTTTCTGATCGACAAGCTCAGTGTCTTAAAGCCAGTGAGCCATCCCAACCCTCGCCAAGCAGCAGCTCCAGGGTTCAAAAGCACAGGCCGAGTTCTAAGTCTGTGGCCCCAGCAGGGAGGATGTCACAGGAGAAGGGCAAGGCTACGGAAGGCGTCCTGTGGGGGCATCATGAAGGGTGGGGTGGGGAGGGAGGCCGCATGACAGGACTCAGCCCCCCCCCCCCCCCTTCCCCAAAAGGGGGGGGAGCACCCCTTCCCAGCCCCCGGGGGGCCCCGGAGGCCCCCCCCCCCCCCGTTGTGTTTGTGGACCCCACGAAGACAAACTTAAGAGGGAACTTATGGAAACCGGCTTCTCCGCAGCTGGCGCTGCGCAAGGTTTGGCTGGAGCCTCGTCAGCCTTATTAACCGAAGACAGCACTAGCACGAAGACTTATATACCGCTTCACAGCCCCCTCTAAGCAGTTTACAGAGTCAGCTTATTGTCCCCCAAACAATCTGGGCCCTCATTTGAACAACCTCGGAAGGATGGAAGGCTGAGTCAACCTTCAGCTGGTCAGGATCGAACTGTTGGCAGTGGGCAGAGTTAGCCTGCAATACCGCATTCTAACCACTGGGTGGGTGGTTGGGGGGGTGGGTGGGAAGGAAGGAAGGAAAATAGCAATAGCACTTACTTATATAACGCTTCACAATGCTTTACCGCTCTCTCTAAGCGATTTACAGAGTCAACATATATTGCCCCCAACAATCTGGGCCCTCATTTTACCGACCTCGGAAGGATGGAAGGCTGAGTCAACCTTCAGCTGGTCAGGATCGAACTGTTGGCAGTGGGCAGAGTTAGCCTGCAATACCGCATTCTAACCACTGGG
>WNWU01000166.1:471029-509395 GCA_012654045.1 Ptyas mucosa | reverse complement strand
AGGAAAGGAAAGGAAAGGAAAGGAAAGGAAAGGAAAGGAAAGGAAAGGAAAGGAAAGGAAAGGAAAGGAAAATAGCAATAGCACTTATATACCGCTTCAGTGCTTTAAGCCCTCTCTAAGCAGTTTTTAGAGTCAGCCTCTTGCCCTCAACAGTCTGGGAAGCTCACTTTACCGACCTCGGAAGGATGGAAGGCTGAATCAACCTTGAAGATCTTGGACACGAGACCCTGGGCCAGGCCAGGGTCTCGGGCGGGCACCTCCGCAGGGCATGGCTGTAGGAAGCGGATCTGAGGAGTTCTGAGAGCAAGAGGCCGAAAAACGTCGGTCTTCCTGCGACCCTCCTGGAGAAGCTGCTCCCTATCTCTAGCGCTCGGTGGCGAGCGAGGCCCAGGCCGAGCAGACCGAGCCAGCGGGTGGTCTCGGACACCGGAGGAAGGGGAGGCGGCTGAGCAGGCAGGCAGGCAGGCAGGCAGGCACGCAGTGCTGGGTATCGCCAGGTTGCCTTTATTAGAAGGGCTGTGGCCACGCGTATCCAGGCACACTGTTCCACAGAGGCCTCTCCTGGGGAAAGGCCCCTGCGGGAACACATACAGTACATTAGCGGGTCTCTCGTTCGTTAAAAGAAGTCTAAAAATAAGAAAAGCTTTTTTTAAAAAACAAAAACAAAACAAACAACCCCAGGCAACTATAACTACTCCTACCCCGGACTGTTCGGAAGATTAAACTGCCAACTAGAATCCAGACCCCCAAAGATTGGGCGGTCTGTCTGTGCGTAGAAAGCCCTGTGAGCTGTTGCCTTCCCCCACTCCCTCAGCAGAAGGACCCTCAACTCCAAGCGGCGGGAGCCACTCTCCCCCCCCCCCCCGCCCACCTTCCAGGCCTGCCGCCCCCTCCCCCCCCAAGGGGCTCTGCTGCCAAGGGGCGGGGGGGGGGGGGGGGGGGGCGGGGGGGGTTTTTCCCTGAGCGGGGGGGGGGGGGGGGGAGGTGGGCACGGAGGGGGCCATGACAGGTAGCACAGAAGCTGAGAAGGGCAGACGGGGACCTGGAAGTCGCGCAAGACCGTTGGCCGGCCTTGAACAAAAGTTAACACATGCGGCAGCCGGGAAGGGGAGGTGAGGGGCGCAGGCTGGGCTCTAGCATCTAAAAGACGGACAACTGCCGGCCGCATGACTCCACCTTCTGCAGAAGCCCCTCCCCACCGGCACCCTAAGCCTCACCGTTCTTCTTCGCGGCTATTCCTCCATCTCCTGGATCCGCGGCCCGGAGCTCCTGCTTTCCCACTCCCTCTTGTACCCAGGATCCCTACCGAGATGCAGCGCGGGCAGCCCAGCCTTGGCACAAACACGTCGTATAACCATCAGCCCCAACCGGTGCGCGAGACGGAGTCAATAGCAGCGGTAGCAAACAGACCCCCCCCCCGGGTTTGGGGGGCTGGGCTCATGGAGTGTCCAAAGCAAGCGAGGCCCACACCCCTCCCGCCTCAGGTCCCGTCCCCCCCTCCTCTCGTGTGCCCGCCGTGCTTCCTCCTGGTGGGATCAGGCTGTTTTCTTCGCCTCCTGAGAGGCTAACACCAGGGGTCCCGGGAAGCCCGGCCACGACACAGGCTGTCGCTGCGCTGCCACGTGCTGTGGATCAGGCTCAGCGCATCCTCGCATTTCTTCCTGACGGAGCTGTCCTCGAGGGGCTTGTGCAGAAGGTCCACCTGCCGACACAGCGGGGCAAAAGGAGCCATGAGGAGGGGAGTCGGGACCGCCGGGGCCGCCTCCCCCGTCTGCAGAGCCAGACCGCCCCGCCGCATGATCGGCCAACCTGGTAGGTGCTCTTCCACACAGCGTCCAGCGCCAGCAGGAACCGCTCGAGTTCCGTAGGGCAGCTGAAATAGAGGGCCCACGGGGGCACGTACTGCTTCTGCTCCTGGGCAAACTCCTAAAGCGGTGGGAGAGGAATTGCTACGTGAGATCTTGGGCTTCCCGACGCGGGAGGGCCGAGAGCAGTGGTGAAATTCCATTTTTTTTTACTACCGGTTCTGTGGACGTGGCTTGGTGGGCGTGGCAGGGGAAGGATACTGCAAAATCCCCATCCCCTCCCCACTCCTGGGGGAAGGATATTGCAAAATCCCCATTCCCACCGCACTCTGGGGCCAGCCAGAGGTGAAATTTGCCGGTTCTCCGAACTGCTCAAAATTTCCGCTACGGGTTCTCCAGAACCTATCAGAACCTGCTGGATTTCACTCCTGGCCGAGAGCCTCACTTCATAAGCTGTCCTAAGGGAGCCCCGAGAGCACAAGGAATATGCTGCCTCTTCCTCCTCCACCTTCTCCTCCTGAAGACTCACCAGGAGACAATATTCCCGACCGGGCTCCGTAGACACGGAAGCCACCTCCGCCAGCTCAGCGGTGGCCAGCGAGCGGAAGAAGCTGGTCTGGCAGTCCTCGTGACAGGTGAACAGTTTCTGCTCCGTCACCACCAGGCAGCAGGGAACGCAGGGTGCAGGGGCCACGCCCTGGGGGATGACCTGGGTGCGAAGGAGGGCCAAACAACCTTTGGAGCTCCTGAGGGCGAAAGGGCCCTGCTCCTGCTCTCCCTTCCGGTCACCAGGCAGCACAGGACCCACCTTCCCCCGTGGCCCCAATCCCAAGGAGGACCTTACCCCTTGGGAGACCGCCTGGCATAAGTACTGTATCCAGTCGGCCATCTCCTCTTCGTTTTCTGCGCTCAGCTCCAGGGAAGGGCGCTCGGTCAAAATGACCTGGAAGGAGTGGGGCCGATCCGTTGCACTTGACCTCCGGCACCCGCCGCACTGCTCCCCCCTGCAAGGGACAGAGTTTGCAGCAAATGAGATAGAGGAGCCAGAGTCCGGGGGGTGGGGGAGAGGCCCTGGGAGCCTACCCCATTTGGGACTCACCCCATATTCACAGACAGCAGCGGAGTGATGTCTGTCCGGTCTGGGTACTGGTACAAGATGCCGTTGCTGCGGAGGGAAGACAGAAACAGCTGCTGGGAAAGGGCCCCTCAACAGTTCAAAGCAGGGGAAGTCTGAATTAGCGTACGAGTATGCAAATTAAATATTCTCTCTGTCCTCTTAGAGGGCAGGACAGCCCCCCCCCCTCCCTTATGCTGTCACCAAGAACCAGAGTCCAGCCCAAAGTTAACTCCGGGGTTATTACATTGAAAAGATGGTGACCGTCAGAAAAGCTGCAAACCCAAGGCGAAGGAAGTCATTTGTTAGAGCAACCGACAGAAAAGGGTATCGCTCCAGAAATATTACATGACAAAGGTACAGATGTAAGGACGGTTTGGGATGCAACTGTAACTTTTACGAAGGAGACTTTTCATATACAGTAGCAGGACAGCAAACTCAAAAAAACACAAGACATAGGTGAGAATAGAGTAGAGTAGAGTAGGGTAGGGTAGGGTAGGGTAGGGTAGGGTAGGGTAGGGTAGAGTAGAGTAGAATAGAATAGAATAGAATAGAATAGAATAGAATAGAATAGAATAGAATAGAATAGAATAGAAAAGACGGGACGGGACGGGACGGGACGGGACGGGACGGGACGGGACGGGATAGAAAATACGGAAGGGAAGGGAAGGGAAGGGAAGGGAAGGGAAGGGAAAAGGATTAGGATTAGGATTAGGAACAGAATAGAATCTAGAAGGGACTTGGAGGTCTTCTAGTCCAGCCCCCCTACTCAAGCAGGAGAACCTATACTATTTCAGAGAAGTGGCTGTCTAGTTTCTTCTTAAAAACCCTCAGTGATGGAGCGCCCACGATTTCTGGTGGCAAGCTGTTCCACTGGTTAATTGTCCTCCCTGTTAGGAAGTTTCTCCTTAATTCCAAATTGCTTCTTTCTTTGATCAGTTTCTATTCAGTTTCTTGTCCTGCCCTCTGGTGCTTTGGAGAATAATTTGACTCCCTCTTCTTTGTGGCAGCCCCTCAAATACTGGAATACTGCTATAATAATGTCACCCCTAATTCTTTTCTCTAGGCTAGCCAAACCCAAATCCTGCAGCCATTCTTCCTATGTTTTAGTCTCCAGGTCTTTGATCACCTTCGTTGCTCTTCTCTGAACTTTTTCCAAGGTCTCAACATCTGTTTCATAGTATGGTGACCAAAACTGGTTGCAGTATTCCAGGTGTGGCCCTAACTAGAGTTTTATAAAGCGGTAAAGAAACTCTCCAAAAGGATCATTTCACTGCATATTCAATTCTTAAAAGAGCAGTTGTCTTTGACGAGAGTAAAAAAAATGAAGGTAAAATTAGCTGACTTGAAAGATGTCAAAACCACTTGATGGAAATACCGTAACATCTGATCAAGATGCAAAAAAAACCACCACATTTCAGCAATGTTACTCTAAATTATACAACAATCATCCTGAGTGGCTGATGAATGCTTACTTGTAAGGAAGCAAAATTTACCAAAGTTCCCAGAAAAACAGAAATGCTCAATGAACAGATCTCTATGAATACGTTGGTAAAAGCTGTTAAAAAGGTCAAAATCAGGAAAGCGCCTGGATCGGAGACTGGTTTACTAGTCTCTTTCTATAAACCTTTCAAGGACGAACTTCTGCAATCTTTGCAATCCAGTGATCAAATTCTACAAGCTGGGAAGGGACCAGATAGTTGGAACGAGGCTCATTATCGTATTAACGTGGCTGTCAGGGTTCCAAGTAGCCTATCCACAGAAAACAAAACTCTGAGGCAGGCATATCTTTCCGATTTCTTCTTCGCTAGTTACCATTTCTTTTTGTTATATTTTCTCTTACGGTTTTTATTTTTTACTTACGTTTTTTTTTTTAAACAAACTTTATTCAATTATCAAACAATTATAAAAACAATTAAAACCACAATGAAATATTCATATACATAGATCATATCTTATATTTGACATTTCATTTCTATTCTTTTACATATCTATATATATTCTTCTCCTCTACACATTATATATTTCATAACCTAGTCCCACATTCATCCTCATGACTGGTGAAGTCATTGTTGGTATTTATATAAAATAAGCATGGAAATACACTCCCAATTATCGGTTCTTAATTTAAAACTCACTGTTAGGGAAAAAAAAAAAGAAAGAACAGTAAAATTTAATACTCATCAAGATTATCTTTATACTTACATAGAGGAATGGAAAAAGTGGATTGATTATGTACAAAATAAATATCAAACCAGAAAATATTATATAGCTTTTAGCTGAGGAAGACTAGATTAATTTGATAATACAGAATAGCAAGCAGGGTATAGAATATGAAGGGGATGAATAATATATATTGTGTTTGGAATTACTAGAGTTTTAAATAGTGGAAGTCCGGGGAGGGGGGTGGGAAGGGTGATTGGGGAGGTTAGGGAGGGAAAGGGAGGGAATTGTATTCTTTAGGTTTACCTGATTAATGTAATATAATATGTTGGGGGATGGGGGGGGAAGGGGGAAAAATTTGTATTTGAAAAACTTTTTCAATAAAAAAAAATTATCTTTATACTTTACTAAGTATATCTTTATGCACTTTCTTTTCGCTTAATCCAATCATACCGCTTGTCCCATACCTTCAAATATTTTGAACTTTCCTTATCCTTTAATTTCAATGTTAGTCTTCAATAACAATTAATAACATTTTTTTTTTTAAAAAAAGGAACCGGAGTCTAGCCAACCTTCCTTTGGGCCCTGGCCGTATCCTCCTCACCTGAGCACCACAAAGCAGGACTTCCAAACTTCCTTGCCCAGGTAATTGGTTCCTGCCTTGTAATTCAGCACACCTTCCTTGACGATGCGGTTTTCGGTGGACACGTAGTGAGACGAAGGTGGGCCGGGGTTGTCATCCGTGGGATCTTCCCAGTGAACAAGGCCATAGAAGTGAACCACCACTTCCGAGATCTGCCAAAGACAGTCAGCTGCTTAGCCGGGTTCTGAGCTCCCAAAAGGAGCCCCCGCCTCCAAACCCCCCAGCTTGGCCTTAGCGCCCCCCCGCCTCTCCCCGTCCCGAATGGAGACAGGGCTGGTGCATCCCTCAGAGAATGGCTACGGCACGCAGATTTCTTGTGAGCTTCGAAGGGAGGAAGGGCAGGAGAAAGATGCACCTCCCGCTTGGATTCCTGAGCCACAAATTTGGCCAGCGCGAGCTTCTCCATGGTGGCGTCGGTCAGGATACTGGGGTACGGCGGCTCGCGGCAGCCTTTGATCATGGCGGATTTCAGGCAGGCCAGGAAGAACCTGCAGGAAGAGGGGAATTAGGGTCCACCCCACCAAAGGAGGTGGAGGTTGGATTGAGCACAGGGTTTACTAAAAAAGAGAGGAAGTGACCACATTAACTGAGGGGGGAGGGGAGACACCCAATTATGAAATTTATTCCCCCTTACAAAGAACAACACTGCTTGTTGTTGGGGGGTGTTGTTATTTTATTATTGTCCTTTTTATTCTTTTTATTTCTTTTATACGGTGTTTTTATAGCCTTGTAAGCCGCCTTGAGTCGCCATGTGCAAGTAGTCGGCAATATAAATATTTCCAAATAAATAACAATAGCACTTAGACTTCTACACCGCTTCACAGTGCTTCGCAGCCCTCTTTTAAGCGGTTTTGCAGAATCGGCCTATTGCCCCCTCAACAATTTGGGTCCTCATTTTATCCCACCTCGGAAGGATTGGATGGCTGAGTCAACCTTGAGCCTGGTGAGATTTGAACTGCCAAATTGCAGGCAGCCGGCAGGCAACAGAAGTAGCCTGCTCATCTATCTCTATCTATCTCTATCGCTATCTACCTACCTACCTATCTATAGCACTTAGACTTATATACCGCTTCACAGCGCTTTGCAGCCCTCTCTAAATGGTTTACAGAGTCAGCCTCTTGCCCCCAACAATCTGGGTCCTCATTTTACCCACCTCGGAAGGACGGAAGGCTGAGTCAACCTTGAGCCTGGTGAGATTCGAACTGCCAAATTGAAGGCAGCTGGCAGTCAGCAGAAGTAGCCTGCAATACTGCACTCTAACCGCTACGCCACCACGGCATACTAGTCGGCATTCTCTGGGCGGCATCCCTCGCCATCCCAGAAGCTGTTACCGGGGGAAGACGAGGCCCGCCCCGCCCTTACTCAGTCAGGGTAGCGTCCGCCGTGTCCAGCAAGAACTGCTTCCGACGGTTGGTGCAGACCAAAGTCACTGTTTGCTGATCCAAACCCACCTGCCGGAAAAAAAACAAAAGGCCATTGGAAAGGGACCCTAATCCCTTGGCCTCTGGGAGGGGAAGGCTCAGCCCCTGCAAGATAGGGGCGAGGGGCTGCCCCTCCCTCCGGGCCTGGGAATTTAAGGCCGCTGGTCTTGCTTGGGGAAGAAGCGGTGGTGGTATTCAGCTGGTTCTATCCGGTTCGGGAAAACTGGTTCTATCCGGTTTGGGAAAACTGGTTCTATCCGGTTCGGGAAAACCGGTAGTGGCGGCTACGGGAGGCTCCAGACGTAATCACGTCCCATTTATCCACATTTTGGACGCTCTGTGTATGCGCGGAAGGCATGCACGGTGGTGGGCTCACATTTGCGAACCGGTAGCAAAGGTAAGCGAATACTGCCCCGTGTGCCTGCACAGCCCCACCTGCCCACCCACTCAGCAAGCCCTCCGCAACTCACAGAGATGTAGTCCAGCTCATTATAGGACACAGCCTCCTCCACCATGTAAGGCTTCTCGGCAGCTCCTGGGGATGGGAGAAAGAGTGCGGGGAGTCAGCTGCACAGCCAAGGGGCCCAGGGCGGTGATCAGAGGCAGGCGGCCACCGATAGCACTTCCGCAGGGGTTTACCTTTTCGGATGAGGTACATGTAACAGTCAGTCAGCAGCAGGTAAAGGAGCTGGAGGTTTCCTTCCATGTGGCCTGTGCTCATCCGGATCATCTGTTCGGGAGAGAGAGAGAGGCCTCCGTTACTGACAAAGGGATACGAGAAGAGCTTCTCCTTAGATCTGAAGAGGTCTGGCACCCTTCTGAAGGAGAGAGGGGCAGGGGAGACGGGGAAACATGGTCACAAGAGGGCTCCCTTTTCGGCCATCGGACCTACCCGGAAGAGCTGCTCCTCGTTCTCGCGAAAGACGTGGATCATCAAGAGAAGCAAGTGGTTATTGTCTACCCTGCGGGGGAAGAGAAGGCCAAGCCGAGGGTCAGGAGGGAGAGCTGGCCAGCCCCCTGCCCTCCTTCACCTCCCCCCCACCCCCATTTCTCCAAGGAAGAAGACATGGAACTGCAGGAATCACCGGGAAGGAGAAAGCAATACAGGGTCAATTTTGGATGTCCCTTTACGACGTTCACAAAACACAAGGAGTAATAAAGGAGAATATTGGTAGTTCAAGATTGAAATCAGGGGGTCTTTGGTGCTCTCTAAGCTCGGTGGCTCAGTAGCTAAGACGCTGAGCTTGTTGATCGAAAGGTCGACAGTTCAGCGGTTCGAATCCCTAGTGCCGCAGAACGGGGTGAGCTCCCGTGACTTGTCCCAGCTTCTGCCAACCTAACCGTTCGAAAGCAAGTTAAAAAAAAATGCAAGTAGAAAAATAGGGAACACCTTTGGTGGGAAGGTAACAGCGTTCCGTGCGCCTTTGGCATTGAGTCATGCCGGCCACATGACCACGGAGACGTCTTCAGACAGCACTGGCTCTTCGGCTTTGAAACAAGATGAGCACCGCCCCCTAGAGTCAGGAATGACTAGCACATATGTGCGAGGGAAACCTTTATCTTTAAGCTCGGTGGGTTTTTGGCAGACGTTTCATTACCCCAAGTAGCAATAGCAATAGCATTAGACTTATATACCTGTTCACACTGCTCTACAGCCCTCTCTAAGCAGTTTACAAAATCAACATACTACCCCCCCCCCCCAAACAATCTGGGTCCTCATTTTACCGACCTCGGAAGGGCAGAAGGCTGAATCAATCTGGAGCCTAGTGAGATTCGAACTGCCAAACTGCAGTCAGCCGGCAGTCAGCAGAAGTAGCCTGCAGTACTGCATTCTAACCACTGCGCCACCGAGGCTCATAGGCTACATCATCGGTATTAGACCCGATGATGCTACCGCCGGTGATGTTACCTGGTAGAATTGCCCTGAAAAGCCTCCCTAACAGATGCCGCCTCAATAGTGCCGAGTCCCAACTTTTGCTACCAACTGGATGCCGGAAGCAGGTTGTCAACCCTGAAGCTGACCTGGGCGAAGCCATCTTGGAGCTTCTGTGTTGCCACACTGGAGCGAGGGGGGGATTAGAGATAGCTGGGTTTGTGCCGTCAAAATAACGTATTTTCTCAAGACCTGGGAACCAAGGACATTCTCACACTTGGCTGAGAGGAGGAGGAGTGATGTCACCAGACCAGCGGATGCCGCCGAGATTGGGCAATGTGACTGATTTGTCTGGGGTTGAGGGAAAAACTTTTAATTAGGTGAAAACCAAGGGACCCTTCAGAGTTGGTTTTCACCAGATATGTGTCAATATATTTCCAATAAAGCTATTCTTTGACGAATTCACCTGCCTCCGAGTTTTTGCTTGCAATGGATGTATTACTTGGAACCCTGACACAGGCTGTGATTCCCTCCCCCCCCCCTTCACCTTGGAAGAGGGGTGTCCGCCACCTGAGGACCTTGGCCAAAGGGAGGGACCAGCCCTTACCTGAACTCTGAGGGATGGGCAGCCTCCGACGGACTGCCCTGCCCCTCCTCCACCCCGGAGTCCTCGGCGCTGCTTGGGGAAGGGCTCGCCCGATCCTCCTTCAGCCTGCTGAGGGCCGCCGCGCTGGCCATCTCCACTGCTTCTCCCGGCGAGCTGGCTATGGCTGGCCCAGCAGCCTCCCCCTCTCCTCCTCCTTCTTCCTCTTGTCCAGGAGCTTCAGGGCCACCAGGAACATGTGGCGGTTCACCATGCCCTGCAGAGTCATGGTGGCCACCACCTGTTGCAGGAGAGTTTGGACTCTCAACGGTAAAGCAGTAGAAGTCCATGTGGGCCGGCAGACCCTGACCAAAGCCGCCAAGGGATGGCCCTTCCGAAGGGGGGTCCCCTGGCAAGTCGGTCCGAAAGGACTGGTCCGGGGGGTCCAGGGCGCGGCTCCACCCGTCGGTCACCTCCAGCGAGTCGATCACCTTGCTGAGGGCCTGCCCCACCCGCTCCATGGCCGTGTCCTTCATTTCGGGGATCCGGAGCCCCAGTTGGCAGAGGGCTGGCGCCTCAGTGCTGACCGTAAGGTCGGACTCTGGGGTGGCCCATAGCCGCCCGGCTTCCTTGCCCACAGCCTGGTCCCCAGCAGGAGCAGGGAGGGAGGGGACAGCGGCCTCCTCTGGTTTCACTTTCTTTTTCTTGACCGTTTTCTTCTTTTTAGCCAGCCTGTCAAGGGGGGGCGGGAAGGGGCAAATCAGTTCTCTAGCTGTGGCACACCAGGGAACAGCTGCAAGCCGGGCTTGTTTGGGGCTCAAGGACAGGTGGACATCTGGCCCCACTCAGGAGTCTCAAGATGGACAGGGCCAGGGAGGCCATTAAGCCTAGACTTCTTGCAACTCCAAAGGCAGGCAAGCCACTTTGGCCCTCCGCTTCAGTGCCCGCAAGCGAAGGTGGGCTCCCTGATGCCCAGACCCAGGGAAACAATTCCTGGCACACCTCCCAGAGCAGGAGAGGAGTGGTCCACAAGAGCCACGGGCAGAGGCAAGAGCCAGGTGGGGCCAAGCAACCAGGGGATGACTCCTTCCCTGTACCAACCTGATGACCTCCAGCTCCGTGCAGTCCTCAGACTGATCGGTGCCTTCGGGCACGAGGTCGGCCTTCAGCGAGGCAGCGTGCACCGGGGTGCTCTCGGCGGACGACGGCCCTTCCGCCTTCCCGTCGAAAGGGTTGTAGCGCTGGGTGGGGCTCTTGGCTGAAGCCCGGCAGCTGTTCAACTCGGAGGCCACGGAACGTGGACAGCTGAGTGTATCGGTCAGGTCTCCTTCTGGAAGGAAGGAAGGAAGGAAGGAGAGGGAGGGAGGGAAGGAAGGAAGGAAAGGAAGGGGAAGGGAAGGTAGGAAGGGAAGGAAGGAAAGAAGGAAAGAAGGAAGGGGAAGGGAACAGGAAGGGAAAGGAAGGGAAGGAGGGAGGGAAGGAAGGAAGGAAAGGAAGGGGAAGGGACGGTAGGAAGGGAAGGAAGGAAGGAAAGTAGGAAGGGGAAGTGAACAGGAAGGGAAGGGAAGGGATGGGAAGGGAAGGGAGGGAGGGAGGGAGGGAAGGAAGGAAGGAAGAAAGGAAGGAAGGAAGGAAGGAAGGGTGGGTCAGCCGGGTCCCCATTCAGAAGATGCGTCACATGTGCCACTCTTTTGCACCCTTTGCTCAAGAAATTCAAGGATTCTCACAGCTGGCAGAGGGAGAAGGAAGAACAGTTCCTTCGATCCACAGAATTCTGACTCCTACACTCCTTGCGGCCTGCACAGAGCTGCACCTTAACAGCTAGTGGGCTGGGGATTTTACCCTGATTTCACTCACAGTGACATCTTGGCGCTTAGCTCCACAGGCTACGCAACAAGAGGAGGACGACGTCCCCCCACCCAGACCCACCGGGAGGTGGTGGGTGTCCTGATCTCTGCTGAGCCCCAGAGAGCCCCCCCCCCCCCCGATGTAGCCCTGCAGCTGGCCCACCTCAGGAGCCACCGAAGGGAGACTAGAAATGGGACGGTGCATCTTGGTCAGTTTTAGAAGTGGGGAAGCAGACCGGTGGAGTGGGGTGGGAGTCAAGAGAGGCTCTAATTCTTCAATGACTCCATTACAAAATTCTCTCTCTCTCTCTCCACCAAAAAGCCTGCCTTCAACCAAGAATTGCAGGAGATGACAGCACCAGTTGAAGTGTCTACGGAGATCATCCCAGGTTATGGTTGAGTAGCAAAACGCCTCCGAAGAAAAACCAACAAAGTCCAGTGGCCTCTTGAAAAAAGCACCGATGAGGAACAGGTCACCGTGGATAGAGATGCTTTCCAGCCCATCTAATCCGGGGAGTAACGACTTGGTCTCGGAGGGCCCCTAACCGGTGTTACTGCCTGCCGGAGGCTGTACTGAAAGTGGTGGTAATGAGACGGCTGCCGAGAAATCAGCAGGTCGGATCCTGCGTCGGTGGGGGATGTCGACGGCGCAACCATCATCCGCGCTGCCCAAAGATGCTTTTCGGGATGGGGGGTGTTGTGTTGATGATGGGTGTGGCACCACTTTCCAGCTGCGGCCTCTCTTGGGGATTGGACCCCTCAAGACACCGTCAGTGGTGGCCCAGGATTTGTCCAGGACAGGGCTCCGAAAGGGGCCCTGCCCGAAATGGCGCAGGTCGAGGCATAGCTTCGGCTTGTGTGGGTACCGTGGGAGCTTGCGCCCCGGCGGGTCACCAAGTGGAACCCGGTATCCCCCGTAGGCCGGACACCCAAATAAAAATAAAACAAAGGCAAAAAAGAAAAAAGAAAACAAAAACAGACCTTTGGGACAACCGGTTTAACTCTCCACCCCTTTCATTCGGTTGCTGCTTCTCCTAGTTCCCTTCGCAGGCCGAGGGAGCAGGAACTTACTCAAGAGCGAAAGGAGCAGCAGCCGAGTTAGGAGCCCCGGAGCCCACCCGCCCTCCGTCTTAAGGGGCACGGCAGGGCAAGAGCTGAGGGAGGCAAGGACAGAGAAAGGGGACGCTGCGGCTGCCACCATCGCTAGCAGGACCCTGCTGGGGAAAAGAGAGGCTGCTGGCAGAAGCATCTGTGGCCGCGAAATCAGGTGGCTTAGCGTCCGTTTCCCCACAACCCCTTCCCCCCCGCTGCCCCCATGCACTGACAGAAAGAGGTTAGGAGGAGACCCGCTGGCACCGACACAGAAGCGCTCTTCGGAAGCTTGTTAATGTGCAAACCAGAAAGAGACTGATGGTTCATGCTGGGAGATGGAAGCCACAGAACTGTAGATGGTGGTTAGGCATCCAGAAGGGCCTAGAGAACCGCTTAGGCTGTGGAACTGGGCAGCAGATGCCCTGGGCTGAGGAGCCAATGTACAATGACAATAAAGTTATTATTATTATTATTATTAAAGCTGGCAAGAGCCCGCCACCGAAAAACCTGGTGGTCTGGCTGCTGGGCCCCTCAGGCACCGGCCCGGTGTTAAAAGAAACCTGCGGCCCAGCATGCAGGAAGCTCTGGGGCAAGAGGGGGCAGCGGAGGGGAGAGGGAGGGGAGGGAACTGGAAAACCAGGCGAGCTGGTCCCACCTTCCCATGCTGTGGTAGGGATGGACGGCACTGCAGGAAAGACTTCTCCAAAATCATAATCTATAAAACGAGGGATAAAAAGGAGGGTTAGAAATGAAAGGAATCCGGTGGAAGGGAGGGGGAGGGAGGGAGGGAGGGGGAGAGAGAGGTGGGACAGAGGTATGGAATACCCTCTCGAGCGATCATGATCGATGGGGAAAGTGGGGGGGGGGGAACGGAGCAGGACAAGGGCAGGGCGGGGACCCTCTCTCAGCTCAGGCTGCAGGACTGGGCTCAGTTACGGATCCTGCTCAAGGACCATGTTATCTTGGAAGTTTAAAGGAAAAAAAAACCCAGGTAATTATTGGTAAGGTAAAGGTAAAGGTTCCCCTTGTACATATGCGCTAGTCGTTCCTGACTCTAGGGGGCGGTGCTCATCTCTGTTTCAAAGCCGAAGAGCCAGCACTGTCCGAAGGCGTCTCTGTGGTCATGTGGCCGGCACGACTCAACGCCAAAGGCGCATGGAACGCTGTTACCTTCCCTATTTTTCTACTTGCATTTTTTACGTGCTAATGGCTCAGTGGCTAAGATGCTGAGCTTGTCGATCAAAGGGTCGGCAGTTCAGCGGTTCGAATCCCTGGCGCCGCGTCACAGGGTGAGCTCCCGTGACTTGTCCCAGCTTCTGCCAACCTAGCAGTTCGAAAGCAGGTAAAAAATGCAAGTAGAAAAATAGGGACCACCTTTGGTGGGAAGGGAACAGCGTTCCGTGCGCCTTTGGCGTTGAGTCATGTCAGCCACATGACCACGGAGACGTCTTCAGACAGCGCTGGCTCTTCGGCTTTGAAACGGAGATGAGCACCGCCCCTTAGAGTCGGGAACGACTAGCGCACATGTGCGAGGGGAACCTTTACCTTATTATTGGGAAGGTGCAGGTGAGGCCTTTCTCTTTGTGGCTGTGCTTGCTTCCCCTTTGAGCGCAGAGCGGTGTCAGCGAAGGGCTTTCCCATACTGGAGCTGGGAAGGGCAGGGACGATTCAGGCCGAGCGTCCCTTGCGGACGGTCAAAAATCACGCTGATCGTATGGATCAAGGGAGGCAAGCTCAGGAGTACCTCAAAATACTGGCCCACCACACAGGGGACCGAGGGTTACTCAGCACCCGCAGGCCTGCCCCCAATTGCCTGTGGGGCTTTGAACTGGAGATGCCGGAGGTGGAGTTTGCGGCTTGAAAGGGCGTTCCTCCTGCCACAAAAGAACCCAGTCCCATTCAGCCCCTCCGTTCCACGGGCTCCGGGGGCTCCTACCCAGTCCCACTCAGCCCCTTACCCTCACTGGAGGGGGCGATGGCACTGTCATCCCACTCCAGGTTGGTGGACGTCACCGAGTTGAAGGAGTTGAGGGAGAGGCTGTCCGACCCGTGGACGGAGCTGGGCAGGCGGTCCTCGAAGTCCAGCAGGTACTGGGGCTTGTAGTAATCTGGCATGTATGGGGCCAAGTCCAGGTAAGGGGCATCCTGGAAAAGCAGGAGAACTTGAGGTGGAATTGCTGCTCGCCCACCCACGAAACTCCCTTTCCCCTCCATTCTTGGCTTCAGGAAGTTTGCCCATTGGTTGAGAAGAATCAAAAAAGCAGCCGCCTTCGGACGTTTACAGGGAAATCTATTGGAAGACCCAGCACCGGAAGGCAGGGGTGGGATGTGCCCCAGCCCAATGGGAGGAGGAAACCTGGCTGCTCTAGGAGTCCGGAAGTCGGCTCACCAGGTCCAGGTCAAATCGGATAAACTCCAGGCCGGCCACCAGGGTGAGGAATAGAGTCAGGTGGTCGTGGCTGCAGACCAAGGCATTTCTGTTGGATGGAAAAGATGGAACTCAGGATTCACCAGGACCCTCCTGGCAAAGTCAACAACTCAGAATCCCTCCTCCAAATCTGTTGCCCCACTGGCTGGGAAGAGGCCCTCCCATCCGAGGGGTGCTCGGTCCAGAAGGACCCCCGCTCACACCCTGGAGGCAGAAGTTCTTCTGCAACGCTAAATCCTCGAGTCCCGACTGATGCACCAAGTCAGAACTAACTGCTGCCTTTAAAACAGGGGTTGGCTGCTGGGGATTGGCAGGGGTTCGGGAGAACCACTAGATAAGATTCTGTGCAGTTCGGAGAAACCCCCAAATCCCACTCCTGGCTGGCCCCGCCGATCCCAGGAGTCCACACATGGTTCGTTTTGGATGCAGGTAAGTGCAGGGTGCATGCGGATGCTCGAGGAGGGCAAAAAACAGGCCTACCAAAGGGCCTCTGGAGCCTGGGGAGGCCATTTTCACCCTCCCGGAGGCTCGAAAAAAACCTCTGGAGCCCGGGGAGGGCAAAAATCTCATCCCCCCCACAGCCGTGGTGCAGGAGGCCGACCAGGCCACGCCCACCCGGCAACCCAGAAGAACCCCTTGCTAAAATTTTTGAAGCCCACCCCTGCTTGCCGTGTGAGGAAGCCCCGACAGCGTTAATTTGGGAAGTGGCAACTGGAAAGGAAGAGCAGCTGTGAAAAGCAGGACTTCCCCTCCTTGTCCTGACCTGCGTGTCTTATATGACGCATTCAGTGTGGCTAGGGACACCCCCGTGGGAACAGCAGTTTTGAAGGAAAAGCAGCAAAGGTCTTGTGTGTGTATGTGTGTGTGGGTGAAAGAAAGAGATCCTCCCCCCCTCCGCTTCCCACGGTGCCGGCCCAGCTGCCCAGAGCAGACTCACTTGACATAATGCTTATGCAGCAAGGGAAGGTTCTCTTGGAAGAGGCGGAGGTAGCTCTCCAGAGAGTTCTCGTTCAAGGCCAGGTACAGCCACGCCCGGCCTGCAAGAAGGAGAGACTGCTTTGCAGGACCTGCTGGCTGTCAGGAACCCACCCGAAGGAAGGCCGCCCTAAGCTGCTCTAGCCGGGCCCCTTCTCAACGGCAGTCCAGGTGGAAGCTGCACCTCTGATGCCCAAAGCCCCAGGTGGCAGGTAGCAAGAGGTGCCTCGGAACCCCCTCGGGAGTCAGGCCGACTCCTCTGAGGGCTCGTCCAGTTATCAGCCCAAAGCAGGGAGCAATCTAGTATCCAGCTCGGGAAACCTCTCTAACAAACAAGCTACAGAATCCTCAGGGGAGGGCAAATGCCCCGTGGGTTCTGGCACCCTCCGAGCATTCGGTGACATGGGCTGCCCAGGGTTGGCCAGAGACGTGGACTGTTGTGGCCAGCCAGCAGAACTGGCAGTTTATTTGGAGAGTGAGGAGGTTAGGGAGGAACACGGACCGGTCCTGGAGTTTGGGGAAGGCTCTGATGAGGGCTCTGCGTCAGAGGCAGAGAGAGGGACAGGGCCGTCTGACAGTTGTCAGCTGCCTTCAGAGTCGGACATCAGTGGGGCAGAAGAACAGCTGGAGCCTGTTCCCAGTGTGCGCATGCGCAGAGTTGCCAGACGAAGAGAACAACTAAAGAACAAGGGTCGACTTGGGAGTAAGGCCACAGATGGACAATGGCCCCTCCCAGAGGGAATAAAAGAGGAGCGAAAGGGGAGTGGAGTTTGCAGGAGACAATTAGGTCGCTTAATTGGTTCCTGACTCCTTGCCACGTTTTGACGATATCGGCCTGGCAGCTCTCCAAGCCAGATAAGGTCTGTGACTGTAAATTCAACTCTGAAAGACTTTTGTTGCATGTGAATGAAAGGAATTCACAGTCACTTAATAAAAAAGGCTTTTTTATCTGCTTCTTGGTCTGGGGAAGCCTAGGTCAGAACACAGACCGAGACTTACTGCGCCCCAAATTGGTCGTCACGTGCTCCAGCAGTTCAATCTGTTCAATGGCCTCTCGGCGGGTAAAGTGGACCACCAAGACCCAGTAGCCAGAAGGAAGGTCTTGCAGCCTGCGCCGAGGAGAAGGAAAAGTCGCAGCGCGGTTTTCTTCAGAGTAAAAGCAACCCGCCCAGCCACCCTTGCAGGTTCCCCAGCGCGACACATCCAGGCCCTCGTCCAGCTCATGGAGATTCTGCCTCTGCAGCCTGGGGAGGGGGAGGGAGGGAGGGCACGCTTCCCACCACATCCCTGTTTACAAGCGGGTTCAACTAGGCCCCACAGACCGAGGGGATCCCACTGCGGGGGTTTGAGGATCAGACTCTCTTTCTCGTGGGATGCCGCTTCCAGACACCCTGCGAGGGCAGCGCTGTAGGAAGGAGCCAGCTGCTTGCCTAAAGGGAGGGAGGAGGAAGGGCCCTCAACCTGAGCTCCTGCCGTGCGTGGTTTCCTCCGGGGAGAAAGCGAGGGCCACGCCGAGGCCCCTTACCCGTAAAGCAGGGCGTGGTCCAGGTGTTCACAGAGACGCTGCAGGACCGTGTCGTGGTTTCTGATGGCGGGAGTCTCGTCCTCGCAGGCGGCAAAGTAGCTCTGCAGCTGGGGAGATGAGCACATCTGGTTCGGGAGCTGCCAACCACGCTACCAGCTGTAATCCACCCGGGCCCATGTGGTTCCCCCCTTTCAGGGTTTCAGGAGCGATAAGCTGAAAAAGCCGTTCAGCTGAAAAACCCTAACCCTAACCTTCTCTGCCTAAGGTTGTTTAAGAGAAGTCAGTCTACTTTCGGTTCTGGCTGCAAGGCCCAGTCTACATCTCTATAATTCACATGGTCACGGGATTAAAATTCAGATGCTTGGCAACCGATTCATATTTACGACGGCTACAGTGTCCTGGGAGAAGACTCCCGCGAGTCCTTTGGACTGCGAGGCGATCCAACCGGTCAGTCCTACAGGAGATCAACCCTGACTGCTCTTTAGAAGGCCAGATCCTGAAAATGAAGCTCAAATCCTTTGGCCGCCTAATGAGAAGGAAGGACTCGCTGGAGAAGAGAGCCTAATGCTGGGAACGACTGAGGGCAAAAGAAGAAGGGGAACGGCAGAGAACGAGCTGCTGGATGGAGTCACTGAAGCAGTAGGTGTGAGTTTAAAAGGACTCCAGAGGATGGTAGAGGACAGGAAGGCGTGGAGGAACGTGGTCCATGGGGTTGCGGTGAGTCGGACATGACTTCGCAACTAACAACAACAACAACGAGCAGTAGGATTTCCATGGGTCAGGATTTGGAAGGAACGGCAGTGAAACCAGTCGAAGGGCTGAATGAAGTGACAGGGCTGGGCCTCCTCTGCTTCTGGGGACCTGGCTGCATTTGTCTCTTAATATCGATCGTGATCTTCTGCAGGAATCTGGAGCGGCTCCTGGATGGAAAGCAGAAACGCTTCCAGCAATCCCTGGGCAGGTGGGCTTGGGGAGGCATTTTCGGTAGGGGGCAGCAAGAGGTCAAGTGCGTTTCAGAAAGAGGGCAGGTTTTCCGGAAGAAAAGCAGACGCCCTTGACACTCTAAGGCTTGCCTCATAAATGGATGAGAAGAAAGAGAAGTTGCTTGCCTAAGAAAACGGGTGCCAAGGAACGCAGCTTCCAATCCTGCCCAGGTTAGTCACCAGGCTGCACTGGATGCATTTTCTCTGGCCAGAACAAGAAGCAGTCAGGCCAACTTTCTGAAGCCTTGACCATTAGGACCACAGCCAACCCCATGAAAGCAATAGCGATAGCACTGAGGCTTATATACTGCTTCAGCAGTGCTTTTACAGCCCTCTCTAAGCGGTTTTACAGAGTCAGCCTCTTGCCCCCAACAATCTGGGTCCTCGTTTTACCCACCTCGGAAGGATGGAAGGCTGAGTCAACCTTAAGCCAGTCGGTCAGGATCGAACTACTGGCAGTGGGCAGAATTAACCTGCAATACTGCATTCTAACTGCTGGGAGGGAAGGAAGGGAGGGAGGGAGGGAGGGAAGGAAGGAAAAAGGAAGGAGGGAGAGAGGGAGAGAGGGAGGGAGGAATAGTACTTAAGAGTTATATACTGCTTCATAGTGCTTTGACAGCCCTCTCTAAGCGGTTTTACAGAGTCAGCGTATTGCCCCCAACAATCTGGGTCCTCGTTTTACCCACCTCGGAAGGAGGGAAGGCTGAGTCAACCTTGAGCCGGTCAGGATCCAACTGCCGAATTGCTGGCAACCGGCAGTCAGCAGACATAGCCCGCAGTACCACATTCTAACCACTGCGCCACCATGGCAGATTCACATCCAACTTAGCATCAGCAAAACCGGCCCCAGGACCAACAACTCAGTGGCTTGCCCAAGGATAAGGGTGCACAACAGACTGACCCCACAACTAGGAAAGGAAGGAGAAATCCCCCGAGCCAGGCCCGGCTTACTAGTCACCCCAGCAAAAAGACCGCCTTGAGGAGAGGAGGAAAAGAACACACCAGAGGTGGGGTTTCAGCAGGTTCTGACCAGTTCTGGAGAACCGGTAGCGGAAATTTTGAATAGTTCGGGGAACCAGTAAATACCACTTCTGACTGGCCCCGCCCCCATCTATTCACTGCCTCCCGAGTCCCAGCTGATCGGGAGGGAATGGGGATTTTGAAGTAACCTTCCCCTGGAGTGGGGTGGAAATGGAGATTTTGCAGTATCCTTCCCGTGCCACGTCCACGAAGCCACGCCCACAGAACTGGTAGTAAGAATGTTTGAATCCCACCTCTGTCGACATCCTGCTCACTGACTCTGCGCAAGACCACTTTCAGAGCAAATGAACATTGCTTGCAGAAACGCGAGCGCCCACCCTGAAGAGGAGACCTCTCCTCCAGCCCAGCCAGGAGAAGGGAATCTTGAGAGCCCTCCTGAGGCTGCCTATAAGGACCCCCTGCTCAGAGGCTCCTGCCCCCCCTCCCCAGACAGCTACTCCTCCTTCCAGCTGGATTCCACCTTCCCCCAGAGAACAAGGAGAGCTCTGCTTCCCAGGGCTACGATTCCCAGCCACACCTTTACGTGTCTTGGCTAGGCCCCAGAGGGAGTGGCAGCCAAAAAGCCTGATGGTGCCTCAGCTCCGGAGAGAATTGCGGGGGTGCCCGGGGGGCAGAAGAGCAGCCAGGCTCCCCAAGAGACGCACCTTAAATGGCACCGGCACGAAGGGCTCAGCCACCCCCAGCAGTGTCTACCTGCTGGGGGGGGGGGGCGGAGGAGTGAAGCTCTGCTCCTGTCTGTCCATCAGCATCTCTGGGCTGCAAGACTGTTGGGCCAAGAGAGGCAGTGCCATCGGAAGCCAGCAGTGGCACATGTGTCCGCTAGTCCTCACAACAGAAAGCAATCCAGTTGTTGCGGAACTGGATTTACGACAGTTCATTTAAGTGACTGTTCAAAATTACAATGGCACTGAAAAAAGTGACGTCACACTTAATGACCGTTGCAGCATCCCCAGGGTCACGAGATTTACATTTGGATAATAGCAATAGCAGTTAAGACCTATATACCACTTCACAGGGCTTTTATAACCCTCCCTAAGCGGTTTACAGAGCCCCCAAACAATCTGGGTTCTCATTTTACCGACCTCGGAAGGATGGAAGGCTGAGTCAACCTTGAGCCTGTCAGTCAGGATCGAACTCCTAGTAGTGGGCAGAGTCAGCCTGCAATGCTGCATTCTAACCACTGGGAGGGAGGGAGAAAAGAAGGAAGGAAAAATAACAATAGCACTTATATACTGCTTCACAGGGCTTTTACAGCCCACTCTAAGCGGTTTACAGTCACCCAAACATTCAGGAGCCTTGGTGGTGCAGCGGACTAAAGTGCTGTTAAGTAGCGCTTAGCTGCCAGCTGCCTGCAATTACTGTGAGTTCAAATCTCACCAGGCTCAAGGTTGACTCAGCCTTCCATCCTTCCGAGGTAGGTAAAATGAGGACCCGGATTGTGGAGGCAATAAGCTGACTTTGTATAAAAAAAAAGAACACCGCTTAGGGCACCCCGAAAGCTCTACTAATCAGGTATATACAAAAATATGAAGGCTATTGCTTAATGCATTGTAAGCCGCCCTGAGTCTCCGGAGAAGGGCAGCATATAAATTGAATCAATCAATCAATCAATCAATCTGGGTCCTCATTTGATCCACCTCGGAAGGATGGAAGGCCGAGTCAATCTTGAGCCCAGTGAGATTCGAACCGCCAAATCGCAGGGCAAGCAGAAGTAGCCTAACCACTGCGCCACCGCGGCTCATGCTTGACAACACACGCTTGACAACTGGTTCATATTTATGACGGTGGCAACTTTCCCGGGATCATGTGATGATATTTTGCGATCCTCCGGTCAAGCAAAGTCAACGGGGAAAGCCGGATTCACTTAAAGAACCGCGTTACTAATTTCACAACGGCAGCGATTCTGCTTAAGAAAGATGGGAAGCAAAGTCGTAAAACGGGGCAAAACTCGTTTCACGAATTTCTCACATTAGCAGCATAAATCCTGGGCTCAATTGTGGCCGTTAAGTCGAGGACTACCTGTACTGTTAATCTCTGGAGGCGACACAGCAAAGCAGAAATCCTCCCCGTGAACTTTTCGTTTAGTATTTATGCATGATGCAACGCAAAAGCACTCAAAACACTTCTTGCAGGACCAGTCCTGGGACCTTATCACGCAGCAAGGAATTTCAATGTGAAGAAAGGCCAAACGAGCTTAACAGGCGATGCTTTCACAAGCTTTTTAATTTCTTTCGCCTGCTCTATATAAAAACGACATTATACATTGCCTGGATTTCCAATGCACAAAAGTAGCATTTATGGACCACTTCCTTTTTTTTCTGAATGGGAGAAGGGAAACCTCGGAGGGGAATCAACCGAGAAGAGAAGTTGTCATGGCTCAGTTTAGGCAAGGCAGGCCCCCGCCACAGCCAGCCTGGCAAAAGCAGAGAGGGAGAGAGGGAGGGAGGGAGGGAGGGAGAGAGAGAGAGAGAGAGAGAGAAGCCAGGCAAAATGATGAACGGAGAAAAACTGGATGAAGTCAGCGCAGTCGCAAAGAAGGATCCGGCTGTAAGAAAAGCAACTACAGCAATTAGGAGAGCCTTTGGTGATTAAGGCACCAAGGCGGGAGGAGCCGGGAGCTGTGAGTTCGAGTCCCCTGCCTTAAGCTAGGAAAGACGCCGCCCGGGTGACTTTGGGCCTCTCCCTCTCCTTCAGGCCCGACCCACCTCACAGGGTTGTGGTGGTGGGGGGGGGGGGGAAAGAGAAGGAGGAGGCGGGGGGGGGGAAGGGGTGTGTTGGATAGGTTGGCTACCTTGAATTAATTATAAAAAAGGGATAAAGATGATGATGATGGTAATCATAATCATAATAATAATACCTCCCTGTGGTGGTAATAACCTCCATAATGATGATACTAATGATACTAATGATGAGAATAGAATAGAATAGAATAGAATAGAATAGAATAGAATAGAATAGAATAGAATTTTTTATTGGCCAAATGTGATTGGACACCCAAGGAATTTGTCTTGGTGCATATGCTCTCAGTGTACATAAAAGAGAAAGAAAGAAAGAAAGAAAGAAAGAAAGAAAGAAAGAAAGAAAGAAAGAAAGAAAGAAAGAAAGAAAGAAAGAAAGAAAAAGAAAATAATAATAACAATAATAATAATAATACCACCACCTCCCTGTGGTGATAATAACCTTCCTATGATAATAATAATAATAACCTCCATGATTATAATAATGACAATATTTCCGTGATGATAATATCCTATGATGATGATAATAATACCTCCCTGTGGTGATGATAGTAACCTTCCTATAATGATAATGATAATAGTAATAATAATAATAATAATAATAATAATAATAATAATACTTTCCTGTGATGATAACCTTCCTATGATGATGATGATAATGATAATAATAATACCTCCCTGTGGTGAAAATAACCTTCCTATGATGATAATGGTAATAGTAATAGTAATAATAATAATAAAAATAATAATTATTATTCCTCCCTGTGGTGATAATAATCTTCCTATGATAATAGTAATAGTAGTAGTAATAATAATAATAATAATACCTCCCTGTGCTAATAACCTTCCTATGGTAATGATAATAATAATAGTAATAATAATAATACCTCCCTCTGATGATAACCTTCCTATGATGATAATGATAATAATAATAATACCTCCCTATGGTGATGATAACCTTCCTATGATAAGAGTAATAGTAATAATAATAATAATAATAATAATAATAATAATAATAATAATAATAATATCTCCCTGTGATGATAACCTTCCTATGATGACGACGATAATAATAATAATAATAAAAACCTTCACGATGATGATGATGAGAATGACAATAATAACAACCATAACAAACCTCCCTGCGATATTTGGCTGACTTATTCTTAAAACGATGGGCTGGATCCCCATTTAAAGGCGGGGGACAAAAGAGCCGGTTCCTCCTCCTCCTGTCCCTTTGGAGAAAGGCCTACCTTGTCAGGCCGGTTTCCACAGAGCCTGAGGGGACCCTCCCCCCCTGCCTCCGCGCCCCCCCCCCCACGAAGCCTATGGGTTTAGGGGGCCGGACTGGAGGTGGGGGGGGGTGAGGAGCCCCCACCGCTCCCCCCTCCCTCCTCCCTTGACAGGCTCGGGCCTACCCGAGGGGGGGAGGGGGTCGTTGAGGGGTGTGTGTGGGGGGGGAGGGGTCTCCGCTGACCTTCTTGACGGAGAGCGAGATGTTCTCTAGGATGCGGTCCTTCAGCTGCGCGGGGGACTCCATGGCGGCGGCCCGCGCCTCCGGCCCGTCCTCTCCGGGGCTCCGGAGCCGCCTCCGCCGCCTCCTCCTCCGCCGTGGGCCCTCCGTGGTGGCGCTGCGGCGAGGGTCGCCTCAGGAGGGCGAGCGAGCGAGCGAGCCGGCCCCTCAAACACCGCCGCGGCCGCCGCCTCCTCCCTCCTCCGCCTCCTCGTGACCGCGCGAGGCAGGCCGGGAGATGTAGTCGCCGCCGCCCGCCTCGCGAGGAGATAGCGGCGGCGGGCGCGCCGACGCACCGCAACTCCCGGCAGCCCCTGCGGGGAGCGAGAGGCACCTCGGGAGTTGTAGTCCGGGTCCCGCCTCTTTTTCTCCCCCTTTATTTTATTTGTTGTGCGGTGACAATAAAGGTTGTTTTGTTGTTGTTGTTATTGTTGTTATTGTTATTATTATTAAACATGTATGAGGAAATAAATATAAATATAACATATAAACATATAAGTATAAACAGGTATAAGTGTAAAAATAGAATAGGATAGGATAGGGATAGGGTAGACTATAGGATAGGGTAGGATAGGATAGGATAGGATAGGATGGGATGGGATGGGATGGGGTGGGATAGGGATAGGGTAGACGATACGATACGATACGATACGATACGATACGATACGATACGATACGACAGGACAGGACAGGACAGGAATAGAGTAGACTATAGGATAGGATAGGATAGGATAGGATAGGATAGGATAGGATAGGATAGGATAGGAATAGAGTAGACGATAGGATAGGATAGGAAAGGAATAGGAATAGAGTAAACTATAGGATAGGATAGGATAGGATAGGATAGGATAGGATAGGATAGGATAGGAATAGAGTAGACGATAGGATAGGATAGGAAAGGAATAGGAATAGAGTAAACTATAGGATAGGATAGGATAGGATAGGATAGGAATAGAGTAAACTATAGGATAGGATAGGATAGGATAGGATAGGATAGGATAGGATAGGATAGGAATAGAATAGAATAGAATAGAATAGAATAGAATAGAATAGAATAGAATAGAATAGAATAGAATAGAATAGAATAGAATTCTTTATTGGTCAAGTGTGATTGGACACACAAGGAATTTGTCTTGGTGCATATGCTCTCAGTGTACATACGGAAAATAAAATACATTTGTTAAGAATCATAAGGTACAACACTTAATGATGGTCATAGGGTAAAAATAAGCAATCGAATCATATTAGGAAACAGTCAATATAAATCATAAGGATAAAGCAACAAGTTACAGTCATACAGTCGTAAGTGGGAGGAGGTGGGTGGTGGGAACGATGAGAAGATTAATAGTAGTGCAGACTTAGTGAATAATTTGACAGTGTTGAGGGAATTATTTGTTTAGCAGAGGGATGGCGTTCGGGAAAAACCTGTCCTTGTGTCTAGTTGTTCTGGTGTGCGGTGCTCTATAGCGTCGTTTTGAGGGTAGGAGTTGACACAGTTTATGTCCAGGATGTGAGGGGTCTGTAGATATTTTCCCAGCCCTCTTTTTGACTCGTGCAGTAGACAGGTCCTCCATGGAAGGCAGGTTGGTAGCCATGGTTTTTTCTGCAGTCCTAACTATCCTCTGAAGTCCGTGTCTGTCTTGTTGGGTTGCAGAGCCAAACCCGACAGTTATGGAGGTGCAGATGACAGACTCAATCATTCCTCTGTAGAACTGGACCAGCAGCTCCTTGGGTAGTTTGAGCTTTCCGAGTTGGCGCAGAATGAACATCCTTTGCTGTGCTTTTTTGATGACGTTTTTGATGTTGGGTGTCCATTTTAGGTCATGAGATACGGTAGAACTTAAACATCTGAAGGTCTCTACTGTTGATACCGTGTTGTCTAGTATTAAGAGGTGGTAGTACGGGATGAAAGGAGTACAAATAAACAGGAACAGTAGGACGCACGCTGGTGTACTTATGCCCGCCCCTTAAGCTTAAGGGTTAGGGTTAAACTTAACCTTAAGCTCCCCCAGGCACTCCAAGAAAAACAGCCCTGCGAGGGCGGCCCGGCCCATCCACCCCCTCCATCCGAGTCCCCTGAAGCACCAAGGCCCTCCTCAGCCAGGCCGCCTCCCCTGTGGCAAAGGCCGGTCCAGGCCGCCGCCTCCTCCTCCACCCCACAACCTTTGACACCTGCCAAGGCTTCACCTGTTGAACCGGTTGGGCCTGATGAGTCAAGGAGCCGCCAAGAAGAGGCAAACCCACACACCCACCTGCCGTGGCAAGATCAGCCAGGCGCCCCAGAAGCTGCCAGTTACGGGCCTGGCACTACTTGCCAGCTTGAGGAAGGGAGATGATGCTGGGGGCGCTTCCAAAACGTGTTGCGTCACCAGCGGGCAGAAGGGATGCACTGGGCTGGTTTTTCTGGTCGGTTCCCTTACCCATCTGGTCCAGAAGCAACCATCAGGGCAGGGAGGCCGAGTGCTGGGATCGACTGCATTCCATGGAGCTGGGATGGAAGCCTTAGCTTGGATGTGGCATGGGTGCCCGGCTGGTGAAAGAAATTGGGCAAGGCTGGGCAAAACTACAGCAGTGTCCCTAATATTTACCCCCAGAAAAGGGGCGCCGCCAGCACACACAAACGCCGCCTTCCTGTTCTCCTCCCTCCACTGCCCGCCAAAATGCCCCTCCCTCTTTGGCCCTGCAACCCTCCGATTTGGCTGCCACCTGTAAAATAAAAAAAATAAAAATAAAAATCTATCAGACAACTGCTATGAGAAAACACATCTTTATTGTTTAAAATCCAAAAGGTTTACATGTTTCTCCCAGTTGAGAAGCAACACCCCCGTCCTGCCAAATACGTCCTTATTCTTTTTTATTTATTTTTTGGTAAAAAGGAAGATGCGAGCTACAAAGATGTCACCCGGTCACCGGCAAAAGAGCCCGACTGCGCCGCGATGCCGCCCGGCAGCAGCCAAGCGGGCAAGGGCGAAGAAGGGCAGCCCTGCCGCCGTGACAGGCAGAGATTCCTGAGAGGCCACGGCCCGCCGTTGCGTGTGCCGAACGCCAAGGCAAACCCGACTCAAGGGTGTGGCCACCGGTGATCCCCAAGGCCTTCACTCGGCGTACGAGGAGGGAGCAAGATCCAGACTGCTCCTCCGTGAATTATACGCAAACCCTCTACGACAGGCAAAGTGCTTTTGCGGACTCTCACACCACCGCCCTCCAACCGGGCACCATCTCTGCCAGGAAGTGCAGCCCTCGAAACACACACGAAGGTGCGTTTCGAAAGTATCGCCTCCCTCGGCTGCCCTTCAGGATTCCCCTGCCCCCTTGCTGCTCCTGCAACCAGAGGTTTAGTCCCTCGACAGCACCCACGCCCAGAGAGAGATGGGCACCTTCAGGGGCACCTGACAAGGGAACTCCTGCCGTGCAGAGCCCCTACTACTACCTTCCCATAAAAAAGGATTGTGTGGGGTCTCCCCACTGCCATCGGAGATCAGCAAATCCTAGCCGAGAGCCATAGCGTTTGTCGACTCAAAAGCAAACACCACTTGTGCGCCACCCTCAGCCCACCCCCCTTCATTTCAAAACTCTCCCGACCGCTCTGAATTATGGGGACGGGACAGATTTAATTTCTCAAGGTGCAGAGAAAAATTCAAGCCTTCAGAAACACAGAGGAAGCCCCTTCCTCACCCCCTTTTCTTAACTTCAAGATCCAGTCCTGGGTTGTGGAATCGGGGCCAAATGAGTGGCAGATCCTGCCCTCTCGCAGCCAAATGTGATCAGAAGCTACCAATTCCGTCCCTTTCATTTCAAATCATCCAATGCTTAAAAGACCATCCCGTTTAAGGGAGGCTCCCGGCAAGCAACCCCCTGCCCTAACCTCCCCCAAGGGAAAAATTAGAGAGCGCCACAGCTCCTCCATCCTTTGGCCTTCTCTCTAACCTAGCTCTGCTATCTCCTCGCCAAGCCCAGCACCGTCATGCCCATCCACCACGGCATCCTAAGCTGCGGTTCAGCGTGCACCAAGAGGGGGCAAAAGCCCCCCCTCCCAAGGCCCCTTGGGACCAGCCTCAAGAGCTGACCTGGCCGCTGCAACTTTAACCCCACAGTACCCCAAAAGCATTGCCCCCCTCAAAGCACTCTGCCCGGGGACCTATTTTCACTCACAGCTGCAGGCTAAGCAGAAGGGAGCCCCGGTCACTCGGCTGGCACGCGGTGTCCCCCAGGACGAGGGTGAGAAATGGGGTGCCACGCCCCATCCCTGCTCCTGAAGACTCTGCCTTCCTGGCACTTCACCAAGGTTAAGCGCCGCCTTAGACCTGGGTCGATACTTTCTAAGCCCCAAATTTGCATATCATTCTAAAACCATGTATTTAAATAAAGTTTATTCCCATAAATGTCACCAGAATGGATGGGAATAACAAATCGCGGATTCCGTACAATACCAAATGTTTGTTTTTTAAATGGCCAAAATTCAACCAGGGAACGAGGAGATGAGCTGGTTGAAAATAAGGGATATTTTTCTTCCCCTTTTTCTTAAAAAAAAAAGGAATCAAATGTAGTCACCAGGAAGGGGGGGGGGGGGGGGGGGCTCTTTCAGAAAGGCAGTTCTTGGCTACGTGGGCACCACGATATTCCTGGCTAGCAAGATGAGCAGGGCCAGATCGGCGTTGCCTCCTGCGTGCTCCAGAGCTTCTCCGGCTTCTTGGCGGGTAAAGCCGGCCCCCACAATCTGATCGAGGTTTGCAGCGAGGGCAGGAGGAGAGCGAGGCTCTGAAGCGCTGGGAAAGGATGGCGGCTCTGGCTGTTCAACAGAATGCTCGCTGGAGTCTCCCCCTTCTTCTGGGGAAGGGTTGCTACAACTGCCCTGGGCCGCCCAGGACTCCGGAGGACCGAGCGTAGCAAGAGAGCTCTGCCCCACAGCAACGCAGCCAGGATCCGGCTGGCCAGAGGATAAGAGCTGGGTTGGCATTCTCAGGCACTCCTCGGCCTGCGGCGGAGGCCACACCACCGAAGGGTTTGCCGGGACGGAGTCACCGCAGCCAGAGACCCCTTGGGCAGCCTCCTGTTGTCCCCCAGCTAAGTAGGGCTCCTCCAGCATCTCTGTCCCGGCCTCCAAGCAGGCGGCTGGGCGGGAGAGGGCTGGGTCCTGCCTCGCTTGCTCTCGGGAACGCTCCTCGGCCGCAGCCAACTCTTCAGGAGGAACCTCCGGCGAGGGGCAGCTCTCTTCCTGCCGAGACCCCCCTCTCCGGAAGTCGTGCTTCGAACTCACAACCAGGAGCCGGTGGAGCTCCTTCAGGGCCGAGGCGAGGGAGATGCCCGTCTCGTCCTCTAGATCCTTGGGCCGGTTAACGGGGACATTTCCGGGCTGAGTCGAGCCGCTCGCTGGAGGGAGACCGAGGGGCAGAGGAAGGCCGTGGCATTTGGGCAACCCCGGTTCCATCCCGGGGGCCGGGGCATTCATGTCAGCTGACTCAAGGAAGTGTGGGTCTGGGGCGTCTGGGGCAGGGGGACTTTCGAGTGAGCAGTCATCTCCTGGTGGCTGGGCTGGGGTCCCCTCTGGCGTCCCTTCGGCCCCTTGGGACATCTCTCCTTCCTCCGCAGCATCGGCCAACGGCGAGGAAACGTCCCCCACACGCCAAGGCTCCCTCCATTCACCCGGAGGAAGCTTGTTGGGCTCTAGCAACAGAGGGGCGTCGGGCTCGCTCATCTCTTGGGACGGGCTGCTCTCTCCCCCCATCTCCTGAGGCTCGGGGCCAGGAGCAGCCTTCTCCGAAAGGCAGCTGGAAGCAGCACGTATATTTTGGGGGGTCGCCGAGTCCCCCAGGTGGGAGTGGGCCCCGGCGCCTGCCAGATTCAGTGGGGAGGCCGGGGGCTTCTTGTTCCCCAACCCTCCCCAGGGCTCCAGCATAGAATCCAGGGATTTCCCAGCTCGGGGACTTTCAGGCTCTTTCTGACCACTGCGGGGGGAGCCAACGGCCGGAGCAGAGGCCGAACGATCGAGCGATCGGCTTGCAGGACTGTCGGTAATCTTCGGACCAAGTTCTGGAAAACAAACTGGAGGTTTAAAGCTGTCCGAAGTTGGTTGCGATGGAGCTTCAAGTGAGGTAGTTTCTGTATCGCTATTCTCTGCGCACACAAGAGAGAAGAAGGAGAGATAAGGCAGATTAAGAACCCCAGAAGATCCCACTACAAGCGGCCGACAGAGTTGCAGCAGGGAAAGCTGCCTCCCTCCCCCCTGCCAGCCTGCTCCCTTCACGGGGGGGAGGGGGGCAAGTGGGAACGGCTCTTCCACCCCCAATCTATCCCCAAATAGGCTCCTTTCCCCACTTCCCCCCCTCACCCTTGTTATAATAGGGTGAGGGGGCAGGCTGGAAGGCCAAACCAGCTGCAAGCAAGCAACAAGCACTGCAGTTGTCCAGGGTGACCCACCCACCCCCGTTTCAATTTCACTGCAGTTAAGATCTTAACCGGCCACGAAGGCCACTTCCCGACTTCCGAGGAGAAGCAGAAACCATGACAGGTTCGGCGGAGAATCTCCTCCCGCAGCCCCCCCCCTCCTCCAAGATGCCCAGAAGAAAATTGCTCTGCCAGGTTTCCGGGTGAAGGTGGGCCCATCGGGGATAGCTCAAGCCAAGGCCCGCTAGTGCCCCTCCAGCATGCCTCACATGCATTAGTCGAAGTAACGCCCAGCAAAGAAACCAAGCACCGCTTTCCGAGAGTGGGAGGTGGGGAGAAGAAAGCCAGAAATGCCGTTTAGAATCATCGAGAGGTTCAGCCGAGCGATCCGGCTGCCTCGAGTCAAGATCCTCCAGGCGACCAAGCGGTAGGATCTGCATCGGCCTTGGCCTTCCTCAGCTGCCATCACGCCGATAAAGCTTTGCCCAGAAGCGTCCCAACGAGCCCGTTGCTGCTCCAATCCTCCGCTGGGGTCCCCCATCTCGGATCCAAGTTGGTGGTCCCCTTCATCCATCCATCCATCCACCCACCCACCCCCCACCTGCAGGAGCCGCGAGAGGGAGGAAGCGCTGGCAGTACCTGGTGTGTGGGGCCCCCTCCAGCGGCAGCAAAACCACATTACATGCATCTAGGCTTCTGGCATTCTGTTTGGATTAGGAGACAAACACACCAAACGTGGGTTAGCACACGCCACATGCATCCTGGCTCCGGGGCGGCCCGGCGGCCCTTCCTGACCCCCCCCCCACTTCCTGGCCCGTCTTCCAAAGTCCTGTCTGAGCGGCTGCTGGCTGTGCTGGCTGAAGGGCTTCCTTTCTTCTTTCTTTCCTGGCTCTAGGCTCAACTATCGCGCTGACTCTCTCGGTGCTGCTGCTGCTGCTGCTGCCTGTCTGATGGCCGCGGCTCTTTCTCTCCTTTTCCTGCCGTTAGGAAGGGCAGCCTGACAGGGACACAAGAGGCCCCTGGGCTGAAGGGCTCCGATGCGCGGCCAGATGGGGAAACTCTCCGGATTGTCCAGCACGTCTCTTGTCCCAGATCATCCACCTTCCTCCGCTGTTTGGGCAATGCCAGCTAGGCCTGCTTGGCCTCGGGTGCCTTGGTTTGGGCCCTGCTGTGAGCCCGCAAAAGGCTCGGGCACGAAACACTCTTCTCGCCTGATCTTGGATGACTGTCCTGTCCTCTCCCTGGACTTTCTCGAGAGCTTTTTCCTCTTCCTGTCCTCTGGAGCTGGCTGTCAGGACGGGTGGCAGAATCAGCAAGGCGTGTGCCCGCCGATTCCTCCGTCCGAGGGCTCCGTCACATGCCCTCCAAATCCAATGCAAAATAGAACTTCGGCCCCCCCAAGGAGCCCAACTGCTCTCTCTCTCTCTCTCTCTCTTTCTCTCTCTCGCTGCAGTCGCACAAATAAAGGAACTTTTGCACCCAACTGCAAAAGACAGAACTACGTTCGGGGAGGCTGAACTGCACAGGGCAGTGGAAGGAAAGCCACCAAGGATTCACGGTTCCCATCATACAGAGCGTCCCGTGAGGGACAGAGAGCCCCCCCCCCCAAAATCTATCATGAAGCGGCCAAACTGGGCAGCAGAGAGCAAAGGGATGGCAGGAGGTGATGCCACAGGGCAAAGGGGCCTTCCGATGCAGGAGAGCCCCTCTGCCCAGGCCGGGCGGGGAGGGGGAAGAGGGGGGTGGACTGGGGCCAGGGAGCGGGGAGGGGGAAGAGCGGGTTGGACTGGGGCCGGGGAGCGGGGAGGGGGAAGAGGGGGGGTGGACTGGGGCCGGGGACTGCTCGGACTAAGTAAAACTCAAGACTAAGCTGGATCTTTTTAAGGGAGAGCTTTAATGCCAGGATATAAGGATACAAGGCCTCTGCTTGATTGACCACAAAGCATATATTTTTTTTGGGGGGGGGGGAATCAGGGGCTATAAGAGGGTACAAAGGGGATGAGCTGAGGGGCGGCGCTTTCTTTGCTTGGCTTTCTGCCGCTGATGTCTGAAGCGGCCACCTTGCACCAATCCACCTGTAACTTAACGGGGCCAAAAGAGAGGAGGGTGAAGGATGAAGCCCCCTACTCCCAAAACAGACCAAGTTACTTCCGCTGCCTGCTTCTAGGCCTGTCAGTTCTGCCACGTCTCCCCTGCATCTGGGAGCGAGGGGGGGGGGGATGGAGAGAGGACAAGCCCCTCTCGAGTCCACACGGGCCCTATAGGACTCCCAAGACCCGGAGAAAAGGGTGGGGTACACCCTCAAGAGAGCCAGCTGGTCCCAGGGACTCGGCAAGTGGGGCGCGCGAACAGAACAAGCAGCCCTAGAGAAAGCGAAAGCCTATGAATTCGACGGGAAAAGAACCCTGCGCCAAGACAGTATTTTCTTCCCAGGCGCCGCTGGGAATGAATACTGGAGGTGAAACGTCGGTTAAGAGAGAATTAAATTACTCACCTAAGGTTTCCTACTTCGGATAATTGAGGGGGGGTGGGGGGCAATGTTAAAACCTCTGCTTAAAAGCTGTTAAGTCACAGCTCCCGCAACGCGCCTGAGGAAAACCTGATCGGTGGTCGAAATTCGTGGCGGTTCCACCAAAAAAGGGTGCGCGGTTTCCTCTGTCGCAGCATTATCAATCTGCGTCCTCCTTAATCGTTTCCCTCCCCCAACCAATGACCCTCAAGAGGCAGCTTTTCCTGGGCGCTCATTCCAGATTAAGAACAAACCAAGAATGTCTCTCCCCACCCCCCCAAATTTCAGCACCGCAAGATGGCGCTGGCCTTATTCCTTCAAACATGAAGAGCAAAAATGCCCTTTCTGGAATGTTCCGTTCTCTGGCAAGCGCCTCCCCCCTCCTCCCGCGTATGAGCCGCTTCCTCCTAGCCCACCTACCTGCTTCCTCAGCAGACTTCTGAAGGGCTTCGGCCAGCTCTTGATCTGCCAGTTCATCCGGCCGCATGTCATCCCGGCCCGGCCCGTAAGCCAACTTGGCACATTCGGGAAGCTCCCCCTCAGGCAGGAAGGTCGTCTGAGAGCCGGTGGTGCCAATCACCAGCACGTTGTTCTTCAGGTCGATGGAGCACTGGGGAAGGAAGAAAAACGAGGAGCCCCTGAGGCTGACCCTGGCCGGGGGGCCCCCACAAAACCTGTTCCGACCTAGGCTTCCCCAGCAGCACGAAGCCGAGTCCTCGTCCCAATAAACCCCTTTTATTGAATTGACAGTGAATTCCTCTCCAGCAAAGTCTTTCCTCTCCCGTAGACTTTCAAGATAGTTCACAATTACCGACCTTTATCAGGCTTGGAGAGTGGCCATCTTTCAGACGCCCATGATACTTGGCAAGAGTGCAGGAATGAACTAATTGTCTCCTACAAACTCCACTCCCCTGTCGCTCCTCTTTTATTCCCTCTGGGAGGTGCCCTTCATCGTCCACCTGTGACCTTACTCCCGAGTCGACCCTTGTTATTTAGCTGTTCCCTTCATCTGGAAACTCTGCGTGAGCACTCTGGGAACGGGCTCCAGCTGTTCCTCTGCCTCACTGATGTCCGACTCTGAAGGCAGCTGATAACTGTCAGACGGCCCTGGCCCTCTCTCTGCCTCTGACGCAGAGCCCTCATCAGAGCCTTCCCCAGACTCTAGGACTGGCCCATGTTCTTCCCCAACCTTCTCACTGTCTGAATCTGCTGCCAGCTTGGTTGGCCGGCCACAACAAAGCCAGGAAGGGAAGGAGACCCTCAGAAACTGCTGCCTGCAAGGGAGCGCCACTCCTGCCAACCCTCAGACGCCCGCTGCTCACCTGGTGCCTCTTCAGCATGTCCAGGCCCAGCAGCATGTCCATGGGCTGCTCCTCCAGGATGGAGAAGGAGCACGGGAGGAAATCCCCCTCGATCTGCACCTGAGCTGCAGCAGAAAACATGGCGGGTAGGTGTTCCTTCCACCCAGAAGCCAGCCTCCGTCGAGGGAGGGCATTGCCGGCTGCCTCCTCCCCAAACACCTACCCAGGTGCACCCTGCCAATGATCCGCTGGGTGCCCACGCCCCGGGCGATGCCCGCCCAGCGCCGGTCCACCAATCGCATGATGTTGCACCGCTCCGCGCATGCCTGGCTCATGATGGTCATCTGGGCACCTGACAAGAGGGCACGCCGAGTTGAAAAGATCCCCTCCACTGGAGGGACGGGACCTCTTGCCAAAGGGAATCTCAGTCTTGCCGTCCTCCCCGCCCAAGGCTACCCGGCATTGTCCTGCAACTGGCCTCCCCCAGCATGGCCCTCCACAAGCATGGGCCAGCCACGCCCGACAGGAAAGGGAGGGAAGGGGAACCAGACGGACCTGAGTCCACGAAGGCCTTCACGGGGTGGCCGTTGACTTTGCAGTTGATGTACAGCATCACCACCTGGCCAAAGCTCTCGGGAGCCTCTTCCATGGCGATAGTCATGTTCTCTTCGATGTTCTGCTGTCTGAGAGCAGAACAGCAGAGCCGGTCAGAAGCCTCCTCGGGCCGGCTCCCTCCAGACCCAGCCTTCCGCTCACCCCGCCCCGCTACCTAATGTCCTCCTCGATCTTGGCCTGAGCTTCCAGGTCAAAAGGGTCAGCGGAGAAGAGACGGATCCTCTCCTGCTCGCGGCGTGCTCGGTCCTGTTGCTGTTCCACCAGCACTTGAGTGAATTTCTCTGGGACAAGAAACACAGGTGGGAGGGGGGGTTCAAATTCATAGGGCCGTGATGGCGAACCTATAGCACGCATACAGGAAGTGGCACGCAGAGCCATCTCTCTGGGCATGCCAGCTGTTGCCTGTTGCTCTTCCGGGTTCGGGCGTGCAGATGAATGCTGGCCAGCTGGTCTTCACGCATGTGGGAGCACCGGAAACTGGAAAATCAGGTGACTGGCGTGCATGCACACAACGGGAAGCTGTGCTGGTTCCAGCGCTCCCATGCGTGCAAAGACCAGCTAGTCTTCGTACGCACATGGGTGCCAGAAACCGGAAGACCAGGTGACTGGCACGTGCATGCACGCCGGAAACCAAAAGCTGAGTGCTCCTGCATGTGCGTGCCAGGGAGCTGCTTTTCTGGTTTCTGGCCCTCACACGCGCACCCTTTTCGGCACCGAAAAGGATCGCCAACGCTGTCATAAGGCAAAGTGGTAGCACTGGCCCTTCCCCTGCCCCATTCCTCTTCCACCCACCATGAGAGATCCTTCCCTCCCAACGGCAGGACTCACCCAGGTCTCCGCTGAGCAGCGCCTCGGCCAGAGGGGGGTTGCGTTCCTTCAGCAAGGAGAGCTCGTGGGGGTTGGCCAGCAGCATGGCTCGCAAAAGGGCCGGATTGTCCAGGCCTTGAGGGATGGAGGGTGGATCGGGAAGGGTCGGGGCGACGGCCGGGGCCGGAGCTGGGGCCTGTGAGGGAGCGGGTGGGGTCGGGGCTGGGGGTGGCAGCTGTAGAGACTGGGAGAATTGGGTGGACGTCCCCGGCACGGCGATGCTGCTGAAGTCTATCCTGGGCATCCCTATTTGCGATGGGAGGGGAAAAGAAGACAATACCTGATCAGCCTCCACACGAGTGTTCTGGCTTTGTGGAAAAGAGGCGGCGGGTTTTGCAAGGAGATTCTGAAATGGGAACGCCTGTCCATACTGGGCTTGAAATGGGCCGGTTTGGTAAGAGGACCCTCCCTTTCTCTGACACCGCGTCAGCTCTCCAGATTTTGGAATACATCACCCATCCCCAGTGGGTCCAAATTTTTAAGCTACTGGTTCTGTGGGTGTGGCTTGGTGGGCGTGGTGTGGTGTGGCGTGGCTTGGTGGGTGTGACAGGGGAAGGATACTGCAAAATCCCCATTCCTTCCCCACTCCTGGGGGAAGGATACTGCAAAATCTCCATTCCTTCCCCACTCCTGGGGGAAGGATACTGCAAAATCCCCATTCCCTCCCCACTCCTGGGGGAAGTACATTGTAAAATCCGCATTCCCTCCCCACTCTGGAGCCAGCCAGAGGTGGCATTTGCCGGTTCTCGGAACTACTCAAAATTTCCGCTACCAGTTCTTCAGAACCTGCTGGATTTCACCCCTGCCCACCCCCCACTATGCCCTCCAGAGACTGCCCGGTTGATGAGCCGAGCAGCCAAGACAGGATGAAGGCATCCGGGCCGTTCAAGGAAGAAAACCGAGGGAGGAAACGGTGCGATTGCCCATAAAAATGTTGATCTATGATCACTCTGAATGCGCCTTGCGTTCTGCTCCTGTGTTCGTGAACGCTATTCCTGTGAAATTTTCAACACAGAATTCCAGAGGAAATCGCCCCCTTCAGGATGAACAATTTGGGAAGCTGCCTTAAGCTCCGGGGAGGGAGGGAGGGGAGGGGAATCTGCCTCGCTTTCCAAAATGTGATCCCTTGTGTGACCTGAGGAGCTATCAATGTCGCGGGCATTTATAACGGGCAGTTTAAACAGACCGAAAGCACAGGACCTCAGTCCGAGGCAGGCCAGACCAAAGAGGGGGAACCCACGAGGAGGAGGAGGAGGGGGTCTCTTACCAGAAAAGGGGGCCGAGGACTGTGCCTGCCCATTCTCCACTTGCTGCAGGATCACCACGTCTCCGTCCTTCAGGCCATAAGACGCCAACGACCGGTGATTGTCGGTGAGCGGTTGCTCGGCAAAGATGATCTGAGAGGAAGAGGCAGTCGGACGTTCAAAATGAAGCGGACTCCAAGGAGATGCCCTGCTGGGTCAACCAGGGTCAGGCCAGCCTCGGACCCTGGGGCTATCGAGCCTAGAAAGGAAGGTAGCCCAGCCCGGAGAACTCAAGCCACCCACCTCTGCAAGCGACCGAACAAAAGTAGCCCAACCAAACTGGGCTGAAGCGACAGCCGTTTCCTCTCAGCGAGCCCATCCCGGACGTGACCCCTTCCTGGAGAGATATTTTCCAAAGCATGCCTCAGGCCTGCATCAAGCTGGGGTTTCGAACAACTGAAAAAACCTATTTCGCAGCTCCAAGACCCCAACGATTCATGATCTCGCGGTCCAATCCAACCGTCTCCTGCCCTCCCTGGTCTACTCTCTTCCGCGAAGCTCCCCCCCCCCCGGTAATCTAACCATTCCCAGAAACGCTTTCCTGACAGTGCCAGGAAGTGGATCCCGCTGGGGCCCGAGAGACACTGCGAGGATCTGGTAGAAAGCACTGCCTGAAAGAACCACGGGAAATGCCACCGCCTGCTCCGCGGCGGTGCCATCGCGGTGCAAGACGACAGTGGAAGAATGCAACTCAGATCCACCCGCAGGTGCCTGCAAGTCAACCGACCGGTACAAAGGATTGCGGGTTGGCCGGTTGAGTCAGGAGCCGGATCCACCGCTCCCGAGGGAGGGATCAGAATGTCAGGAGAGGATCTGGGGCCACCTGACCTGTGCCAAAAATGGCTGCAGGTGGCACCTGCAAAGCTTTGCCCACTTGGGAGGGATCTACAGAAGGCAGACAGAAAGATTCCGGTCATGGAAAGAACCGGGAACGCGCTGGAAGGGCTTCCTAGTTCAAACCAGCCCCACCGCCTTCTGCAAGCCAGGAAACTAGACGGGCAGCGTCCAGCCTGGGTACAGACAAAGCAGCCACGAATGAAGGCGAATCCACATGTCTCAGGACAATGTGGCGGGATCCAATCTGGGTTGGCCCACCGGTCCAGAGGTGTTGTCTTCCGAGCTTTCATGCTAGAATCCATTCTGAGGGATCCAGGAATCCAAAACCACCTCTGGTACTGGTGACCGACCCAGATCGGACCCCTGCAGACCGAGCAGTCTCTGGGCACCCTCAGAGGAGATGGGGCAGGAGGACCAAGGCAGACGAACCACAGTCCCAAAATAGATGACCAGGTAGTGAACGGGCAGCCGGGGTAAAAATGGGGCCATACGGAGAGTCGGACTCTCAACTCTGGCAGCCGGCCAACTGGTTCCGCAGCCAGAGAGCTCTTCGCCACAGACACCCCTCCCCTCCACTGCCAGAAGGCCCAGGGCAACCGTCCCCAAAAGCAAAGCTACCCCCCCTCCCCAACCCGACGGCATCTGGAGCCCTTGCCCAGCTGCAAGGGGGAGACCAGCCACCCCATAAAGCAACCCCCCCCAACCACGCCATCTGAGGGCATCGGGACCCCTGCCCACCTGCGGGGGGAGACCAGCCGTCCTAGGTCATCGGGACCCCTGCCCAGCTGTAAAGGGGAGACCACCT